>CM028379.1:26670259-26768673 GCA_013146195.2 Codonopsis lanceolata
CTGTCGAATTTTCACGATATGGGAGGATCGGGAAGGGGTTCGGTAGAAAACTAGAAAGAAGGGCGGGTAGAAGAGGGATTTTGGTTTTCTAAGGGTAGGTTGAGAAGGTTGAAGAGGTGGAGAAGGTTGATGGGTAGGGTAATAGGTCTACTACGACGAAAGTTCGAAAGGAACTTGGCAGCAGCAGGGTCTAATGGCTAGGTGGTAGGGATTTGTTGGTTGTGGTGTGGTTGAAGAAGTTGGTTGGGATTTGTGAGGTGAGGAAGGTGTAGATGGGTCGGTGAGTAGTTGAAGGGTGAAGGAGGAGGAGGAGTGGGGGTTCTGGCTGGCTCCTCCTGAGGGATAGGTTCTCCGAGGTGGTGAATTCCTCTGAGCAGATGACTCAGGAGAAGAGATGAAGGGTTGACAGGTATAGATGAAGGGTTGACAGTTATAGATGAAGGGTTGACAGTTGAGGGTTGGGTGTCGGTAGTTGGTTGGGCGTCGGTAGAAGGGATAGATGAAAGGTTGACAGGTAAGGGTTGGCGTCGGTAGTGGTAGTTGGTTGGTGGCGGTAGAAGGTTTTGGGACCGTAGCTCTCCTTTTCTTCCTCAGCGGTGAATAGGAGACTCCACCGCTTCATCGGTAGAGGTTGGAGGGACTGCTGGTGGCTGGTCTTCAAGCAGTTTTTAAGTCTCCTTCGCTTTGGTTTGGGGAGGGTGCAGGAGATGGTGAGGGGATTGGCTGGTTTGGGTAGGTGGTTGTGAGGATGGCTGTGGACTTGGGCGTGTGGAGGTGAGGAACTAGATGGCCCGGTGCCTTGCTCTCGGCCTTCCTTCATCTCTTCCTAATCCACCTTGGCCTCGCTCTTCGGGAGTGGCCTCTTCCGCCTGGGTCTTTGCCTCGCCTGGTCGCCATCTTAGTCCTTAGCAATGTCCGCTTCATCGCCCAAGTTGGCCTTTTGATGGAGGGACGCGCCACTTGATCGCCAAATTTTGCAGAGGCCTTTTTGTGGTCCGCTAGCCAAGGCCATGTGCTTCCATGTTGAAGCGGGTGACCAAGATAGTGTGCTTGGCCACTTTGTCGAGAGTGACCATGGGTAGACCCTTCTCAGCCTATCTGTTCCTCGTATTCAAGATACTTATCAAGAACGAGGCTGTGAGTTGCTTCTCCTTGGTCAGTAAACAACTCATCTTCTTTCAAAGAAGAGTTGACATTTGCATCATCCCTTAAAAGGGCATCAGATCGCCTCACAAAAGGGCGCTGCAAGTGGGGTTGTTCTTGGCTTTTTCCACCAATCGCTTTAGCTTGTCAAGATGATGGCCCCCGCCTGAGTCGTAGATCAAGGAATCACGGCACCGCAAGTTTGATTTGTCGGGCCAGAAACATGTCATGTGCTCCACTGAATAGGAGCCCCTTGTCTATAAGGTGGCCGCAAGAGACGCCAAGAGGGAACAATGATTTCGAGCATTTTCCTCGAGGCTCCCCTCGAGGTGTCTACTCCCCTCATGGCTTCCTGTGCATGTAAAGCCTCACCATGGTTGCCGAAAGAGCTCCACCGTAATGCACGCCGATGATGGTGGAGATTGATTTGGCGGTAATGGAGATGGACGGCCTCGAATCCATCCTCGAAGAGCCGTCTTTGCATGAGCTCCATTCTCTCGATAGAATTCCTCTCGCCGTAAAGATGCTATAGTTTTTGTCGTTGGGCGTAGAGGGTAGAATCCCGTGAGGCGCCCATGTCCTCGCAAGCTTTGACGCCGCAGCCTATAGAGTTGATTGACCAAGGTTAATGCACATGCCCTATATATAGCTGGGTCTAGAGCGACAATGATGTCATGAGAGGCGGATAGGTGGGTATCCCTGAAGGTTGACATCCTGCATCGAGGATGTCGGGCCTGTTCAACCTTTTTCCGCTGCCTTGCTTTGATTTTGAAGTACCGGCCTCGCGAAAGAAATGCAAAATAAAAATTAGGCTTTTCATCTCAACAACTAAACAAGTAGGAATTTCAAGGTTTTTTCGAAATAATTGGAATTTCTGAACCAAAACTTGAAACCCTAGGATGTTTAGAGTATCCACACCCGAGAAATGTAAGACATAAGTTTTCAAACGAGTAAACGATGAATATACAAGAACGATCGTTAGTATTCAAGTTTGTAAGAACAACAATGGCGAACATAAACTTGAAATGACCGCTTGAATTCCAAAACAATTTTTGGTTATGAAATGAAATGCGTAACAATACATAGTAATTCAAGTAGAGAAGAGAGGAGCGCACCATTGTCGTTGATTTGGAAGAAGAAACAAGAAATATTTGGATTTGCATAACGAAGTTACACAGTAGAGAGAGAGAGAGAAATATTTTGTCAAAGGGTTTCGTAAAGTTTTGCAAATGACTCGCTCAAGGACTATTTAAAGGCGAGAAAATATCGCTTGAAAAAGCGGGAACTTAAGATATTTTCTTAACTACCATATTTTATCCTTGACCCCTTTATTGCTTTAGGAAACCTCTTTAGCAAAAAAATATACCAAGTAAGAATATCGACCTTTAAGTCTTCCTAAAGAGAACTTACGTCTTCCGATTAGTCTAAAACTAAGTCTACCGGTATGAAAGAAACATTAACAAAATGTTGAAATTAAGCAGTAGGATCAATCATACCAAGATTTCTCCTTAAATAAGCAAACCTGGTGGCATCCAGTGGTTTAGTGAGAATGTCTGCCAATTGATCCTCAGTTGGAACATATTCCAAACTGATGTTACCTTTTTCCACATGATCTTTGAGGAAGTGATAACGAATATCAATGTGCTTTGTCTTGGAATGCATCATGGATTCTTTGAGGATCGAATTGCCGATGTGTTATCACACATGATTAGGCGGCTTTGCGGTCTTGATGTTGTAGTCCACCTAGTTGTTGCTTCATCCATAGTAGTTGAGAGCAACAATTTGCTTGAAGAATGTATTCTCTTCGTGGTTGAATTTGCAAGCGATCCTTGTTTCTTGCGGGACCATGAGACAAGTCTATTTCCAAGGAATTGACAAGTCCCACTGGTGCTTCTTTTGCTCACTTTGCAGGCTGCATAATCTGCATCTGAGTATCCAACTAGATTGAAATCATTGGTTTTGGGATACCAGATACCTAGATTAGTTGTTTTTGAGACATATCTAATGATACGTTTGGCAGCAAGCAAATGTGACTCCTTTCTGGATCTCGCTCGAAATCTAGCACAAACACAAACAAAGCAAACATAATGTCGAGTCTACTAGCGATAAGGTAAAGAAGTGAACCTATTATTCCTCGGTACTTGGTCATGTTCTCTTGCTTTCCTTCTCATCTTTGTCAAGATGGCGGTCGGTAGACATTGGAGTTCGAATCCTTTAGTGAATCAAGACCGAACTTCTTGATTAGTTCCTTTGCATATTTGGTTTGGCCGATGAAGATTCGCTCTGAAGTCTGTTGTATCTGCGGTCCTAGAAAGTAGGTAAGTTCACCCATCATGCTCATCTCGAACTTGCTTTGCATCGACTTCTCGAATCTTTTACAGGCTTTGGTTAGTTGATCCAAAGATGATGTCGTCCACATAGATTTGTACCAGAAGAGAATGGCCTTTGTGCTTGAGGATGAATAACGTGGTGTCTATTCTTCCTCTCACGAATCCTTGTTCTATTAAGAACTTGGATAGAGTTTCATACCAAGCTCTAGGAGCTTGCTTCAGGCCGTAGAGAGCTTTCTTGAGTCGGTAGACGTGATCGGTTGTCTAAAATGACAAATCACGGAGGTTGTTCACGTATACGCTGATTTGAAGATCACCATTCAGAAAGGCACTCTTTACATCCATCTGATACACTTTGAAGTCCATGAACGATGCATAGGCTAGAAAGATTCTGATTGCTTCTAATCTAGCAACAGGAGCAAAAGTTTCATCAAAGTCAATTCCTTCTTCCTGTCGGTAGCCCTGTGCAACCAGTCTAGCTTTGTTTCTGGTGACATTTCCTTCTTCATCTCTTTTGTTTCTGAAAACCCACTTGGTGCCGATGTTGGATGATCGATCGGTCTTTGAACTAAGCTCCACACCTTACATCTTTCAAATTGGTTCAGCTCTTCTTGCATAGCTTCAATCCAGTTATGATCTTCGATAGCTTCATCAATCTTCTTTGGTTCGAGTTCAGATACAAAAGCATAAGCAAACATAGTTTCTTCTCGAACTTTGTTTCTCGTACGAACTCCTGTGTTGAGATCACCAATGATTTGAGAAATGGGATGATCTCTTGCTTCAATAATAGTTGGAGGAAGATCACTTCTGGTGGGTTCTTCCCTTAAGAATTCCGGAGTAGGTTGAGAAGGAGATTCACCAAAATCTGGTTCAGAAGAGATAGAATCTTCAAAACTTTCATTTTCTGGTGAACAAGAAGGATGAGTGATCTGTAGAGGTGCTTGGGGTAATACAGAAGAGATGGGTTTAGGGTCAACAGATGGGTTGTTATTTGTACCGGCAGAGTTCTCGTCTACCGGTGAAGGGTTAGCGGTACTTGTGGGTTCTGCAGTTGCCGTTTTCTGATGAGGAGTGGAAGTGGATGCTGTATTTGTACCTGTCTCATCATTATCAGAATCATTAGCAACGTTCGGAGCCGTTCTAGGCTCTAACAAGTCATATTCATCAAAAGAAACATGCACAGATTCTAAAAATTTTAAATTTGTTTTACTGAAAATGCGAAATGCTTTTGAATGTTTGGAATACCCCAGAAAAATTCCTTCGTCTGATTTTGCATCAAATTTTCCTCTATATTCTTTTCCATTATAAAGAATGAAACATTTACAGTCGAAGATTTTAAGAAATCCTATGTTGGGTGATCTTCCTCTCCATATTTCATATGGAGTTTTATTATGAAACTTGTTTACCAGGTGGATCTATGGGTAAAACATGCGGTGTTGATACGCCAGAAATACTTGGAAGTTTAGCTTCGCCAAAGATTGTTCTTAGCCTTGCTTCAATCGTGTTCATTCTTCCGTTCAGCTACACCATTTTGTTGAGGAGTACCGGCGGCAGAGAAGTTGTGGCCGATCCCATGGTCATCACAGTACTTTTCTACACCATTGTTCTTGAATTCAGTGCCATTGTCTGATCTTATGTCACAAATGTCTTCAAGCTTTTGAGTTTGAAGTCTTCTAAAAAGTGTAGTGACTAGATCATACGTTTCATCTTTAGATGTCATAGTTTCAATCCAAGTGAATCTAGAGTAGTCATCAACTACTACAAGTGTGTACTTGTCTCCTGAAATACTGACTGTTGTGATAGGTCCAAAGAGATCCATATGTAGAAGTTGAAGAGATCTGTTTGTTGATAAAACATATTTTCTTTTGAAGGAAGACTTGGAAAGTTTTCCTAGTTGGCAAGCTTTACAACTTCTGTCATGGTCGGCAGACACCGTAGGTAGACCTTTGACAAGCCCGTTTTTGGAGAGCTTGGAGAGGTGCTTGAAGTTGAGGTGACTGAGACGCTTGTGCCATAGCCAGCTGTTGTCACGAACATTGTTGGCTACTAGACACAGGTTTGAGAATCTCCCTAGAAGATTTAAATCCACGACATAGACATTTCCTTGTCTATTGCCGGTCAGTATTGTAGAGCAGGATTCACTGTCTTTGATGAGGCACTGGTTGGAGTTGAATTGGCATAGAAGTCCTTTGTCGCAAAATTGAGATATGCTCAGAAGATTGTGCTTTAAACCACTTACTAGAGAAACTTTGTTGATGGAGAGACTTCCTCTAGTAATTGAGCCATATCCAATTGTTTTTCCTCTTGCATCATCTCCGAAGATAACAGTGGGTCCTTTTGCTTCGGCTATATCTGTAAGAAGACTTCTGTTCCCGGTCATGTGTCTTGAGCAGCCACTGTCTAGGTACCAGATGTCTTTGTCTTCTGATTCTATAGCCATGAAGCATTCCTAAAAAGAATTAAAGGAAACAAGGTACCCTTTATTTTCTTTTGGGTCCTAAGGATTAGCAACCTTTTGCAACCCATACCTGCTTGACCTTGAGAGAACTAGGTCTCTCAGATCTTGGCGTGAACCTTAGCAGGCATTCTGGTGCCAGATGGCCTAGGCAATTGCAAGAGTGACATAAATGGAAAGTCCATAGAGAACTGTTAGTGACTTTGACATAAGAGTGATTATGATCTTTCCTTTTCTTAACATCCGTTTTTGGTTCAGCTTGCTTGTTGATTGTAGACTTAATTGGTTTCTTTTGAATCTTCCTAGGTAAGTTACCATCAGACTTAGCTTTAGCTTTTCTGATGATTACCTTTTAAGGAGGATTTGGTAGAATACCTTTAAGTTTACCTTCAACAGGTAAAGGAGCCTTGCCTGTTTCATAGACAAACTTGATAGTTACCGGTAGAGGTTTAGTAGGTCTACCGCCAGCAGACTTAGCTTTAGCATAGTTGTTTCTTGGCGGACTTTCACTTTCTCTACCGTTACCTATCGGGTTTCTCATTTGAGTCGATCATTTTGGCTTTTCCTTTCGAACCTTTGGGGTAAACGTAAGGGACACTTGAATAACCAAGGCCTTGTTTCCCTATATTTCCAAATGTCTGTTTAGAGAAGGAAATATCATTTGCAGTCTCGGAGGATTCACCTTTCTCTATGACTGAAGAGATTGTCGGAAGAGGCACATCTGAATATCCTATGCCAGTTTTATCATTACTAGATTTTTGGCTTGAAAGGATTTCTTCAAATGCATCCTTGGAGGCATTCCAGAGTCAATTGTCTTTGCAAGGCAATTTTCTCTAGGTCAAGTCTTTTGATGTGCTCGGATAGACAATCAATTTTGTCATAAAGGAATTTGTTTTCTTCCTTGACTTGATACTCTCTTGTTGACACTATTGAGAGTTTGAATCTCACTGCCATCATAGATTTCTCGGTGTAAGTTTCTCACGCTTCTTGGCCGCGGTTTAACATAGGCTACTCTAAAGGAATTAAATTCTTCAAGCATATCCTGATTATCCTTGAGAAGTTCTTCCTTACTGAAGCTATTACTGTTGGTTTCATTTTTGTCCAAAGGACTAGGTGAAACTACAACTTCATTTTCAGAGTCAAGGACCTGAATCATGAGCTATTAAGCATATGTTAGCTTGCGCACAATCCTCTTCCTCCTCTTCTGAATCAGTCTCAAACCATGTAGCAACTTGTCTGTCTTCTATGTCTTCAGCCAACATACCCTTTTGTTTTTGAAATTTTCTAAAAGAGGGTTTTCGGTATGCTTCAAATTTTGGCTTAGGACATTTTGGGGCAAAATGACCAGGTTTTCTACAGTTATAACACACAAGCTCTTCCTTAGATGGGCTTTCACCATTCTTCCTAAAAGGTAGTTGGTGTGTGTTCTTTCTTCCATATTTTGCAAATTTTTGAAAACGTTTTACAAACATGGCAAATTGATCATCAGATAGAAAATCATTTTCACAGGAAGAAGTAGAAGGTTTGGTTTCAACAGTGATTTCTTTTTGGACCATGGCTGGCAAAGACACAGTTCTGAACTGTTTATCTTGCTCAAGAGCTTGATTAACTTCAAGTTCATAAACCTTCAAACTTGCGTAGAGACTACGAAGAGTCATCTCGTTTAAGTTCTTGGATTCTTTCATAGTTGTGGTCTTAACATGCCATAAGCTATCTAGAGAGCCCAAAAACCTCATGTTCATTTCCTTTTTGTCATACGTTTTACCTAGAGAAAAGCAACTATTAATTACCTCACTGAAGCGATCGTATGCTTGTCTCAAGGTTTCCTTAGGATCCTTTTTGAAAGAATCGAACTGCTGGATGTATGTATATTTTCTGTTATCTCTTGTGTCTTGATCTCCTTCCAAGTATTCCACAAGAGCTTCCCACATCTCTTTTGCAGTTGTACATCGAATCACTTGCTGGTATGTGCTTGTGTCTAGAGAGCTGGTGATTATGTTGATTGCTTTGCTATCAAGTTCTACCAGCTTTCTATCATCCTCTGTCCATTCAGATTCTTCTTTTGGTACTTCTGCAGGATTCCCAGCAATGGAGGCTAGAAGATTGGCTTTCATTGGTACATGTTGACCTGCAGTGACACATTTCCATAATCTGTTGTCAATAGAGTTCATGAATCTCATTACTTTATCCTTCCATACATCAAAATGTCCTTCGTCCAATATTGGGACGTGGTTAGCATTAGATGTAGGCAGCATATAGTGTGTTTGTGCCATTATATCGTATCTCTCAAGAGTTTAATCTTGGAAAAACTTGTTTTCAAAGAGTAAGGCTCTGATACCAATTGTGGGTCCCAATGGGCACAATAATAAGCTAGAAGGGGGGGTTGAATAGCTTATTAAACACTTAAAACTTTTAAGTAAATTCTTTGAAAGTTACTTGCAATCTATCGAAAAGAATCAAGTAGCGGAAGACCTTCAAGGAAGTTGTTCCAGGTCTGCCGATAAGTACTACCGGTAGACCTTTTACAGTTTACTTAAGTTCTGCTGTAAATGGATAAATATAAACAAAGTATTTAAGCAGTTCAAGGATTAGACAAACAGTAAGAAATAACACAAGTATTTTGGGATGGTTCACACTATAATGAGTGCTACGTCCACCACCAAGGCAGTCAACCTTGGATTTAAATTGTGCACTATGTTTTCCACTTAGATCAATTACAAAGAATATCCCTAATGGATCGTGTACAAAATATTGACTTGTGTTTGGGGTCTAGGGAATTAAATATCTGTAAATACAAGATATTTAATTCGTGCAGAAGTATAGTTAATGGAAGTAAACAACAAGAAGATAAAACAATAAGTGTTGATAAGCAGCTTCTTGTTGTTGACGAGGACTTCTAGATCTGTTGAGGATCTCTTGATTGCACTGAGCAGTAAGACTTGGAGTTCTGAGGTTTCAGAGAAATCCTTTAAGTGTTCGATTGATTCTGTATACAGTGTTGTTTGTTCTAGTCTTCAATGGCAGCATTTATAGCAGGTGCACTTCAAAAGATCCGTTGGAGAAGACGAATACTTCAACAGCTCTTTTCATCAATGCATTAAATGCATGGGGCTGTCAGTCAAGGATTTTCGTCTTCACAGATATCTAGAGCAAGGAATGATTTCTGAGATCTTCGAAAAGTTTGGGCGATTTAGGTGACAGATCTGAGAGTTGTTGCAAAAACTAGGGGACAGTCTGCTTTTCCTGCTTTCACTGTTCAGGACGAAAAGTCTTCCTGCTTTTCGGAAAGTTGCTTTCGGCGGCTTGACATGTCAGGGAATGTCTTGGATTAATTCAAATAAAGATGTAGAATAAGAATGAATTAATCCAATGAGTCGTTGCTGGATTGGACACGTCATAAGAGAACAGGTGGACACAAGGTCTGCCGTTCTTAAGCTTTTAGCAGGTCTTCCGGTGAAGCTGTGAAGAAGTCTTCTGCTGAACCT
Organism: Codonopsis lanceolata; assembly: GCA_013146195.2. NCBI lineage: Eukaryota > Viridiplantae > Streptophyta > Magnoliopsida > Asterales > Campanulaceae > Codonopsis > Codonopsis lanceolata. Next base: position 26,679,673 of record CM028379.1, read on the forward strand.
GTGAAGTCCTACAAAAACTATACAAGGCAAAGTTCTATACACAGTTGCCACGCTAATCGATACGCAGCCCGATTAGCCACTGAAGTATAAAACTAATGTAATGTACTGAACAGATATAAATCTAACATAAGAATCAACATGGACACATTCACCTAAAAAAAAAAGTGAGACAGCAAAAAGAAAATATATTAGTCTCCAAAAAAATAGACATGTATAAAAAGGAGGAAAATGATAAATAAATAAAAATATATGCATGATATATATAAAGATAAAGATAAATAAATGTGAAGGTAAATGTGTCTACCGAACAGGGCTGCTCCGGAACCCGACGCTCCTCATGGATCTCGACATCTGGAAGCATCTCCTCTACCATATGACCGCCCCAATGATACTGAAAGGTAGAGAAGACGTCATCGGGCTCAGCAAACTCCAGATTCTCATCGAGAGATGGGATGGAAGGCCTTGGCCTAGTAGAGGCATCAGAAGCCCGTCTGGGCACAGCAGGAGCAGGAAAGGAAGAATGAAGCACTGTCCGCAAGAAATCCTCATATGCCATAACCGAAAAATCAGTCGCTGGCATAAGGAATTTTGACAGGTACCAATACCTGTTCGGCAAGTGGTCGGGCTCTATCACCCAAAAAGGGGGCCTAGGACGCACCACTGGAGGCACCAAAATCAAATAATGCTAACGGTTGACCCGCTCGCCCATATATAAAGAGTCTACCATGATGGATACCATCAGTATCCGGCAGCGGCTCAATCCCAAAGCAACAGCATAATGCCCATCCAGGCCCTCCCAAGGAAGGAAGTGCACTGAACCTGGACTCGAGCTAGTAATTCGCTCCTGCACCCGTTCCTTCTTCGTACAACCGCCGTCCTGGTCCGGCCGAACTCTATTCTCGTCAATGAACTGGAGTAGATAAGGTGGCTGGTGGATACGCTGACGAAGACGACCCGGCGAGAAATGAAAGAATGAAAAGGCCCAGACCTGCAAAAAGAAAGAAAAATAAAGAAAGAAATTTTATCAGCAATAAAAAAAATGAATGCTGCAAAATATATTTTTTTTAAAAAAGCAGCAAAAGTAGGAAAATGCATATACCTCCCACACCGGGGTAAATCCATTCAAGGTCGGCGAGTCATTCCGACAAGCCATGTCCATAGAAGCTTATAGTTCGGCCAGGCCCGCCTGCCCCCAATCATAAGCAGGAATCCGCTCAAAATCTGCCAAGCAAACCAGGACCAACACCCTTAGGGTGGTAGAAGAGTTGGCAAAAAGCGACCTGCAGGGTCATTTTCTGGGATCCACCCAACGTTGGCTAGGAGCCATTGTTGCACGCTGCTAATAAGAATCTCATCCGTCGATTTGAATTCTGGCTCAAAACCCAGGAGGTCCTCCACCTCCTCAGGACGCCGACAAAGAGTATAGTCAGGAGCCAAAGTCTCACCGATACTGGTAGGGAGGCCGATGATAGCGGCAAAATCACATGGGGTTATGGTCGCCTCCCCCCAGCTGAAATGAAAAGTATGGGTGGTGTCCCACCAATAGTCCCGAAGCGCATCGAAAATCGACAGATAACTCGTAAAGGGGCGAAAGGCATGAAAAAAGGCACTGAAACCAGATCCCTCTACTAAAACTTGTGCTACCTCGAGCAACGTGCAATAAATATCCATCACATTAGAACAAGAAGCCCGAACCCTCTGAAACGGCCTGCGAAACTAAAAAACAAAAAAAGAAGAAGAAGAAAAAAAGAGAGGTAAGTTTACTATATTTATTTTCCTCGCAAAAATGAAAATAAGTGAATAAGCATGAGTAATGATAAATAATAAACATGTTGTATGCATTGTATTTCGTAAATCATAAAGTTGCAGCATACTAATTTCTATGATGCATTTTATAATAAAAACATCATTTTGAATATGAAATAATAATAAGCATTTGGCATCCAATTTTTTTTTTTAAAAGAGAGAGAATGTGTGTATATTTTGCATTCTCGCATTAAAAATAATACATTTTTGTGCATTTAAATATATGTTCTAGTAAAAAGTAAAAAAACAAAATAATAATAATAATAATAACAAAATAATAATTTAAAAAAAGGTATATGTATCTTTTTGCATCTAAATGTGTATTTTTGCATTCTTAGGCATCATAAAAAATGTATTTTGCCTTTTTTTTAAAGTATATACTGTATTTTTGCATTTTCGCATGCATAATAAAATAAAGAATGCCCATGCATCATATTAGTAAGCATCCTATAATTTTTCTACATTGCATTTGCATTTATTGTCCAATAAGCTGCATTATGGTCGCACTAAAAAGAAAATAAAATGTCACCAATCATGAAAAGAAAATATTCCCATGACATTTACTATGTCTCTGCAGCATAAGCATGCATGAGAAATGAATTTTGAGGCATAAAATATATCTGTTTTGTCCTGCATTCATCCGAAAAATGTGCCCGAAAATGTGTCCAGAAAAAAATTGCATTATACTTTGAAAAGTCCGTTTCATGGGCACATAGCATATAAAAATATGTTTTAGCCTAAACCATGCATCATATAGCCCCAATTGCATTTATAATATAAATCATGCATAGTAGGGTCAAATAGTGACCACTAGTTCAATTATGCATCGCAAAAATAAATTGCATAAATTTCATGCCTCATTACTTAATTGCATCATTTTAGCATAAATATTGCATGCATAAGCATTATTAACAGAGTCAGGAATGCTCCAAAAGCGCAAGGCAGTGCTAAAATCTAGTAGATCTGAAGTATATCCAAGCAGATCTAAAAAAGAAGAAACTTACAGAAGTGGGTGGAAGATTGGACACATGAGTGTTCCGATCGGGAAGGATATTGCCCCAGTCATCCTTAGAATAGCGATACTTGATTTTATTCCGGATCAAAGGAGGAAATTCTTTCCTCCTTTCGTCAGATTCTAGGTGCATAGGAGCCTTCCCCTTCCTGGATCGCGATGAAGAAGCCATCTGCTAGAGAAAACACGCAAATGGGCGAAAGAAAAATGAGAAAAGGAACAAAAATGGAAGAAAAAGGAGGTGGGCAACAATGGCCGCAGAGGAGATGCTGAAGAATGAAGAGGAAGAAGAAAGGAGCAGTAGCTCCCTCTACTGCTCTCCCGTCCTAATAATGGGAGGAAAAAGGAATTTTTCCTTTTTCCCCCTCCAAAGTTTGAAGCTGCGACACTTAAATCCACAGGTTCCAAAAATTGCAAAATGGCCCCAAAGCTTAACGAAAAGTTAACAAAAGTAATTTTGTTAACCAAATTCGACGGCCATCCATCCAAGGGCAAGGAAAAAGTGATATCCACAGTAGATCAGCCGCAAAATAAGCAGAAAAACCAGGAAATTTAGGCGGCAAAGGTAAGAATAATGTGGAAAAAAAAGAAGAAAAAAAAAGAGGGCAAGAGATAATAAGCATGCAAAAAAAAAAAAATTGGCAAGCATGTGAAAAAAAAGAAAAAGAAAAACAAAGGGGGAGAGGAAAAATGCATGTCAAAGAAAGGAAGAGGAAAAAATGTATAAGTGCATGCAACAAAAGAAAATGCGCCGGCAAAAAGAAGAAATTTTCGGCTAAAGCTAAAAAAGTGCAGCAAAAAGAAAAAACAGCAGTAAGAAGAAAAGGAAAGAGAATTTCGGCTGGAACCAAATGATGCAGCAGCAAGGAAAAGAAAATTTCTAACCAAGGTTAGAAAGAGCAACAAAAGAAAATGCAGCAGCATAAAGAATGATTTTCCAGATAAAGCCGAAAACGTAGCGGAAAATGAGGAAAGACTTTCCAGCAAAAGCTAGAACTGCGACGAAAGAAAAATCCCCAGCAAAGTGCAGCAAGAGCAACAAAGGAGCAGCATGAGATAGCAAGAGCAGCAAGAGCAGCAAAGAGCAGCATAAAGCAGGATGAGCAGCAAAGCAGCGGCAGCGGCGATTCGTCGCAAAGGCACGGCAAGGGTAAGGAAAGGAAGGTATTTTCCTTTCTTGTGCATTTGTATGATGTTTGGAAGACTTTCCTAAAGGGGCAGGCAACCCGGGGGAAAGAGAAATGCTTTGCTCTCCAACGAAGGCTGAGTTCCTGAGGAGACATTAAATTCCAGACATCAATAGCTGTGTTGGAAAACTTTCTTTTAAGGGGCACGCAACCCCGGATCAGAGAGAAAGGTTTTGTTATCCGACGAAGGCAGCGTTCCTGAGGAGACATTTCATGCCGCACAGTGGCAGACGAACTACAATTGGTCTGATTCCTTGGTTAAGGATACGTAGGCAGTCTATTTCGATAGACACGACCATCGCAGCACTTGAAAATTACCTTTGCAGCACTCGTTCATTTAGCATTGCAGCACTTGTTCATTTAGCATTGCAGCACTTGCACCACAGCACTTGCACCGTAGCACTTGCACCGCAGCATTTGATCCCCAGCAGAGTGAACTACGTCTCGGTCTGATTCCTTGTATAAGGATACGTAGGCAGCCTATTTCGGTAGGCACGACCGTTGCATGAGTGATAGTTTAGGTTTTGGCCTGAACTACGTTTTGGTCTGAGTTCCTTTATTAAGGGATACGTAGGCAGCCTACACTAGTAGGTCCGACCATTAGAGCATTTCATTGCACATCTACTTAAAAACTACGATAACCTGCTATAACCAACTAAATATGTCTAGGCTATGGAGTTTGGTTAGCATTATAAATTGTTTCATTATAACGGTTACCTAAAGCATTCCTCTCCTATTTTAAATTGCATGAAATTGGAGAGTCTATTGTTTATCAACGATGTTCGTCTACTCATTAAGCCTCGGGTTACCCGTAGACTTCATCGTTGAGGGGCTCTATAAACACCCCAATTTCGTACCCCTGATATGTGACTCTGGTATGTGATATCAAGAACTGTTTTAACTTAACAAAATGTCAAGTTACAGGAGTTAAAAATGCAAAAGGCAAAGCAGGATGCGCGAAACAGTAAAATGCGAGGGATAAAAGTATAAATTTTGAAAGTCAAATAGTGCCATGGCGCAGCCAAAAAGGGCCCTTGGCGCCATTCCAAGAAGACCTTGGGTCCGTGCCCAGCTAGCTACAGGAGCCCTCCCAATTAACGCATTGTGCAACTCGCGAAGCTCGGTGTACACGGGATTTGAGCACGCAGAGAGAATTCTTAATTTCTCGGTATAAATAGAGGCATTGGGACTCACTTTCAGAAACCCCAGAAGAAGCGAAGAGATCCGCGAATAAAATTTCTCTGCGTCGTCCTAACGCTGAGAAATATAGAGAGCGAAGTGAGATAGGGAGTGGTCCTCCTATAAAGCCTTGAAACCCTGCCAAACCAAAAACCAACCGGTTAAAGTGATCCCTAGCTCTTTAGTTAGGTATCCACCATATTTCCCTGGCCCAAAAACCATAAAGTAAGCCGTTACTCTGCCCGAGTAAATAGGCCAAAACCACCAGAAGTAAGTCGTTATTCCGCCCAAATAAATAGGCCAAAACCACCAAAACTAAGCCGTCGCTCTGCCCGAGTGAGCAAGCCAAAAACCACCAAAAATAAGCCGTCACTCTACCCAAATCACAGCAGCAGCAACATAAAAGTCTCCCTCTCCCGAAAAGGACAGAGCGAGCACCCTCCGCTCTAAAAGGTAATAGCCTTTAAGGGCGTTATTTTTATAAAAGTTATTCTTTAAATCCGGCCCAATGTAGAAAATATAAGCCGTTGTGCTGCTCGGATTTAGTTAGAAAATACTATGTAAAAGAGCCGTTACAATGGCCAAATATTTTTAAATATATATGTAATTATTGTAAGGAGACGGCTGCAAGTCCGTAAATAATGTAGCCGCAGATGTATTTGCTTTTATTTTCCTGTCTATTAATGCTTTGTTTATTTTCTAAATAAATATAACAAAAAACATACTTTAGCCAAAAACCGCTTTTGAGACCGAAAGGGCGAGTTGGGTGCCTAGCACCTTCCCAACTCGTAACTTAGCCTTCGAACCCGTTTTTGCAATCTCTAGTTTTTCTTTTCTTTTGGTTTTGATTTATTTTTGCCTTAAAATAAAGATGGCGACTCTATAAAACGTTTTGGATCCAGTGGGGCGTCGCAACACTCCTTTCTTGCACTTTTCCGTTTTCCCCTAAAAAAGGGAGAATGAGAATGAAAAGGTGATGCATTCCTATATCCTGGTATCCCCTAAACAAGGGATAACTTGATGCAGGAAACCCAAAGCACCCATAGTGATCCGAAATAGGTCATAAGGCTATTTTCATAAAATCCATAGTGGGGCCTCGCAACATCCTTTTTTGCACTTTTCCGTTTTCTCCAAAAAAAGGGAGAATGGGAATGGAAGGGTGATGTATTCTCATATCCTGATATCCCCTAAAAAATGGATAACTTGATGTGGGAAACCCAAAGCTCCCATATTGGACCAAAAATCCACTAAAGTCAACCGAGGCATATTCCAACGCACTATTTTAGACAGCACTCCTCTCGCACTTTTAATTTCGTTTTCCCTAAACAAGGGAGGATGGAATGAGGGCAATGGTGTCCCGCATCCGTACGTACGCGCACCCCTATCCAAGGGCGCGGGCGCACATCCCGAGCGACCCATTACGGGTTCCCGGGAAATGCGCTGCGCCCCACGCGCCCTTGGATAGGGGTGCGCGTACGTGTGGATGTGGGACACCACTGCTCTCGTTCCACCCTCCCTTTTTTAGGGGAAGACGAAATCAAATGTGCGAGAGGAGTGATGTCTATGATAGCGCGTTGGAATGCGCATCGGTTGCCTTTAGTGGATTTTAAATCCATTATGGGAACTTGTGGTTTCCCGCATCAAGTTATCCCTTTTTTAGGGGATACCAGGATATGGGAATGCATTACCCTTTCATTCCTATTTTCCCTTTTTTAGGGGAAAACGGAAAAGTGCAAAAAGATACGCCCACTATGGATTTTATTAAAAATAGCCTTATGGCCCGTTTCGGATCACTATGGGAGCTTTGAGTTTCCCGCATCAAGTTATCCCTTTTTTAGGGGATACTAGGATATGGGAATACATCACCCTTCCATTCCCATTCTCCATTTTTTAGGGAAAAACGGAAAAGTGCAAAAACAGAGTGTTGCGAGGCCCCACTGGATCCAAAACGTTTTAGAGTCGCCATCTTTATTTTAAGGCAAAATATAGCAAAACCAAAAAAGAGAAAAATAAACCAGAGAAAAGGAAAACGAGTTCGGAGGCTAAGTTACGAGTTGGGAAGGTGCTAGGCACCCAACTCCCCCTTTCGGTCTCAAAATGGTTTTTGGCTAAAATATGCTTATTGTTATATTTATTTAGCAAATAAATAAAGCATTAAAATACAGGAAAATAAAACAAATACATCCGTGGCTACATTATTTACGGACTTGTAGCCATTTCCTTACAATAATTACAAATATACTTAAAAATATTTGGCCATCATAACGGCTCTTTTACATAATATTTCCTATTCTAATCCGGGCAGCACAACGGCTTATATTGACTACATTGTGTCGGATTTAAATAACAATTTTAAATTAAAAAAATGAACAAGTAATCAAAAACGCCCTTAAAGGCTATTACCTTTTAGAGCGGTAATGTGCTCGCTCTGTCCTTCAGGGAGAGGGAGTCTTTTTTTGTGTTGTGGTTGTGTGTTTGTTGTTTTGATTCTGGCAGAGTGACTGCTTATTTTGGATGACTTGGGCTTGTTCACTCGGGCAGAGTGACAGCTTATTTCGGAGGGTTTTGGCCTTTTTGGTTGGGCTGAATAACGGCTTAGTTTTTGTGTATTTCAGCTCATTACTCGGGCAGAGTAACGGCTTAATTTGGGATTTTTGGGCCTGGGAAGTAAGGTGGATACCTAACTACTAGGCTAGGGATCACTTATAACCGGTGGATTTAAGTTTTGACGTAGTTTGGACGGGGTTTGGAAGCTTTAGTGGGCTACACACTCCTATCTCACACCTCTCGCTAAAATTCTCTCGGCGTCGAAGGAACTCAGAGAGAAAACAACGGAGCTTCTTTATCAATTTTCTGAACACTGGAGAGGAGCCCCTGCTCTTTTATTTATAGGTGGGACGAGGGAGTCATCGGGAATTATCGATTTTCTTCAGCCGGCTTCAGCACGTTGTACACCAGGCTTCGCGAGTTGCACAATGCGTTAAGTCTGAGAGGCTACAGTAGCCCTTTAGCACCGACACATAGCTCCTTTGGCGCGGCGCCCAGACCTCTTTTAGGCCGCGCCAAACTACTATTGAACTTCCAAATTTGACACTTTCACCCTTCGCAATTCACTGTTTTGCGCATCCTGCTTTGCCTTTCGCATTTTGTCTCCTGTAACTTGACTTTTGTTAAGTTTGAACAGTTCTTGATATCACATGTCAGAGTCACATAACAGGGGTACGAAATTAGGGTGTCTACAGAGCCCCTCAACGATGGAGTCTACGGGTAACCCAAGGCTTACTAAGTAGACGAACATCGTTGATAAACAATACACTCTCCAATTTCGTTCAATTAAAACGAGAGAGAAATGCAATAGGTAACAGTTATAATGCACAGTTTATCATGCTATCCAAACTCCATAACCTAGACATATTTAGTCAGTTATAACAGGTTATCGTAGTTTTTAAGCAGATATGAATTTAAAGTGCTCTGATGGTCGGACCTACTAATGTAGGCTACCTACATATTCCTTAATAAAGGAAATCAAACCAAACGTAATTCAGGCCAAAAACCTAAACTACAACCAAATGAGGATGTTATGTTCTTCGGGTCAAAACCCGATCAAGAACACAACAGGAAAAAGATTTTTGTGTTTTTCGAAAAGCCGTATTCAAACAATCGCGGACGGCCATTTAAATACGGTATGAAGATTTGAATGTTTTTCGGAAACCATATTTCAACTGGTCAAAACCTGATCATCGAAATATGTTAAGAGTCATTCTCAAAATTATGTCTGGCTGGTCGATATCTTGTTTCCGAACACAAATGAAAACCTATCAGATTTTCCGAAAACTGCACTTGACTGATCAAAATCCGTCATCGAGCACGATAGAGAAAAACATTCTTCAAGTTTTTTCGAAAACTGTGTGAAGATGGAAAACATTCTTTTTCCCTTCCTTCTTTCTCACTCTCTTTGTTTTTTATTTCTTTTTTCAATATTCCTCTTTTGTTGTGTTTTTTTGAAATATTCATTTTTTTGTTTTTTTTTTTGAAATATTCATCTTTTTTTTTTAAAGAAAAACTCCTTTTAAAAAAAAAAGGGTTTTCTTTTATTTTTGAAAAACAAAATTTTCTTTGAAAAAGAATTTTCTTTTATTGAAAAACAAAATTCTTTTGGAAAAGACTCTTTCTTTTATTGAACGAAACTCCTTATATAAAAAGAGTTTTCTTTTATTTTGAAAAACAAAACTAAACCTTTTTTTCTTTTTCTTTTTCTTTTTTTTTTAAAAAAAAACAAAAAAAAAACTTTCCTCTTAAAGGAAATTATTCTAAAGATAGGGTAAGAATACTATACATGTCTTACCTTTTCGCGTCCGGGTGGCTGCCGCGGATTCGGATGATTTTAACATTTCTGCCACTCTTGCCTTTTCAGGCCAGGGACTTTATTATATTTTTTTCTTTTTTTCTTTCTTTTTTATTTTTCTTTTTATTTCTGCCACTGAAAAACATTTCTATGTTGACTTCGTGGCTGACCTGCTGGGAATATTATTTTTCTTTGTCCTCTGATGGATGGTCGTCAATTTTTGGTTAACAAAATTAATTTTGTTAACCCTTCGTTAAGCTCAAGGACCATTTTGGAAACTTTGGAACTTGGGGACTTAAGTGTCGCAGCTTCAAACTTTGGAGGGGGGAAAAAGGAAAAATTCCTTTTTCCCCCCTTACAATGGACGGGAGTGAGGGAGAGGAGCTTACTGCTCCTTCCTTCTTCTTCCTTCTTTCTCTTCAGCGCCATTGTTACTGCTTTCTGTTTCCTTTTTTATTTTCTCTATTTTCGCTCCTTTTCTCAATTTTCTTCCACAAATTTCAGTGATTTGTTTGGCAGATGTCATCTTCTTCTCGATCCAGGAAGGGGAAAGCTCTTATGCACCCAGAATCTGGCGAAAGGAGGAAAGAGTTGCCTCCCTTGATCCGGAATAAGCTCAAATACCGGTATTCTACCGATGACTGGGGCAATATTCTGCGAGACCGGGACACTCACGTGTCCAATCTTCCTCCCACCTCTATAAGTGTCTTTCTTTTTCTAGATTTTCCTGGATATATTTCAGATCTGCTAAATTTCTGCATTGTTTGGAACTTTTGGAGCACTCCTGACTTTATTAGTAATGCATATGTATGTCCTATTTATGCCTAAATGATGTAATTAAGTGATGATGCATGAAATTTATATGATTTATTTTTGCGATGCATGATTGAACTAGTGGTCACTATTTGACCCTACTATGCATGATTTATATTAGAAATGCAAAATAGGGCTATATGATGCATGTTTTACGTCTAAACACATTTTTTGCATGCAATATAAACACGAGACGGAATTTTCGGAATACAATTTAAATTTTCCGAAACGCATTTTCGGGCATATTTTCGGATAAAAATGGGACAAAACAGATATATCTTATGCCCTTAAATTTAGTTTTCATGCATGCAAATGCTGCGAGGACATAGTAAATGCCATAAAAATATTTATTTTAATGATTGGTGGCACTTTATCTTCTTTTTAGCGTACCCCTACGGCAGCTTATTGGACAATGAAATACACATGATGGATGCATGAACTACTTTATTTGATGCAAATGCAATGCCGAACAATTATAGGATGATGCATGAATATTTTTCTATTTTATTATGTACATGATGAATGCAGTCTAACATACACTCCTATGATGTCTAGGATGCGAAAATAACTTATTCAAATGCAAAATAATTACATATAATCCTTTTAAAAAAAATACATTCTTAGATGTATTATTATTTTATTTATTGTTTATTGAAAGAATGTAAAAGACTATGGTATATATTTACAACATATACATTATTTATTTATTTATATATATCTTTTGTTTTTTCACATAAAAGAATTATGTTTAATGAAATTAAATTTTATTTACATGTGAATTTATGTACATGTATATATAAAAAATGGTAAGTGTTTATTTTACATTAAAAAATTTATATGAACAAAGTGTCTCTTTAAAATAATATGATATATATATTTTTTTCAAAAAAATGGATACGTATTTTATTTTTCTTTCTTACTATTAAAGAAACTTAATATTCACAATTATTTACTTTTGATTATCATTTTTTTTTAGTATGCTGCAATTTTATAATTTATGAAGTACAATGCATGCAACATGTTTATTATCTATTTATACTACCGTTTATAAAAAAATTGTATAAGGAAAAAATAAGGGCAGTGGACTTACCTTTCCTTCTTTTTCCCTTTCTTTTTTTTCTTTGGATTCGCAGAGAATTTACGAGGGTGCGGGCAACATGCGCTAATGCTGTGGAGATTTATGCCATGTTGCCCGAGGCGGCGCAGCTTTTGGTGGAGGGCTCTGGATTTAGCACCTTCATGCACTCTTTCAGCTACTTTACCAGCTATCTGCCCATCTTTGATGTTCTCAGGGACTTCTGGTGGGACACCACCCATACCTTCCATTTCAGTTGGGGGGAGGCGATCATGACCCCGTGTGACTTTGCCGCGATCACGAGCATTCCTACCAGCATAGGGGAGACCATGGCTCCTGATTTTACTCTCCGTCGACGTAGGGAGGAGGTAGTGGACCTCCTGGGTTTTGAGCTGGAATTTAAATCGACGGATGAGATTTTTATTGGCAGCGTACGGAGATGGCTTCTCAGTAATGTCGGGCGGGTGTCGGCTAATGATACAACTGTCGTGACTCGAGTGGCTAGAGTGTTTCTATTTTTCTTTCTTGGCACATCGCTCTTTGCCAACTCCTCTACCACCCTGCGAGTTTCCGTCCTGGCTTGTCTAGCAGATTTTGAACGGATCCCTTCATATGATTGGGGACAGGCAGGTTTGGCTGAATTGCATGCTTCTATGGATAGGGCCTGCCGGAATGACTCGCCGACTCTAAATGGTTTTGCCTCGGCGTGGGAGGTATATGTCTTTTCCTGCTTTTGTTTTTTCTCTCTTTTTTTTTTATGTATACTCTTTTTTTTATTCTCTCTTTTTTTTTTTTTTACTGACAACACATATTTTTTCTCTTTTTTTTTTTTGCAGGTCTGGGCCTTTTCATTTTTTCACTTTTCGCCGGGTCCTCTCATTCGGCGAGTTCACCAGCCGCCATACCTGTCCCAGTACGTTGATGATAACAGGGTTTATCCGACCCAGGACGGTGGTTGCAAAGATAGGGAAAGAGTGCTGGAACGGATTATTAGCTCGAGTCCTGGTACAGTGCACTTCTTTCCATGGGAGGGTCTGGAGGGGCATTATGCAGTTGCTTTGGGACTCAGCCGCTGCCGGATACTGATGGTTTCCATTATGGTGGATTCCTTATATATGGGCGAGCAGGTGAACCGTCAGCATCAGTTCGTTTTAGTGGCTCCAGTGGCGCCTCCTCGGCCTCCTTTCAGGGTGATAGAGCCCGATCGACTGCCAAACAGGTATCAATACCTGGCGAAATACTTCATGCCAGTGACAGATTATCCAATGATGGTGTATGAGGATTCCCTGAGATTAGTGCTGCATCCCCCTTGTCCTGCTCCTGTTGTGCCTAGGCGGCATTTTGATGCATCTGCCAGACCAGGGCCATCTACTTCATCTCCCGACGAGAAACTGATGTTCACAGAATCTGATGATATGTTCTCTACCTTTCAGTATCAGTGGGGTGGTAACATGGTAGAGTCAGGTTCTTCCTGATGTCGAGATTCCTGAGGAACGTCGGGTCCTGGAGCAGGCTCGTTCGGTAGACACACTTACCTTTATTCATTCATTCATTTTTCTTTTTCACACACACACACACACACACACACACACACATATATATATATATATATATATATATATATATATATATATTTATTTTTTTTTTTTTTTTTTTTTGGTGCATGTCTATATATTTTTTTTTGGAGACTAATATACTCTTTTTCTTGTCTTACTTCTTTTTTATAGGTGAACGTGTCTACCTACAAGAAGCTGCTACGGGGCTTCTTCAGTATCAGCAAGCTTTATCAGAAACTTGTTGATGAGTTCTCTTGTAGGGGGAGCAGCACAGCGCGGCGGCCCAGACGTCGAGATGATGATGATGATGATGACGATGATGTCGGGTCGAGCCGCGGCCGGGGCAGAGGTCGGGGATACAGAGCTGGTGGCACAACGGGTCCCTGGGTCATGGGTGGTGGCCTTAATAGGAGTCAGTCGTCCCGAGCACATTAGCTTCGGATTCCTGCGAATATTAGTCTTTTTCTTTTTCTTTTTTTAAATATAAAAGCAACCTGTACAGACATTATTATATAATGCAATATAAATGTATATGATGCAATATATTACACATGCAATACTAAATACACACATAAAATAAAGCTATACCAGACATCTAAAAGGTAATGGCACGCTGTACTTTTGGAAAGGGAGTTTATGAGAATACACCTTCGGATCGGAGTGGGCTTTTCTGGTGATACCGGAACAGAAAGACGGCCACTTCCCTTATTATTTCAGTGCCCTGTGGCTATTGAACCCGTGTTCATAGCCATCTTTCATATCCTTTCTTTCTTTCTCGCGATCAGACGTAGGAGCGGTGGACTGTCAGATAATTAAACCAGGATACCAGGCAGAATTCTCAGCACAGTAGAAGGCACTTGGCGCGGCCATATAGGGGGTATGGCGCGGCGAAGGAAGTTATGGTGGCGCCACGACTCTTCTGTGCGACCTTGTTCATTTACTATTTACGCACTGTGCACCGAACTGTCCATTTCTTCAGTTTTTGGTATAAATTCAGACGGAATCGGCCTGCTTACTTACCAATTCATCTCGTCTCTTCTCCTTACAATTCACCAGCCCTCTTTTGTCCTGTCGTTGCTCTCTTTAGCCATATAAAATCCCTTGCATCTCTTTTTTATAAATGGTCGCTCGTTTTTTTTTTTTTAGAGAAGCAGGGACGGCACCCTGCAGGAATTTATTAAAATATAAAAGAGAGAACAAACATGAGGGGGACAACCAGCCTTGCCCTTATACATGGGAGGACAGAGGAGCCTTACCTCTAAAAAGAATTTACAAAAATAGACTAACAAAGCAAGAGTATACAGTCTAATGCTCATTGTTGTTAACATTCTTCCTATTATTATAGAGACCCAACCGATCATGAACCGAAGCTTGCAAAACGGGGCTAGGGAGATCTGACACGGAATTATAACTCTGGAAACCTTTGTGAATGTGAGCACATGCTGCAAGTTTATCAGCAACAAAATTTTTCTCCCGGAAAACATGATGAATAGAGAAATCACCCAAGTACTTACGACAATCTCTTAGATCATAATCATACATCCACGGAGCACAATGATGGTTGGATAAGACCATAACAGCTACCATAGAATCCGATTCCACAATAACATTGCCCAGGTTGAGATTGTGACACAGACGGAGGCCATCACGAAGAGCTTTAATCTCCGCACTAGTATTAGTGCCTATGCCATAAAAGGATGAAAAAGCAGTGATCAATTGTCCCTGATAGTCTCGCAAAATACCACCACCTGAATGATTACCATTCACAGCAGACCCATCAGTGTTAAGTTTACAGAACCCAAGCGGAGGAGGATCCCAACGAAACCATCCACCCCTACGAATAGTTGGCTCAAGAATGGGGAGATGTAAATAATCCAAACCTAGCCTATCCAACAAAGAGAGCCTAGATTTAGGAGTAAACACCGAAAAAACATCTCGAAGACCGCCACAAATTCGGGAAATAATCCGAGCCACTTGCATGGGAACATTATCAAAAACAGCTTTGCACCTATCTTTCCAAATCTCCCAAAAAGTCAATAGGAAAATGCCAATACAACAAGCACCAGCCTGATTTCTAGAAGAACTGTTAGAGAACCAGACATGCATAAGATGATTAAGCGAGCCATACGAACTGATCTTATTGAAGGGACGCGCAAAATAATCCCAAACAGCACGGGCAATCTCAGAATGAAGAAACAAATGAACTATGGATTCACATTCAGGCTGGGAGCAACAGCAACATTTAGAGACAATTGAGACACCTTTAATATGCAATTGACTGTCAACCGGTATAGCACCAAGGCATAATCGCCACATAAAGCAACTGATTTTAAGGGGGAGCCACGGCTGCCAAATCTTACTCGCCCAAGAAACCGCTGGAGATTGAATGCGAATAAGATTCCAGAAGTTGGAGGTTTGAAACTGCCCTGAAGTAGATAGCGTCGAGATCAATCGATCAGGAATATCGGGATCACAAGAGACATTTCAGACAACAGGCTGTAAATGGAGAGGAATAAATTCCATAAACTGATCAAGATCATTGATAGCTTGATGAACTGTGAGCATGGCATCCATAGGCAAAGGACCAATCAAAGGATCTCCACACCAATTATCCGCCCAAAAGGAGATCTCCCCTCGACCCACTAACCAGCGACTGTTTTGCCTAACTAACGGAATCTGAGAGAAAATCGACTTCCATTGAGGAGTTGCCGAAGGACTACTGGAAAAACCCAACTTACCATCATATTTCCCATACACAAAAGACGCCCATAAACTCTTTCCTTGCAATGCACTCCAAGCCATTTTAGCGTGCAAAGAATCCATCACATGTCGAAATGAACGAAGACCTAGTCCTCCTTCCTTAAAGGGACGACAAACTGCAGACCAAGACACCCAATGAGAACGAGCAGAACCTCCAGAACTCCATAAGAAATCAGCCATGTGAGATTCAATCCGCCGAATCACAGAACGAGGAACCCGAATAGCGGCCAAACAATAAACTGGAATGCTGGACAATACCAATTTTAGAAGAGTAAGCCGACCACCCATAGAAAGAAGGCGACCACTCCAGCCGGAAATGCACTTCACAATCTTCGCCACTATGTCTTCAAAATACAAGCATTTTATACGGCCTCGAAAGATAGGGATTCCCAAGTACCGAATGGGAAAAGAGCGATGACTGCAGCCAGACAAAGAGGCGATCTAATGACGTTTAGAAGGGGAACAAGACTCCGCAACATAAAAACCACTCTTTCCCAAATTAACAAGCTGACCCGAACTGTTTTCATACGAGGAAATAACACGACGTAAAGCCAAAATGGATCGATGTGAAGCATTACAAAAAATAATCATATCATCAGCATATAACAGATGAGAGATCACCACGCCACCCCTCCCATGCAAAAACGGACCAACTTTACGCTCCATAACAACTTTCTTTAAAGCAATAGAAAATATATCCTGCGCCAATATAAACAGAAGCGGGGACAAAGGATCACCTTGACGAAGACCTCGCGAAGATTTAAAGAAACCAAAACAATCACCATTAAGCCGAATGGAGTACCAAATGTTACTAATCAAATTCGAAATGAGGGAGCAGAAATAAGGAGCAAAGCCAAAACTAATCAAAGCTCGCTGCAGAAAGTCCCATTCCATCCGATCATAAGCCTTAGACATATCAAGTTTAAAGGCCACATTTCCACCCCGACACTTCAGACCAATCCTATGAATCATTTCTTGAGCCAAAGCGATGTTCTCTTGAATACTTCTCCCTTTGACAAAGCCTGACTGCTCCAACGAAATAATATCGGGAAGAATTAAAGCTAGCCGAGAAGCAAGAATTTTCGAAATAATTTTACTCACAAAATTGCAAAGGCTTATGGGCCGAAGATCAGAGAGACTAATGGGATTTGCAACCTTAGGAATCAAAACCACTGCCGTAGAAGCCAAGCCCCTGGGTAAAATAGATCCTGAAAAGAACTCATGAACCGTAGTAGTAACATCAAATTTAATAATGTCCCAACAACCAACAAAGAAGTGACCCGTAAAACCATTTGGGCCTGGGGCACTGTTCGGGTTAAGATCCTTGATAGCTTGCCAAATTTCCTTATCTGACGGAATTTGACAAAGAAGCTCATTATGATGCGGAGAAACAGAAACCGGAATATCATCAAATAAATAATTATCAACCGAGTGATGACTGGAAGCAAAAATATCCAAAAAATAGTTAACAGCAAGCTCGCCAATCTTGGAAGAATCTTCACACCAACTGCCATCCGCCAATTGAAGTCTAATATTATTCATCTTTTGACGATCCCGAATACTGGCATGAAAGAAAGCCGTATTGCGATCTCCATCTTGAAGGCAAAGCTGACGCGACTTTTGTTGAGCAAGCTCTCGATCCCAGGATAATAATTGATCAACCTCCTTATTAATAAACTGGATCTGTCGAGCATTGTCAGCATCCCAACACCGCTGCAAGGCAACTTCCAGCCTGAGGATTTCATCTTGTTTAATGGCCAATTGTCGTTGAACATGCCCAAAAAGTTCCCAGTTCCACTGCTTCAAGGCACGACGCAGAATCTGTAATCTCCGTTGAAGAATCATCATAGGCGTACCCGTCACTGGAATATCCCAAATATCACGAACGAAGGGAAGAAAATCTCCATGGTCAAGCCACATGCGCTGAAATCTAAATAACCCCTTCGGTTTTTTAATAAAAGGAAAATCGACTAACAAAGGTGCATGATCAGATTGCAAGCAGCTGAGATGAGTAACCCGAAAGGTAGGATATGTTGATTTATATAAACCATTCAACAAAATTATGTCAAGCCGCTGCCAAATTCTCTGAACCCCGTCCTGATTATTACACCACGTATAAATGCTACCATCAAAACCGGCATCACCGAGACCTGCCAAATTCTGAAATCTATTAAACTCATTAATACTTTGAAAGTCGAAACCATTACCTCCAAGTTTCTCGCTGGTATGAGCAATAATGTTAAAGTCCCCTCCGACAATCCACAGCTCCAGAAATTGAAGAGAGATGTCTAGAAGGCTGTCCCATAACTCCCTCCTATCAATTCGATCACATTTGGCATACACACCAGAAATGAGAACCGAGAAAGTATCGCCAATTTTACATCGAACCGTCACATGTTGAGAAGAGGCTCTAACAAAAGTCACATCAATCCGAGCATCCCAAAGAAGCCAAATATGCATATTATTCGGGTTGTCATGAAGACTATGCTGATAATTTAGTTTCTTAGCTAATTTACCAATTCGATCCCTCGGAAGCTTGGGTTCCATTATTACGAATAGCAAGACATTATGCTGAGCTTTAAGCACTTTAAGGTAATCACGGGTATCCTTCTTACCCACTCCACGGGCATTCCAAAAAATAACAGCCATTAAGAAACTATTGTTGAGGATTGGAAAGCGGGGCTTTCATCGAAGCCCTAGTTTGTCTTTTATTTTCCTTCAAGAAAGATTGATGCTTCTTTTTCTTTAGCAAAGTCTGGCAATAAGTACGAAAATGCTTAATAGAATGATCAGATGGGGGAAATGCAGTGAGATCATCGATAGAGGAAGATCTGGTCAACTTATAAGTTCTCCTAGGGCAACCCATACCATCCACTGAAAGAGATCGAGTAGAACGCAACGGTATATTCTTCAACACCTCTGAATTATCTTCCTCTAAATCAGCTAACACATCAAATTTATTACTTGTACTGGTAGCACAGCTAGGATGTTTCGAAGAGTTCAAAGGAGAGACATTCCCATCTTTACCTGTATGAGGCAAAACCCTATCCACATCTGTCTCCGTAGTGGGCTCCAGATTAACGTCCTCAACAACAATAGGCGTTTTGCAATTAGTAGATCCATCAACAATAACCACAGGATGGTCTGCTATCTTAACAGTTTGTGCCGAAGGAGCCACTTGATTGGGCAAAGAGGCTGAAGTCCCCTCATTGGGCAAAGAGGCTGAAGTCCCCTCACCCGTAACCTGAGGCTTAACAGGGGTCCAACATTGCTTTTGCATGTTGGTAACTGATTGCATGGGATGAGTCTTACCATTAATTGCAACATTAGTCGAATTTATCTTCAAAGGATCACCAGAATTTATTACCTTCCCTGTATCTTTAACCGCCAGATTAGGGGCCATAGGTCGTTCCACAAATGACTGTGAACCATGAGCTGTAGGTACCTTATCAGCTTGATCATTCTTCCCATGATGTTGTCCTTTCCGACACTGAACCTTTGTATGGCCTAATAAACCGCAGCCATAACAGAACCGAATGTTACCTTCAAATGTAAGAGGTTGCCAAAAGCCATCCTCCTTACTTGATCCAATCCAAACCCTAGAAGGCAAAGGCTGAGAAACATCAATTTCGATACACATACGAGCAAAGAATGGCCGAACCAGCGATAGAGTCTTCTCATCCACCCTTAAAAAATTGCCCAAGGAATTACCTATGCACTCCAGGAAAGAGGGTTAAAAATACACAAGAGGGAGATGGTGAAGACGAACCCAAACCGCCACCTTAGGTACATCTTTCCGATATGCAAAATCAGCTGACCAACGGAATGATCGGTACATACAGGATTGTATCATGTGCGATTCCTTGGACAGAGCCAAAACAAAGTCTTCTGGAGAAGATAGCCTAACCATAACATGGCGCGGGTCTAAAAGACCGACTACAAAAGGACCCTTAAGCTTCCAATTCTCGGCAATGTGCACTTTGAATGGCGTTTCACCGTTGGCCTACTGCGAGAGAACTTAAGAATGAGTATTTTCAAAGCGCCCAGCGACCTCCAACTCAACCGGAGTAAAGAAACAACCAGGATCACCGTCCACAGTAACAGCTTGACGGGGAGCCAATGGAATGGCCTGAAGAGCCGGTTTTACCTGACATACAAACGGCTTGGGTTGAGCCACCACATTAGCATAGGATACTGGTCGATCTGGGATAGGGTCGGGAGGAATAGGAGGCTGAACCTCCATGTCCGCCGCCAAAAATAAGAAAAACCCTAATTAGGGCGGCCGAAATCTAGAGAGAATTCTAGAGAGAGAAATCTAGAGAGAGAAAATTAATGGTCGCTCGTATTCCCACGACTTTGGAAATTGAAATTTACGAGAATGCCCTGGATTTCTGGATTCTCTCCCTGCGATCAGACGAGCGGGACTGGTTCGATCATCTTTTTGGGTTCAGGTGCATACTGTCCTGGCGGAATGTTATTATAAATTGGGACATGTTGAGGGGAGCCGCCAGGTTTTGGTCTCCTCAGGACCATCTATTTAACTTCGACATGAATGAGATGTGTCCTACTTTCGAGGAGTTATGTGCGATGCTGGGGGTGGCACCTTCTCGTTAGATCGCAATGCCTGCCTACAAAAGGCGTCCATATATGGCTATCCGGGAGTTTTTTAATTCTACCCGTAGTGCTACTCCAGATTTATTCAATGGGGAGACTTTTAATTTAATGGTCCTCCCTGGGGCCTTCACAGAATATAGGGAGGATGATGTAGACTACCTGCGGCGTAGGCTGACAGCGCTCTTTCTCTGTTTGGTAGGGAGATATTTGGTGGTAGGTCTACTCGGATTTGTCGATGCGCGGGTGGTTGACCTGGCATTACAGGCTCGAGATCGCCGGTTGAATATTATCCCGGTGATTTTGGCGGAGACCTTTGCGGGCCTGACTGCTTTTGCTACTGGTGACGAACTGTTCCTCACTGGTAGCCCCATTCTGGTCCACATGTGGCTAGAAGAGCATTTTGCTCTGGGTTCAGGCTCCCGTGCCGCATGGAGCACCCTATGACCCATCACTTTTTGGCATGCGCGGGCATTTTCCTCAGACCAATAATTCTGAATCTGATTGGGCTGATCACTTTTATTGTCGGGGCTCGATGGACATAATCTGGGTCATTCGCCATTGGGAGATCCGATGTTTTCTTCGACATTCCGATGAATACAGTCAAGTAGTCATGTTGGGTATACATCGGACCTCTTTTTATCAACCGAATCGGATCTTGCGGCACTTCGGGAGAGAGCAAGTGATCCCGGACACCACTCGTCCTATATATATGGGAATGGAGCTTACGGACGAGGGCTTGGGTCTTACTATTCAGGGCATGTGGCACAGAGATTCTGAGAGGCTGGAGGCAGCCTATCCTTATGCTGACTATATGCTTCTGTCCTTTGGGTATCTGGCATAGATCATGGTAGCTACTGAGGGGCCGTCCCGTACTATCAGGCGCGGACTGAGACACTTGCTGGGTCGCCATATAACTAACGGAGTGGATGCTCACCTGATGGAGATAGGCGAGGACATTGATAGCTCGGGGTTAGTTGTTCCTCAGGCTATGGAGGCAGAGTTTCGGCGGGTACATGGTCTTGATACTCGAACGGCCCCTGGACCGGATACTGTGGGTCCCAGCAATACGTCCCGCAGATTAAGCAATGTTAGTCGACAGCATAACCCATGGGAACCAGAAGTAACTGCTCATCCTCCTCAGACTGGTTGGGGCATGGCTCTAAGAGTTGGCGGTCATGAGCCTCCACGGCTGAGCATGGCAAGCAGGCAGGACAATCCATGGGAACAAGAGATAGCTGCTCCTCTTCCCCCACCTGTATGGGGCACTGGTTTCAGAGATGATGGAGCTGGTCTGAGTAATACGGCTGCCCAGGAGAACGGGGATGCTGACAATGAAGAGGGAGACACCTCTGGTGGCTCACATACTGGTGAGTCTGGGGCTTCTTCTGCACCTCGCAGAAAGAGCATATGGGCCCGGCTCGGTGGTCGCTGAAGACATTGATAGTCCGCTCGGGGGCTAAGGCTGCAAGAAAAGGAAATGTTTTTGCGACAACAAAGGGGGTGCAGGCAGTATATATAGATATGTACAATGCAATCAACGTATAATATAGATGTCTTAGTAAATATTCCTAAGTTGCACCTTCGGACTTGTAAAATTATGTTTTAATATTTTAATGTGAGCTTCTTGTCGTGGTTTTCCTATTCTGTCAGTCGAGCCTCTGACATACTGAATACTAGAGTTGGTATGCTGAGAATCTCAAATAATGCCTTCCCTATCCTTTTTATCTCCTTATTAATAGTAATTTTTTTCTATTTTTTTTTCGTGCTCTAACTTTTTCCTAGGCTGCCCTTTCAGGTTTTCAACCTAGCGAGCCCTTATTTCTCCTTTTTATTTTTTTGTTGTTATATATATATATATATATATATATATATATATATATATATATATATATATATATATATGCCCTAACTTTTGCCTAGGCCTCCCTTTTGGGTTTTCAGCCTAGCGGGCTGGAGAGGGAAGCACCTGCTAGATATAATGGCTCAGGCATAGTACCTTTTGAGTTTGTCGAGGTTGAAGGGCTGGACAAGATCTTCCCCATCTTGATTTATAAGAAACACGACACCTTCTGATCGGATCTCCTTAACGATGTATGGTCCCATCCAGGGAGACTTCCATTTTCCCCTAGTATCAACGTAACTAGGGGGTTTTTCTCGAAGTACAAGGTCTCCAACTTGGATATCGCGGCCTTTGACTTTTTTATTAAAAGCTTGGGCGATGCGTCTCTGATATGCCCGGGTATGCTCCAAGACTAACAGGCGTCGTGTGAGTCCCAAAGGGCACAATAATAAGCTAGAAGGGGGGTGGGGTTGAATAGCTTATTATACACTTAAAATTTATTGAGTAAGTTCTTTTGGCAAGCACTTACAATCTATTAGGAAGATTGAAGTAGCGGAAGTCTTGCAAAGAAACTGGTTCAAGTCTGCCGATAAGGACTACCGGTAGACTTTAACTAACTACTCAGGTCTGCTGTTAGGGATATAGATAAAGGAAGTAATAAACAGTTCAATAGGTAAGCAAACAGTAAAGGAATAACACAAGTATTTTGGGATGGTTCACACGATAAAGAGTGCTACGTCCACCACCAAGGCAGTCAACCTTGGATTTAAAAGTGCACTATGATTTTAACTAGATCTATTACAAAGAATATTCCCAATGGATCGTGTACAAAATATTGACTTGTGTTTGGGGGTTAGGAATTAAATATTCGTGTAAATAAGATATTTAATTCGTGCAGAAGAATAGCTTTGAATGAAAACAACAAGAAGTAAAATAATAAATGTTGATGCAGAGCTTCTTGTTGTTGTCTAGGACTTCTTGATCTGTTTAGGATCTCTTGAATGCACTGAGTATAAAGACTTAGAGTTGTTGTAGATTTTCAGAACAATTCATCCAGTGTGTTTCTTCAATCTTTAATGGCGGCATTTATAGCTGAAGCATCTTTGAGATCCGTTGGAGAAGACGAAGATTTAACAGCTCTTTTAGGTTGCATGCATTAAATGCATGGAGCCGTTTTGAAGATTTTCTTCTTCACAGATATCGAGCAGGGAAAAGGTGCAGAGATCTTTTGCAGAGACTAGAAGCCGGGCAATCTGGATGTCAGATCTGTGAGAGTTGTTGCAGACAGTAGGTGACGCCTACTTTTCTCGCTTTCACTTGCCTGCGAAAGTCTTCCCTGCTGAAAGCCGGGTCGAGATGTCACGGAATGTCTCAATTTAAATTCAAACTGATAAGGGTAAACTTAAATTGATCCACTATATAATTGTTTGACTGGACACGTCATGATTGACCAAGTGTAGACAAGGTCTGCCGATTGTATGTTGTAGCAGGTCTTCCGGTGAAGCTTTGAAGAGGTCTTCCGCTGAACCTGTGAAGTCCTATAAAAACTATTCTTTGGCAAAGTTCTATACACAGTTTCCACGCTAATTGATACGCAACCCAATTAGCCACTAATGTATAAAACTAGTTGTAATGTATGAGCAGATATAAATCTAAATACAATAAGAATCAACACGTCGTTCGTCAATTTGGGCCAATTCTTCGTATCGTCCTTTGATCCAGTCAATTTCTGGCTCCGGCATTTTTCAGCCCAAATGGCATGACAGTATAACAATAAGTACCCCAGGGAGTAGTGAATGAAGTCTTCTCCTGGTCTTCTGCTGCCATTTTGATTTGATTATAGCCCAGCATGCTGTCAACGAAAGATCGGACTTTGTGAGTGGCGACGGCGTCTACCACAATATCAATATTGGGTAGGGGAAAGTTGTAAGATCCCGATTCCCGGTTAGCTTGAATTGCGTGCAATGCTCGCATTTCTTCTTTGGTTGATTTCTCGTTTGGTTCTGAGAGAGTCTAAATGTGTATGAGAGACCACATTAAGACTAAAACACTTTTAGGAGATGTCATATAGTGGTTGACTTGTTAAAGTCAAAAGTCGTAACCCGACGATAGTCGAAATGCGACGCGATTGAGAGTTTATGCGGGTTTTGTGTTTCTGACCTCGATTTGGTCCCAGATCTTTACATGATGATTAAATAACATGTTTAGATGTGTTAGACTTCTAATTGGATGTATTCCATAAGTCTTGTGAAGTTTTGACGCCTCGAGAATAGCAATTCTCCTTATCGCGTAGTTTGAGATTAAGCCGGGCGAACGTCTCGTCTTTCGGGAGCCTATTTCCCTTATCTGTTGAGCATCATCTGAGAGGCATTCAGGCCTATTTTGTAGCCCTAATAAGTGTTTACAATCATGGGTTATTACCCGTCGGTTTGTGGTTTCATTCGACGTTTCGATAGTAAGTTGTTACGTCTTGCGCCGGTTTTGCCCCGGGTTGTTTCGGGTGTTGTTTATGGGAGTCTAGACCTACTTTAAAATTGTTTTGAGACTTGGATGGATTAGTTTAATGTTTGAGGACTTTAAGGGTTCAATTGTGAGCCATTTCGAAGCTTTAAGGCTCGAGGATGCATGCGGGAACGACCGAAACCGAGCAAGGAATCAACAAAGGGGTTTTTAGTGATGAATAGTGTGATGCGCCGCATCATGCTTCCATGATGCGACCGCAAGGGTCCCCGGCAGCCCTGTTACGGGTTTTTGTGAAAATTTGAATTGATGACCAATTTCTACCCACCCAAACCCATCCTAAACTAATCCTAAACCTTCCTAACTAACCTAAGACTTGTCCTAAACATTATTAGAGGATTTAGAGGTGGATTAGTGAGTTGATTAAGAGAATTAATCCCCATATAAAAATCAAAACTCACACACTCTCTCTCATTTATTCACCAAGAGAACGACTTCTTCCTCCCATTTTCTCGCCTACACTCCACAAAAACGTGAGAGAGCTTGGGAGAGGCAATTTCTAGGGTTCTTGAGTGCCCAATCTTGGAGGCCATAGCTTGGGACCTTCATTTCTCAAGCTACACCATAGTTTTGAAGAGGGGATTGAAGGAACAACACCCACCAATTGGAATTTCGGGATTGTGACTTGTAGGGGCTGAATCAAGGTAAGTTTCTACCTCTCTTCTTTCTTTTGGCTCCATTGACCCTAGGGAAACAATCATTCTTGCTATGTGAGGTCAATGGAAGCAATTTCTAGGGTTGCTAGAGATGCCATGAACCCTAGGTTTTCAATGTGTTGATATAGTTGGATGAACCTATGTGAGACCTTGATTAGTATGAAATTCATATGCTAAATGGTCTATTAAACCTTGTTATGTGAATTGTTTATGTGTGTTGAGCTTGATTGGTCAAGATACTTGGAAGGGGATTTTGCCCAAATCATGAATTGGCTTAATAAACATAGTTGAAAGCTTGATTAAAATGTTACACATGTATAGTGTAGTATATTAATCCGGGTTGTGCGATTTAACGATGTTTTGGAGAGTGGGATTGGTAAGGTGACTTAAAGGAAATTATGCACAAATTGGTAAATTTGTTCTATGTCACATTGATAAATGTTTTGTTGGGTTTATGTGAGTTAAACGAACTTGGGAGGATGGCTATTGATGTTAGTTGCGAATATAGAGGTTATTGAGGACCATGGCTTCTATGCCCTAAATTTTGGAAAGTGTAAATTGGACTCAACGAGTCATTATAAGTTCGATAATGTGCTAAACGAGCTTGGGTTGAAATCCTACGACGATTGGATTTCGTTTGATTAATGTTGTGAAATGCTTAGTCTCCAAACTTTAAATGAAATTATAATTACGATAAACTTTATGGATTTTTAGTCTTGGGAATTAAGCCCGAACGACTATTGGGATTTGGTTATGAACTTTAATGAAATATTTCGGTGTGGAGTTATAAAACACATAAAGAATGAAATGTGTTAGTAAGACTCAACGGAGTCGTTATAAGGCTAATAAAATGATAAAGAGCCTTGGGTTAAAACCCTACAATGTTTGGGTTTGTTTTGGTTATATTTGTGCGCACCGGGTTTTTGGTTGTGTCCTATGGCGACACTTATGTTATGGAGATGAACTAGAAATATATTTTAAGCATGCTTGTTAGAGCATGGGACAATGGAGACCCATATAAGGTCACGAGAATATTTAAGAGAAGATTAAGACAGAATCCTCTTCTCAAGGGTTTTTGTTGCGTGTATATGAAAACATTTGTGAGAAAGTGACTACGGAGTAGTCATGATGTTTTTGAGTATGGGGTTGGTGTTATCGATCATGTGTGACGATTAGGACTATAATTGAGTCCGGTGTACTTAAAATAAAGACTAAAATAATAAGTCTTGAATTGTGGATATTTTGAGACTAGCGTAGTAGTCTTGGGTTTGAGTTGAGTTGAGGATTAGGGAAGACCTCACATTATATTTTATTAAGCTTGTAAGCTATACTTGACTTAGTTGATGACTTGAGGAACAATAAGTACCTCAATATGTAGTTTCTAAACTAAACTTGTAAGTTAGTTGGACACAATGGTTATATGCAAATATATGCATTGTTCATGATGTTTGCTAGAGAATTATGTCCTACTTGATTTTATGCAATTATATGCATGGTTTACAAGATTTCATAGAGCATTATGTCCTACGTGGTTATATGCAAATATGTGCATGGATTATGGAATTTTGTGGAGCATTATGCCCTACTTGTTTATATGCAATTATGTGCATGGTTTATGAGATTGTTGTAGAGCATTATGTCCTACATGATTTAATGAGTCCGATAATTATGAACTTGGTCTCATTGGTTTATGCAAGTAAATATATACTTGATCGTTTGGTTTAAAGTCCAGCTGGCGGGTTTGGTTGTTGTGTCGGCAATGGGACGATTCATAGTCTTTGGGAACAATCGCTATGAATCGTTGCATTGGGTCCTTTTTCTCCTCACTATTTGGCCAATAGTGGGATGTGATCTCGAGTTATGCCATCTAGCTAGACATCGAGCTCTCATTTCTCATCCGGAGACTGGATGAATGTAACGAGTACTCATTAAAGGAAATTGATGAGTTGTGATTATTGGGGACGGAACCCCAGGGTATGATTGATTGGGAATTTAGCCCGGATCATGGTTTGAGATTGGATCTCATGGTAAGTTGGTTGGGTTTTGAACCCGGATTTGATTGTAACGGTTCGATTTACGATTACTGTTACACATGATTATTTATGAGCATTTATATGAAAGATAAAATGCTACTTGATTTATGTGAGCTTATGTGCTTTTAAAATTAAGTACATGTTTCATGATGGTATACTAGCATGATACCACGATTTTATATGATTGTGCATTTATGCCATGCCATGTCATAATATGCCACATGTTGCATTTAGAAACTTACTGGGTCATTATGACTCACTCCGTGTGATTGTTTTCCCTAGTGTGTGCAGTGATCCCGTTAGTACGCGCAGCGGCTTCGGATAACGACTTCTAGCAGGTGGTCTACCAAGCCATAAGCTTGGAGTTATTTAATATTATGTTGTTATTTATTTGTGAGGCTCGAATGTAAAGTTATGTAGACTTTACTTGGGTAGATTGTAGTATTATATTATGGTTGTGTATCTGGGAGCCGGTTGTATTGCCGAGCCTTTGTATCCTTAGAATTTATTTCTCTTGTCGTTTCGAGCATGTGTGGCTCGTTTATTCTAGTTGTGGTTTATTGTTGTGGATCCTCTAACAGTTTTAGTCGCGTGATTTGGTTGGTGGTTTAGCATTAATTATATTGCTATAGTTGAATTGTTCCTCCGGCATGTTATAGCCGTTGAGTGTTGTTTATCAGGTTGGGATTTTGATAGTTGCCGGCCTTGGTTGCCGATGGTTTGTTGTGCGTGTCTAATGTTGCGTCACGCGCACCGAATTTTTGGGCCGAGAGATTTACTATCTCTTTGGTTGTTTTCATTTAGGAGCTTGATAGCTCGGGTTCCATTATGGTTTTGCTTCCGCAGGTTTAGGTTTTTTTTTATTTTCCTGTATTGCCGTTATGGCTTTACCTTCCTGTCTTGAGCTTGTTGGCTCATCTTTTGACTCGCACCATTATGCTTAGCAGGTGCTTGTCTGTCTCTTAGTTTGTCCTGATGGCACGGCCTTGGGATCTCGTATTGAGATCCGGGTCGGGTCGTCACAAAAGTCATCTTTGGGCGACGTTTTGTTGAGGTCGCGAAAGTCTACACAGATTCGGACTTTCTCATTGGGCTTAGGAACGGTCACTATATTGGACAGCCAGATTGGGTATTCAACTACCCGAATGAAGTTGACACGCAACTGCTTCATGATTTCTTCTTTGACTTGTAGTGATCATTCTGGCTTGATACGGCGGAGCTTTTGTTTGACTGGGCGAGCATCCGGATATGTGGGAATCCGGTGTTCGACTACGGCTGGATCCAGGCCGGGCATATCTTCGTAGGACCAAGCAAATATGTCTACAAATTCTTTGAGGAGATCAATGAGTGCCTTTCTTTCTGGACCTTGGAGGTAGCTACCGATTCTGACTTCTTTGATTTCATTGTCCAGCCCCAGATTGATAGTAGACAATTCTTCAGTTGGTGCTGATGAATGGCTCTGTTCCTGGTGCTCAACTGACTTTACAAGCTCAAGCAAATAGTTTTTATCTTTTGGGTCCATTTCATTAAATGACTCATTATCATAATTATTATTATTTAATGCGTCTTTTAATGTAGGTGCAACTAAGGAATAAGCAAAGACATTTAAATTATCATTAAAAGCATACTGTACAGGGTTTATTACATTGTTGAGGACCTGGGGTTTGAGATCCTCAACTTTAGGTAGCGGATCGGTAGATGACCAATCCGTAAATCTAGGGGAAGAAATAGGAATAGTATATCCAAAGAGGTGCACTAAGTCTGCGGGCGTTAGGAGCAAGCCGGTCATGGTATACCAATTCTACAGAGGCTTATTAGCAATAGACTCAAACTCAGCCAGGAGTTTTCTATAATAAGTGCCTCCATCTATCATGCCCAAAAAACTGTCTCCTAGACCATCATCATCTAGCAGGGCCAGAGCATAATCATCTTGGTCTATAGACCAAGTATTTTCAACAGTGACAGTCTTATATGCAGTGCTACGGGGCTCCAGGGTAACCTGTTCCATTCTATTTGTAAGAAGACTGACATCCTCAAAGATTTCCCAACCAGGACATCTTTTTCCATTATGTTCTATCCAGGGCTCAGGAAACATGAGATAGGCATCAGTTTCCCCCTTTCTTACAAAGTAGTCATTTAGGGTTTTTCTATAAGGTTGGAGAGGGGAATATTTATAAGGACGCTTTTCTCTTTCTGCCTTTCTTTTCTCACGTTTTTGTTTCATGACTGCGGCTACCTCAGCTGGAGTAGGCGTGTATCCTAGACCAAAAGGAGGGATACATTCCTTAAGTTCATCCTGGACTAAATTAACAAGTCCTTGCTGATTTCTGCCGAGACCCAGACCAGACATATAACTCATTTTTCGAAACATGTTTAAAGGGACCATGTTTCCTAGGGAGGTGACTTTCTTTCCAATGATGTCAGTTTCTCGACCATACTCAATAGTATTGACGACAGCTTGGGGGATAACCTCAAAGCCACTGAGAAAAATACCAGTGTCCTCATGTTCTATCTCGAGGATTGGGATATCCACGTTTTCCTTATTCTCCACGATCTTATCGGCCAGAATAATTACTATGTGGTCATTGTGGATGAATTTGACACGCTATTGTAATGAAGAGGCTACCCCTTTTACTCCATGAATCCAAGGGCGTCCCAACAACAGGCTAAAAGTGGCTGGTATATCCAGGACTTGGAATTCAACCGGTATGTTTAACGGCCCAATAGTTATCATTAAAGTGACCACCCCTAAGACACATCGACTAGTGTTGTCGTATGCCTTAACTGTCTGCGAGGAAGGAGTGACCCCAGTTTGGCCAACGTGCTGGCAGGACATACATTCAGTGAAGACCCATTATCTATCAGAACTCGGGGAACCCGTTTCTCCAAAATTCCCACAGTGATATGAAAAGCATCAATGTGGTCGGTTTCTTCCTTTGGCAGATCTAGATCAATGAACATTATTATGTTCCCAAAGTGAATGTTCCCGACCATCTGAGTAAGATCATTTGGGGAGGTTTCAATAGGAATGACTGTCTGGCTTAGAGATTTAGCCAGTGTATCACGGTGGGTCTTAGAAGCACACAGTAAGCCCCAGATGGAAATGTTGGCTTGAGTTTTCTTCATCTGAGCTACTAAAGTATCTTCCACCGCTTTATCCCCAGTATCTGTTTCTTGGTCTTTTCCAGAGTGGTCACCTCTTTCTGGGTTTGGCTGGTAGGCTCGACCAGATCGGGTAAGGTGGCTAACATCTCCACCAACCCAAGTGGCTTTTTCAATGTTACAGGTGTTTTGGCTACCCAGGATGGTGTCCCAAGAGAGCATATTACAACTAGGCTCTTTAATGGATAAGGATGGAGGAATAGGAACAAGGATATATGGAAGTGGATGTTTATTGATTTCAAACTTGGGAACACAAGAGCTTTCATCAACCTCAATCATGTTGACTTGAGGTAGGGGGTTATTGACTATATTTGGTCTGGGTGGAGGCTTTTCAATAACCTTATCATCTATCAGGTCCTGGATAGCATTTTTGAGGGTATAACATTTGTCGGTGAGGTGACCACTGGAGCGATGGTATTCACAGTACTGGGCATGGTTCCAATTCCTGGGCAGGGGGTTTGGCGGCTTATAATTTTCCAACGGCTTTAGCACTCCTTGTGCCATTAGCCCCTGCAGTATCACAGACTGGGGAGCTTGCAGTTCATCATAATGTCGGTTTTGATTTCTGAAATTTCTATTCGGGCCGTTATTTCCTCCTACTGTATTGACACACCTGTCTGACCCATAGTACCATGGAACAGAACTATAATTATGGGTAGAAAATGGGGTTGAGGCATTTCCTACCATATTGACTACCTGCGGCTCTTTCCTTTGGGATAACGGAAAGAACTAGGAGACGTATTGGTTTTTAGTTGCCCAGTCCGTATATCATCATCAATACGGGCTCCTATCTCCACTATTTCTTTGAAATTGGTATAGGGGAGATACCGCATATGTTCCAGGTAAATGGGCTGGAGATTTTTAATGAACATTCGGCATTACTCAGCCGGATCAGGTCTGTCAAAGGTCTGTGCCAACTTTCTTTTCCACCTGACTGCAAACTCTACATAGGTTTCTTTTTCCCTTTGGGTGCATGACTCAAGGTACCTCCTATTTTCAAGATTGGTGTTGTCTTTGTATCTGTCGAGGAATGCCTCAGCTATCTGGTCCCAGGTATTTAGGGTGCTGCTATCAGACAACATCAGCCATTGTTTGGCAGCCCCTACTAAGGTGAGGTGAAAATTGGAAGTCATAGCCTCAAAGCTAGCTCCCCTTGACTGCATGCCAGTGGAATAAGATCTCAAATTGGATATAGGGCATCTAGTCCCATCGAAATTTTCTATGTTGGGCATTTTGAACTTGGAGGGTAGGATTGCTGAAGGCTGCAATGCTAGAGCCCGTGTAGAAAATTCCCCTTTATTGAGAAGTTTAAGCATCATGGCTTTCATATTTTCCATGTCGGCCTCCATTTTGGTGGTTGGGGGAGTTGGTTGTTGGTATATACTGGCTGTATTAGGGAAGGCTGGGTTATTTTCTGGCTGAAGGGTCTGGTGAGGATTTTGGGTTGGTGGGTTTTGGGTAGCATATGGATTCTGGGTTGGATATGGATATTGGGCATTATAAGGACTCTGGGCTGGATATGGGTATTGGGTTGGATAAAGGTCCTAAGTTGGTGGGTTTTGGACAGTATATGGATTCTGGGTTAATGGGTTTTGGGTGATATATGGAGTCTAGGTTGGTGGGTTTTGGGTAATATATGGAGTATGGGATGGTGGTTTATCGGAGGTTTCGGCTGGGAGACCAGGATCATTGAAAGGTAAGTATGTAGTAACTTGGCCTGGTGGGTTAAAGCTTTACGGGTCCATATGAGGGCTATTTAGGAATGGGTTGATTATAGGAAAAGGGAGGTCATTTGGGCTCTGGGGAATATTGGTGTTCGGGAGAGGGTATGGAGATAGGATGGGTAAGGACTGGTGTTTGGGTAGTAGGGACTTGGTGGAGGATTGAGATTCGGGGTAGCGACTGTATTTGGTGGGTTAGTGTTTGGCTGAGGAACTGGGTTTGGAGGCACATGAGATGTTGATGCTTCCTGGGGGATCATATGGGAAGAATTTACCTCACCACTGGATTTGAGACTTTGGACCAGACTAGCTATTTGGCTCATCATATGGTCAGTCGCTGCACCCAAATTCTGGTCTAGCCACTGTTGCATTGCCGGAGTTGGAGCGTACCCTGGAGCCCCTTAGTCTGTACCCATAGCGGACTGTTCACTTTCTGCTGCCATACTGCTCGGATCTGTACCCTCTGAACTGATTCTGCCCTTGTCTGATCTGAAACTGATACCCTCTGTTCTGATTTCTGCACTACTTTCTCGTATCAACCAACCAGTAATATCTCTGTCTTTCCAAATTCGGGCCAGGTTTCTAAGGAAAATGGGTTATGGAGAAGGTATCAGAAGGCTGGCTGAAGACTTTCTGGGCTTGGGGTATAGCGTGCCTTTTTATTAGTATGTTTTATTATTATTTATTTTTGTTCCTTACAATTGACCGGATAAACACCTGCTTTATTTTGACAGTCTCAGGACTTTTCCTGGAACAGTGGATTCTTTCTTCAGAGTATAGGACCAACGTATTCCACCTGCCTTTCGACTCCCCAGGACTGGACTGGTCCCAGGCGAAGGGCCTATACTCTTTCCAGGATCCACCATTCGAAACGGTCTAGGTCGAGCATCAGAGAACAATAAATCAGCCCCTACTTATTTATTCATATATATATATATTTATTTTTTTTGTTGCGCAAATTTTTTTTTTTTGACTTGCGCACACATTTTTTTTTATACACATATATACATATTTTTTTTTGACTCTTTTTTTTTGTAATTTATTTTTTTTGACAGGGGCTGACTCACAATTCAAATATGCAAAAACCGGTCGGTCTATGAAGTGTCCAGAGAATCTATATGCATTCTAGTGTTGGTTTATGCAGGGGGTAGGCTGGCCATGGTGTAGGATAACAGTTCGGAATATTCCTATATGCGTGCATGTGTGTGCGGTATCTAGAAAGCAGTAAAATCTTTATTTGTTTACAGATATATAGATAGAAAGAAAAAAAATAAAACAGATATGGTCTGTCTTGCTGTTATGCGTGGATTTTCTCGGCTTTTTAATTTGAGCGCAAGCAAGCAAGCACACCATATTAAGAAATAGAAAGAAAAGTGGGGAAACTATCTATCCCTATTAATTACAAATTTGGTCCTATGTCCCCAAAATAAAATGACAAAATGAATGCAGATATGTGCAAATGTACAGAATAAAAGGAAAAAAGAACGGAAAGGAATAATAATACAGAGCCGGAAATAAAGTAATAATAAAGTCCCGGCCCTTTTATTGTGCTGCCCGGAATTTTATTTGTAACATATATAATATATTATTTATTTTTTTGATTTTTTTTTGAAATTCTTTTTTATAAATATTTTCAAATACACATGTAACAGTTATTGGAACGAAACTGCTGTAAGATGGAGGATCATATCGACAAATATAGGCACGGATGTATAGGAACGCAAGATTCAAATGCATAAATTAATATAACAAGCATATTTTAGCCAGAAACAAGTAAAAACAAAAAAGTTTTATTTTATGAGTCTAGCCCTCCATTTTATTTAAAATAAAACAATTCCCCAGCAGAGTCACCACTGTGGGTTCCCGGAAAATGCGCCCGCGCCCCGCGTGCCCTTGGATAGGGATGCGCGTACGTGCGGATGCGGTGACATCCACTGCTCTCGTTCCACCCTCCCTTTTTTAGGGGAAGACGAAATCAAAAGTGCGAGAGGAGTGCTGTCTATGATAGCGCGTTGGAATGCGCCTCGGTTGCCTTTAGTGGATTTTTAATCCAATATGGGAACTTGTGATTTCCCGCATCAAGTTATCCCTTTTTTAGGGGATACTAGGATACGGGAATGCATTACCCTTTCATTCCCATTTTCCCTTTTTTAGGGGAAAACGGAAAAGTGCAACAAAGGATATTGCGACGCCCCCACTATGGATTTTATTAAAAATAACCTTATGGTCCGTTTCGGATCACTATGGGAGCTTTGGGTTTCCCGCATCAAGTTATCCCTTTTTTAGGAGATACCAGGATATGGGAATACATCACCCTTCCATTCTCATTCTCCATTTTATAGGGGAAAACGGAAAAGTGCAAAAAATGAGTGTTGCGAGGCCCCACTGGATCCAAAAAGTTTTAGAGTCGCCATCTTTATTTTAAGGCAAAATAAAGCAAAACCAAAAAAGAGAAATATAAACCAGAGAAAAAGAAAACGGGTTCGTAGGCTAAGTTACGAGTTGGGAAGGTGTTAGGCACTCAACTCGCCCTTTCGGTCTCAAAATGGTTTTTGACTAAAATATGCTTATTGTTATATTTATTTAGCAGATAAATAAAGAATTAAAAGACAGGAAAATAAAACAAATACATCCGTGACTACATTATTTACGGACTTGTAGCCATTTCCTTACAATAATTACAAATGTACTTAAAAATATTTGATCATTATAACGGCTCTTTTACATAATATTTCCTATTCTAATCCGGGCAGCACAACGGCTTATATTGACTACATTGTGCTGGATTTAAATAACAATTTTAAATTAAAAAAATGAACAAGTAAATAAAAACGCCCTTAAAGGCTATTACCTTTTAGAGCGGTAGTGTGCTCGCTCTGTCCTTCAGGGAGAGGGAGTCTTTTTTGGTGTTGTGGTTGTGTGTTTGTTGTTTTAATTCGGGCAGAGTGACTGCTTATTTTGGATGACTTGGGCTTGTTCACTCGGGCAGAGTGACAGCTTATTTCAGACGGTTTTGGCCTTTTTGGTTGGGCGGAATAACAGCTTAGTTTTTTGTGTATTTCAGCTCATTACTCGAGCAGAGTAACGGCTTACTTTGGGATTTTTGGGCCGGGGAAGTAAGGTGGATACCTAACTACTAGGCTAGGGATCACTTATAACTGGTGGATTTAAGTTTTGGCGGAGTTTGGACGGGGTTTGGAAGATTTAGTGGGCTACACACTCCTATCTCACACCTCTCGCTAAAATTCTCTCGCCGTCAAAGGAACGCAGAGAGAAAACAACGGAGCTTCGTTATCGATTTTCTGAACATTGGAGAAGGAGCCCCTGCTCTCTTATTTATAGGTGGGACGAGGGAGTCATTGGGAATTATCGATTTTCTTCAGCCGGCTTCAGCACGTTGTACACTAGGCTTCGTGAGTTGCACAATGCGTTAAGTCTGAGAGGCTACAATAGCCCCTTGGCGCCGACACATAGCTCCCTTGGCGCGGCGCCCAGACCTCTTTTAGGCCGCGCCAAGCTACTATTGAACTTCCAAATTTGACATTTTCACCCCTCGCAATTCACTATTTTGCGCATCCTGCTTTGCCTTTCGCATTTTGTCTCCTATAACTTGACATTTGTTAAGTTTGAACAGTTCTTGATATCACATGTCAGAGTCACATACCAGGGGTACAAAATTGGGGTGTCTACACCCACACCAGCTCCTCCTCATTTCACTGTTCGTCCCCCTCCTATGTCTCCTACAAATGATGGTGCTTCAGCTAATGTTGTCTAAGGTGTTCCGGATGGTCCAAATGGTCCTTCGTCTTCTCATGGTTGTGATGATTTTGACACTGAAGATAATTGTGATAATGATGATGAATCCAAGTCTAATGATGATTGATTTTTCTGAGTTATTTTCTCTTGATTAAATAATGTACTACTTGATGCGTAAAGTTGGATTTTAAGCAAACTTTTTTTTAGATTAATAAGGGTAGTTATGAGTACTTTGATGTTGACTTATTGAACATTTTATTTTGCTAGATGAGGTTATATGACATAATTCTTTGATATGAAATATTATGGGTCGCTTGATTTGAAATATTTTGTATGTTTTTGGTATATGAATGTGGTACAAATTTTTGAAAATGATTGACATTGAGCTAGGTAGGGAAAAATCAATAGTGTTAAAGTGATGGTGAATGCAATCACATTTTATAGGGTATTAGATTGCAGAAGCCATTGCTTAATAGGAGCTAATGCGATGACAATAACAATCACGTGTAAGGAATGATGTGATATTACATATAGCAATAAAGTGATGGTTAGTGCAATCACGTACTTCAATATAAAGCGATGACCAAACAATCACATATTCGGGAATAAAGCAATGGGAAAAACAATCATGTACGCCACAATAAAACGATTATAAAAGCAATCGCGCATACAGAGATAAAGCGATGATCAATGCAATCGTGTAACCTCAGATAAAACGATGATTAAAGCTATCGTGTATTCCTAAATAATGTGATGGCCAAAGAAATCACTTATGGCTCACTAGAGAGATGGTTAAAACAATTGCGTATTCCAAGATAATGTGATGGAAATATCAATCGTCTAACGTACTCTAAAGTGATTGAATAAGCCATCGTCTATTGTGAAGATGATTGCTTTAGCAATCACTTATTTAATACTAAGGTTATGGTTTAACAATCGTCTTTTCATAAATTATGCGATGGTTTTATATTTTTATGAATTAAAAAAATAAATATTATTTTTCATGTTAGGTGATTGTTTATGCCATCACCTAACTT
Source organism: Codonopsis lanceolata (assembly GCA_013146195.2). NCBI lineage: Eukaryota > Viridiplantae > Streptophyta > Magnoliopsida > Asterales > Campanulaceae > Codonopsis > Codonopsis lanceolata. Next base: position 26,716,745 of record CM028379.1, read on the forward strand.
TATGAGATAATGCAACAATTTTTATCACTTAAAGTTTCAGCGACAAGGTTTTATGCGATGAAACCAGTAATTGTTTTGACCATCGCATATAGTATAATGTGATGGTTTTTTAGTATTGGTGATTGCTTTCGGCCATCACGTAAAAGCAATTTTCTAGTAGTGCTCACTCTTCGTGAAATCTTTGCAAATCCAAGCCTAGGGCTCAAAATCCAGCTCCAGTGTCATCCTCATCCGCCATCTACAACTCTGATCTTCACTCTTTGTGAAATCTCTACAAATCCAAGCATATGGCTCGAAATTGGAAACCCCCATTGTGTATTTCAAATAAGATCTTCCAATTTCGAACAACCCAGTTGCATAATCAAGATACAGTCGAAAAAGGAAATTGATGAATGATTGAGAGGAAAGATGTATTCTTCTCAATTTGATTTAAAGTTGTTAATGTCTAATGCATCGAAATATTAATTTGTTGTTGATTTGCTTTATTTTAAAGCTAAATTGATGAGGAAAATTGATGGTCCATAGTCTCTGTGTTAGAGTAGAATGCATGGCGTTCCAATTAGATTGGATTTTTTTATTCTACTTGTAAAACAATATTATTGGAATTTATATTTAAATAAATGCATTTATTTATCTTATGTTTATATTATTAATTATTTATAAATATATGATAAAGTCCTTAGACCAATTTTAGTTATGGAACATGGTTGTGCATTTGATGATAATCATGAAATATGTTTCTAGTGCTTGGGTCTTAAATTGGTTCTAAGTCAGTTGGCTTTTCAAGACAAGGACATTGAATAGCATTGTAAGACTTATGCATATGATGTATGCTCGTATGATGAGGATGTTGCATTTCATTAACATCAACGTTATGACGCAAGTACATATATTGCAGGTGCTTGTTAGAGAACAAGTTCACTGAACATGACCCATTGAGAATTCTTAAATGGAAATTTCATTTGTCAAATTAAGAATTTTTCACGTTGCGATAATACATGATTAATCATCGGACTTGAGGCACGATGGTAAGCTTGTGTACATCATGTAACACTTTGATTTACTTTCTGATTGCTTGACAATCGCAAATGGGTATTTTGGGTGTTGCATTGGTGTGCATGGAGGTTAATCAGTAGCTAACATAGAATTCGACACTTGTCAGAAGATAAGAGAATTTCCTGTGTTTTTCATAGTTCATGATTTGAAGACCTTGGACAAGGCATGATGAATTTGATTCATAAAGGAATCATTGGTACTTGAAATGGAATCACGGTTATTAAATCAATTGGATTTTGACTTATAATCCATATCCTATATTTAATTGAGAAATTAGATGTCGAAAGGACTGTACATGTATGCACTCGTAATTGAAATATGTTTACTCGCTATTTCACCTATTGCTAGGTATTCGTGCTACTTGTTAGGTGTTCCCACGATTTGTAGGTTTTTGAAATTAATGAGTTAATTGTATGTTAACTAATTGAATTATTTAATAGAATAAATTGTTATTCGTAAGTTACAAAATAGTTGTAAGCCTACAACTAGTATTAGTTGTGAACCTAAAGGGTCACACACTAAGAATTGAAGGATTTATTTGTTCAATAAAAGATTTATTCCAAATTGTTGGACGCAGATGATTAGTAGAGATTAATTGACGGATGTAATTGATTTGATCAATTTAGTTAAATTTGGGCTCGGTCAATTAATTCAAATTAATTGATGGGATTTTAATTCAGAGTCTAACCCAATATTTAATCAGGCTCGTTAGTAGAGCTCATCTAGTTAATTTGAAAGAAATGAGAAGGGGGGTTACATTGCTAATATTAGATAAAAATTATTTTAATATGACATTAAATAGTATTAATTATACTACCATATTTTTCCTAATGAATCTAGACTCAATTGTGTATACATTAGTGTACACATTAGAGTTTTCATTAATTAGGAGGAATTATTATATGAATAACGTTTTCTCCATTAATGAAAATAGGAATGTATGCCCCCTACCAAAAACAAAAAGAAGACCAACGTTTTTGTATCTTAGGGAATTGTTAAAAAGGGTCAATTTTTGAGTTTCTTAATTAATTTTTCCCTTCAAGAAAACAAAAGAAAATTACCTCCTTGTTTTTGGTTTTATTATCTCGTCGATCATTCCGTAAGAATTAGTTCTTATCAAAATATAAGGTTGAACAAAACGAGTTAAAGTTGCTAGGGAAACTTTAACTCGGTGATTCCGTTCGTTCGTGTGGACTAACTTTGGAGGAGGGACGTGTGGACCTCTACGAGTAAATTGGTGTATCAGCCGACAATTGATTGTCTTTACATCTTCATCAATCGGAAGCTTTTGGAAGCGGTTTTTGGTAAGACCCAAAATCTCCGTTTATACTTGCACGATACGCGCGATCGTTAAATCGCTACATGGTTTTTGGGGCTATCTTTTTGTATATTGTATATAAAAAAATTTTAAAATTTTAAAATTTTCATTGCGATTAGCTCCGCAATCTAGCGAATCATACACTGTTGAGTTGATTTATGGTGGGTGATCATCGGAAAAATGAGCATTAATTTCAATATTCTCTGATTTGAGGGGAAGTGAACTGAGAGATGACAATGAGCAATCTTGATCTGGGTTTGTGCCTATGTGTATGAGTGAGTGAGAGAGAGAGAGAGTTGGAAACGATGGACCAATCCAAATATTGGTTTGTGCTTGTGTGATGCATATGTTTTCTTCATGGCTGAAATATCACCATTTAAGATATATTGATTGATGGAAGTGATGATTATTGGGGAAGCTTTGTGTTTTTTCTTGAATTTGACTTTGTAAATTTTTTTGAATTTGAGATTTTTGAATTTGGGATATTTTTGGAGAAGATGAAGATGAGGGCAAAACATGTATTTAATATAAGTTAACATCTAAAACAAGTTTTTCTATTTTGCCCTTTAACTTAACGTCCTGGTCTAATGTCCATTAGAAAATGAGTATGCTTGAATCATAATAAAAATTTGTTGATCAAAATAGATATTTCAAACTTTCGATAACCGAATTGTAAAAATAAGAAAGTTAGGTGAACCATTTCTGGGGTTGCCAAAATAAAAATCAGCATAAAAGGGTGAACGTTTTGAGGTTCGGAGGTCCTCACTTTTGTGATTGGCGCGCTATGTATTGAAAGTTGAAAACCTATGTCACTTCTGATCATCTGAGACACGGAGTAGGGACGAAATCGGCTGTATAAAATCCGAAATGCAACCGCCACGACCACCATCTTCATTCCATAGCCGCCACTTCTTCTCTTCTCTCAAGCTTGTAGACAAAAGATTGAAACTGGATTCAACTTTTACTTCTTCATCACCACCACCCTCCCTACCACCAGCAGATAGCACTTATGCATCAACACAAACTCTCGGCTCTCCAATTTACCTCAACTTTGACCAACCCAACACTACCAACACCTCCACTCTCCAAGAGAGTGAACCACCTCAAGAATTCCTCTCAAATTCTTCCCTTAATTTCCCTACAACCCATCAAGACCGACCCAAATCTCACACTCTCAGACACCCACAATCATCCAATTCCGTTGAAAAAAACGAGATTGACGACATCGGCATGCTAATTCAGCTTCTGGATTTATCAGATTCCGGCAATGAAGTACCGGGAATTGTCTGTATGGGCTTCAACTGTGGCGGCGGAGATTGCGGTTGTGATGATGGGTTTTATACTAAGATTGTTAGAGCAAAGGGGCCCAAATGTCGTAAAGAATTGGAGAGGCTGAATGGATGGATTAAGCACTTTTTTAATGGCGGGGGTGATCCTAACGAGAGAAGGGTGAATGAGCCATTCAGATTGGCACACTTGCTTTTGGCAAAAGCTGCTTTTCTTTCACAACAGGGTGGTGAGTTTGAATGTTTAGACATTCCCTCAACTATAGATGATTTTCTGCGGAATGATCCACCCTGTGAAGCCTAATAGGAACTTCCAAAGAGGAATGTTAATGGTAATTGTTAGTTTCATTTACATGTAATGCTATTTGATTTGTCTCTCTGAATAAGTAATTTTATTTCAATTTCATATTATTCGGCATTGTTATTAAATCACGATTCATATCGTGTATCAGAATTTTATTTTTAAGAATACGGACACGTTTTTGTGTATCGTAGGATAAGCTATATATATAGAAATTCACAAAAACTTTAGATATTCCTTCTGAACTTTGAAATATATTTTTCGGAAGTAAAGTGTATTCAATAAACTTTTGACAAATCTATAATTGTTAGAACGATAATGTTCGTTAATTAAGACTCAACAATTGTGTTCAAACTGAAGTGTTATTCAATATGATACTCGTTATATCCTGATTTTGTATTTTAAAAAATTATTACTATATAGCCTTATTTGTGCAAGTCCATATTATAAAAAACAACATCGTGTCGCAATATATGCCACCATATCGTATGGGATGTTACATATGGATTACACCCATTTTGTATTGTATCGTAAGATATTGATAACTATGTTATCTGGCTTTGGTTTCTAATTGCAAAGATCTTTGTGAGTTGTGCATCCTTTGTAATTCTAGCTTGAAGTTTTTTTAAGTAAGCCGTTGAATACATATTGTTGCTCCTAAATGGAGCCAAACATGGTTTGCAACACCAGTATGTTGGAACAACTATCGAGAATACGGCTATTGTCACGATGGGTAGGCTAGCTTGATGTTTGGGCATTTGATCTGTAGGACATATATCATCCCTTATTTCCATTAGGGATTAGAATATGCCAGTTTTGGATTTGTTATATTAGCTATAAAGTAGGACAGATTTTTGTTAGACTATATTAAGAGTGTAAATTTTGTTAGTGAGTGGATTAAATTTGTGGGCTGTTTCCAATGAATCCTTCTCTTTGCTCTTTTTATGATGTTCAAGCTTTTAGAGACATACAGATATGCCAAGAGGCTAATGCAGTTTTTCATTCAACTAAGCAGAAAGCCCCTGGGTTGTAGTTCAGTCAGTTTCAAGCTGTGTCTGTGAGTGTGTGTGTGAGAGAGAGAGAGAGAGGGGGGCGGGGCTTTTTTTTTTGCTTCACTTAACTGATTCCAAATCATACCATTAATACACTGACTTTGCTTTCAAAATCTAAAGTTTCTGTAGAGCAAAAGCAACTTTGTGTGATTTGGAAGTTTCTGTGCATTTCAAAGTAAATTATAAGCCCACTACGTGCCAAGTCTTATGATAATCTCTCCTCACCAAGAATTGATTCGGTACAAAGTGATTGACAATTGATTTGTGCACTTTCTCCTCTTTGTTTCTCAATCTATCTCTGTGCAATTTTCATCATTACACCATTGATTGCATTTCATGCTATGATCTTCAGAGAAAAATGAGACAGGGCTTTACACCATCTTACTTATCTTCGACAGGGAGGATAGCACTTCGTTCATGTCAGGTCTTTCCTCGGGATCTGGGCAAGTGCAAGATAAGGCTAATTTAAGAAGCTTCTCAATTAAGTCATGATTCTTGGAAGCATTTGAAGCTATATCAGAATCCACAACTTGAAGGAGACTTTTGGTTCCATTTGCAAGTGCTCTCTGAACTAGTTGAGGTAGTGTAATTGGTTGCCCATCCTCTTCTGAGAGTCCTGTCGGCCTTCTTCTCGTTAGGAACTCCATCATTATTATACCAAAGCTAAACACGTCTACTTTTGTTGTAACTTTCTTCATATACGCGAATTCTGTGTAGAACAAACACCAAACTTGTGATGATATTAGTAATATAGAATGGTGCATACAGAGTTGGAGATGAGGCAATTTTTTATATAAGAAAGTATAAATGCTTCAGAAAATATGCTCTTCTATTACAGAATGTTGCCTAATATGGTCATTCTTCTTGAAAATGTATGACTTGTACTTCTGTCAGTAATAAAATCAGTGTTCGCTAACCGATACAGGATCTAATCGTTACTATCTGTACGTGGAAGGAGCATGAAAGTATGATAATAGTAATAGTAAAAAGGTGCAGGTGAAGGAGGTACAATTTTACCTGGTGCCAAGTAGCCAATAGTGCCTTGGAATGCTGATGCAGAAGAAAGACTGCTTCCATCCTCCAGATTGAGTCCAAGCATTCTAGCTGTCCCGAAGTCACTCACATGAGCATCCCATTTTCCATCCAATAAAACATTAGAAGGCTTCAGATCACAATGAACTATGGGGAAATCATATCCTGAGTGCAGGTAGACCAATCCTCTAGATATAGAAACCAAAACATCAATCCTCTCTGCCAATGTCCACCTTGAACGATCTATTTCCGAGCCATGTATAACTGTCTCCAAATTCCCATTCTCCATGTATTCTAGCACTATAGCCTTTAGCTTCCCACTCTCCCAAGCATAACCCAGTACCTTCACTAGGTTCCTATGCCTCAATTTACTTAGCGTCTTGACTTCTCTGCTGAAGCTCTTATCAGACTCTTTAGAAAACTGGTAGAAGTCCAAATTTTTTACAGCTACCATCTGTCCATCTTCCAGCCTACCCTTGTATACGATGCTCAGACTGCTCGAACCAATTACATTATCTTCGCTGAAGAAACTAGTGGCAATTTCCAGTTCTTTTTTATCAAACCTCTTGAGATTTGACTCGGGAGTGTAATCTGCTTCTGGCCTTTCTGTATTCCCAACTTCATTCTTCTTTGACGTTTTGATGTGTCGGCAACATAAAATTGCTAAAACCAGGACTAGGAATAATGAAACAGATCCAAGTGTAGCAAGAATCAACACGGTCTTTTTGGATAATCGGCGTGAACCTTTTGATTGGCTTTTGCTGCTGCATGGTTTCAGCATATAGGATCCACAGAGGGATGGGTTTCCTTGTAAACTAGTCGCGCTCGTGTTTCTAAATATGCCAGCCTCTGGAACACGGCCTTCAAGCTGATTGAATGAAAGGTTGAGGTGTTTCAAGGAGGAAACATGAGCAAAACTCTCTGGAATCACACCCTTAAGCTTGTTCTGAGAAAGATCTAGAGACCTAAGATGGGTCAGGTTTGCCAAATTTCCAGGAATTTCACCATCTAACTGATTTCTTGAAAGATTTAAGCTTGTAAGAACATCAAACCGGGCAAAGATTTTTGCTGGAATGGGACCTGAAAGCTCATTTCCAGACAAATCAAGAACAAACAAATTTCTACAGCCTTCAAGTCCTACAGGGATGCTTCCTGATAGGTTATTGTTTGATATGTCAATGGCTTGTACCATCTCTAACTTGCCAACTTCCCCAGGAATCACTCCAGAAAAGTGATTGTTTGAAAGGTTTAGGAATACCTGCATATTTTTCATACCTGCAATCACTGTTCCTGGAACAGATCCAGTGAGATTATTGCACGAGAGATCCAAGGTCTGCATTTGCACAAGGTTGGCCATGCCTTCAGGAATTGACCCATTAAGCCCATTCCCACCGAGATTCAAGTGCAAAAGCGATCCCATTTTTGAAACAGAATTTGGAATCGGGCCCATGAACTTATTGTTCATCAAATCTAGTTCAGTCAGGTTCTTAAGCTCAAACAGTTCCTCTGGAATCACACCTTCCAGCATATTGTCATTCAACCGAAGGCCCTGGAGGAGAGTGAGCTTTGACAGTTCTTGGGGAACCGTGCCTGAAAATCTGTTTGTATCGAGGAACAAGGTCAACAATTGAGTAAGGTTTCCAATTTCCTGTGGGATTGGCCCAGAAAATGAATTAGCGTACGTTTGCAGAATTTGGAGATTAGAAAGTCTGCCCACACTTGGTTTCAGCAAACCGGTGCAATTATTATAGGCTAAATCTAGAATTTCAAGGTTCGTACAATTAAAAAGATCCTCAGGAATGTCTCCAGACATTTCATTATTCCCTACAAATAAACGCGTAAGATTTGGCATGTTCCCGAAACCCTGTGGAAACTTTCCGGTGAGCGTATTGTTCGCCAAGTCTATCACCAGAAGACGGGTACAGTTACTGATAGTGGAAGGAACTGATCCCTCGAGAAGATTTCCAGATATAGTAAGGGTTCCCAAGTTATAGAGCGATCCGATATTTGATGGCATCAAACCTGTGAGACGATTGGAACTAAGTGACAAGACTGTTAAATTGGTCAGGTTTGCTACTGATGAAGGAATCACCCCAGAAAACTTATTGGAATGGAGGGTCAGTACCTGCAACGATGTCAAAGATCCAATTTCAGAGGGTATGTTCCCGGTTAACTCATTCTTAGAAACTCCCAGATGAGTTATTGATTTTAACCGGAACAAGGAGAGTGGGATTGTCGACTTAAGCCTATTATCATATAACCGCAACGTCTCTAAGTTGAACAAATTCCCCAGCTCTTGAGGAATGCCTCCAGTGAACTTGTTGGTGTACATGTTCACGACGGAAAGATTTGTACAACGGCCAAACTCAGACGGGATTTCCCCGGAAAGGGAATTCAGATGCAACTGGATGATTTGCAAGCTCGACAAATTCCCAATCTCCCGAGGTAATACACCAGACAATTGGTTTTCGCTAAGGTCAAAAGTTTGCAGGTATATGAGCTTACCAATGGAAGCAGGTATAGGACCTGTCAAACTGTTAACGAAAGCTACAAAGATTTGAAGATTTGCCAAGTTACCGATGTTTGATGGGATTGTCCCGGTGAGATTGTTGTATGAAAGGTCAAGTCCTAACAATGCAGTGCAGTTGCATATGCTTTCAGGAATGGTTCCTTTAAGGAAATTGTTTCCCAAGGTTAATGACTGCAGATTTCCAAGGTTTCCTAACTCTGCTGGAATTGGACCCGTAAGAGAGTTATTGAAAAGGACTAGTTGAGAAAGCCGTGAGCAAAGCCCCAGTTGTGGGGGGATATGACCAGTGAATGAGTTATGAGAAAGATCAAAAACCTGGAGGCTGGAAAGGTTTCCAAGAAAAGGAGAGATTTGTCCTTTGAACTGCCTTTCGTACAGTGAAATCGAAACAACACTTTGGGACAAAGGGTCGCATTCGATTCCAGTCCAGTTGCAACGATGGTTAGAATCACTCCAATCCGCCAACGCACCCAATGGGTCATCAGTGATGGAGTTCTTGAATTCTTTCAACGCCTCCGTTTCGGCTTCTAAACTGGATTCCGCCGATAGAACCCCAACGAGGAGGAGTGAGAAAACCACAACTAGAGTGATGTAGCTGTAGCTAACCCTGTGAAACACCATTGCTTCTGTTCTGAGACAATGCGATACTGAAGTGAGACTACTCATATCAGAAATGAAGCAATGAATTATATGTTGAAACCAGTCAATGGGTTCTTTAGTGAATTAAACCTGTTAAAGTTGAGAATCATTTCGTTGCTTAAATAAAGTCGAGTAAACAACTTGCCATTAAACAAGCATATTATGCTGACATCCCACATACTGTTTGTTCATCCCAAACCGCATTCACACTTGACCAAACTTACCAATTAATATTCCCTTTATTTCCAAGCAAGCTTATCCCTAGATGGGCATCTTCTTTTTGTTCGACTTCGAGTGTGTGCTTGGAGTGGTCGACATAGTTTTGTGTTTGTGTGCGCCGGACACGGGCGGATTCAGGATTTTGTTACTACCTTGGTTAGGAATTTAAAAAATATTATAAACGGTAATAACCATATAAAATAACTTCTACATTAATCGAAAAAGGAAGTTATAGTCGGTGATTTAATGAGTCTTGCTCATTACATACATCTATATTACGGTTTTACAGTTAATATTTTACGGTTTTACAGTTTTATGGTTGCGAAAATATGTATTTGTATTTTTTTATTTTTAATTGTTATCGTAATTAACTTAATCAATTTAATTTTTTTCTAACCCGTAATTTCGTATACAAGTTTAAAAAATTTAAAAAAAATCGTAAGTTTTGTAATTTGAAATATTTGTTTTTTTAACCGTTATCGTAATTAACTTAATCAATTTAATTTTTGTCCGACCCGTTTTTTCTGGCCCGTAATTTTATATACAAATTATTAATTAATCCCTCAGTCCCAGGCAGAGATGCCCCGTTTGAAAGTAAGTTTTTTTAAGAAAATAATATTATTTTTTTAAGAAAATAATATTTTTAAGTGATAATTCATTTTACGGTTATTGTTTTACAGTTTTACTGTTATTGTTTTACAGTTAATTCATGTCCACATTATACGATTTATTTATTCAGTTTCTTCTCTGTTAACGTGCATAACTGAATCAATTTAATTTTAGTCAATTAGTAAGTTTTGAATTTTTTTTATTTTTTATTTTTAATTGTTATCGTAATTAACTTAATCAATTTAAATTTTTTTCGACCCGCAATTTAGTATAAAAATATTTTAAAAAAAAAATTCATAAGTTTTGTAATTTGAAATATTTTCTTTTTTAATTTTTAACTATTATCGTAATTAACTTAATCAATTTATTTTTTAATATTGAATCTCAATTTAATTTATGTCTAAGTTTTAAATATTTATATATTTTTTTCTTTTTAATTGTTATCGTAATTAACTTAATCAATTTAATTTTTTTCCGGCCCGCAATTTCGTATACAAATAATTTTTAAAAAATCATAAGTTTTGTAATTTGAAATATATGTTTTTTTCTTTTTAACTGTTATCATAATTAACTTAGACAAATTATAAGTAAATATATTTATATTTTAATTTTTTTTCTTTTTAATTGTTATTGTAATTAACTTAATCAATTTAATTTTTTTCCGCCCCGTAATTTCGTATATAAATAATTTTTTAAAAAAAAATCGTAAGTTTTGTAATTTGAAATATTTGTTTTTTTTCTTTTTAATTGTTATCATAATTAACTTAGACAAATTATAAGTAAATATATTTATATTTTAATTTTTTTTCTTTTTAATTCATTTTCATATTATCTGCTTCCTTTATTGATAAATTCTCAAACTGACGTCGTGTCATCGGCACGGGCAAGAATACTAGTCTATATTATAAAACAGTTAGGTTCGTATATGTGTAATTGATTAGGGCTAATCAGATATCATAATTTAATTTTTTAACCATATCTTACGGTTGTGATTTATTTAGGTTTTCAAGCATGCGAACAACCTCCTCTTCCCTCTAATTTATTTGGCCTAATTTTCCGTCTATTCTCCTTCCCTCTGATTTATTTGGCCTAATTTTCCGTCCATTCTCCTTCTTCGTCACCCATTTCGAATGGATTTCCTTATACTGTTATAATTTGGTTTGGATCTCTTTTTATTCTCAAACCTTTTTTCCATTCCACTCTCTCTCTCTACCATGGCTATTATACTGTTATAATAGCCCGAGCCATTGTAAAACTTTTTCAGAAAACTTTGAACATCAATCCAATGACGTAAAATGATTCAAGTTGTTGAACCTCAATGATTGAGAAAAAAACTGAATCGAGGATTATACGCGTTAATATTGTTGAAAAGGACAGTACACATACTTTTGGTTCTGTCACTGATTTCCTTTTGGGATTCAGAGACTTTTGCTGACTTAAGAAAATTTGGTACATCCAGCTCCATGAATCCCTCTCACGATTAAGGTTAAATAAGATTAATAAATTAAGTTATTAGATGTTTGTGATATAAGTAGTTAAAATTAATAGCACGAATTATTCAGATAAAATTATTATATATTCACTATTAATACCAACGAAAAGAGTGGTATTAATAGCGCTCATTAAAAAAAATTGAGATTAAAATTTTTTTTATCTTAAAATTAACTCAAATATACAAATAAAAATTAATAGTAAGAATACTAATAATATTGTGATTAATAATTATATTTATCGCTTTTGGCACAAAAACTCACGATAGTCAAGTTATTAAAATGATTAAAAAGGCAATAGATATGGGTAATAACGTAATGTCACAATTAGCCTATGGCGCAATAGGGCTTTGTCACGGGTAATTAACTAATTAAAATTGGCTGGAAGTGGATATGTCCGATTAGGAGCAAAGTTCTAAAAATTGTTAGGCGGTCGCTAGCCTTAGGCGGTACACTAACGCCTAGCGCCTAGGGGACTAGTCAGGGCGTAATCGGGGCCTAGAATTAAGGCATAATTACTACTCCCTTTGTCCCTAAATTATTGTCCTGGTTGACCCGGTACACAGATTAAGAAAAAACAATTGACTGGATTATTTATACTGGTTTAATGTGTAGTTTCCTTTAAAGCCAATGTATATGTGGCTCATAATTAAAGTAAGGTGAAAAAGTAAGGGTAAAGTGGTAAAAGTGATGTTCTAAAAAGGTAAGTTTCAAAGTGGACAATTATTTTGGGACGGATGAAAAAGGAAAGGAGGACGATAATTTAGGGACGGATGGAGTATTTTTTTTGATAATGTACATCAAAGATCAAACACATTGACTACAAATTTAATTTATTTTTTTATATTTGTCATTTTATCAAACACTTGTCTATATTTGTAAAATGAACAAAAATATACAAACTTACCATTAATCACAATTCTCAACAATCCAAAGCAATAAACCAGCCAAGTTTAGAACTAAAAACAAAAACAAAAAATTATTACTCCACCTATCTACTGCCCCTACAACCCACAATCTAACATATCCTCCCTAATACCTTCTCATCCTAAATTCTGAGTCTCGAGTGAGTCCCCTTCTTCTTCATCTTTTTTTCTTTTTCTTTCTTCTATCTATCTGGCAGACCGGTAACCCTTTTTCTTCCCTTCTTTTTTTTTCTTTTTTCTCTCTCTCTCTCTCCGGCAGACCGATTCTCCTTATTTTTTCATTCTTCAATCTCTTTCTTCCTAGATCTAACCCTTTAATATATCTCCTCTCTCATCCCACCGAATATCCACAAAATCAAACCCCATTTCTTCTACCCTCATCTCTGCCTCACCATTATCATTCCCCCTTCCTTCTCCAGTTCGCCCCTTCCTTCTCCGGTCAATGCATGCCATAAAATCAAAGTTACAAAAATAAATTAAGGTCGGCGAGGTTTGGCATAGGCGTTGACTTGGTCGATTAGACGGCGACTAAGAAAGTCGCGGCGGTAGAGAGGGACCTAGCGCCTAAACGGGACCTAGGCGGAGCTAGACGGGGAGTTTTAGAACAATGACTGGGAGACAGCCATTTGGATATCATGTGAAATTTAGGATATTTAATTCCTTTATCCTAAAATAATATTTACTATGTCCTAAAATAGTAAATTATAGTAAAAAAATTCCCAATAACAACTCAAATGATTTTTAAAAAATTTCTGATTTATCATACTAGTAAGTTAGATTATTTTTTGGGACAGACTGTAAGATTATTAAAATTTAACGTTATAATTTAATATTAAAACACACTCTATTTTTTGCACATAATAAAGGGTAATTTAGTTTTTTTTTTCCATTAAAGAAAAAAAATCTACCACGGAAAACTTAACAAACTGTTTCAAAGCCTCCTCTCTAGTTTGAAAAAAATCTAAACTAGGGTTTGGGGTTTACCGTTTAGAGTTTATAATCACTTCGATATAGATAAAATAAAAATCTAAACATAGAAAAATTGTTATTTTTCACTAGAGACATCTAATTTTATTTTATTTTTTCAATTGAAAAAGAAAAGTAAGTACACTGTATAATTTGCAGTGGTATGCAACTCATTTGGTTAAGAAAGAAAAAAAAAAGATTATTTTGTTATTATACTATGACCAATCTTTATATTTTCCTACTATATTATTATATGGGCAAACTCGTCTGTTTTGTTATTGTCAAATTATCACGTGAATTAATGGGAGGGTAATTTCCACTACGTAAACATATTGATTATCCACTACATTCATTAGTAATCCATAAAAAATAGTCAGATACACTGGGCTTGATAATCTAGATATCTAGCTTTCAATTCTATCCACTTCAGGGTACAAATCTGTCAAGAAAGCAAAGACGAACCGTGAACTGGGCAGGAGCTGACCCTGCAAATGTGCTCCAGCGTGTAAATTAGCAAACACTCAATTGAGTAAACAATTTGACAGAGTTTTAGCCTGAGTATATGACAACGTATCTCCCTCCTTCACTTAGAGGGTTTATATAGCCAGCTTGGAAACTACCCATTGAATGTGGGGGCGTGAAGGGCAGGCACTTTAATGGCTACGTCTTGAGCGTGGGGGCGAGTTTCCCGAAAATAACTGTTCACGTTCAAGACGATCATTACTGTATTACCGAGCACGACAAGCATGCTCACTTTGACCTCTTTGTCTGCTCGTTGTATTCTTGGCCCCCAAACTTCATGTGGTTGGGTGCTCGCTTGTTACGCTAGGACGGTCAGAGATTGGTCTCTATTCCCTTATGACTTGAACTTGGATCATGAGGATTGCACGTATTTTACTTGTGACTATGAGGAAGGCGTACTGAGCACATGACGAATGTTTGGGCCTATTGGGCCGGAAAGTTCATTATGACATATATACCCTTTAAATAGTCATTGATTTGAATCATTTATAATTTATTTTCAACATTTCTTTTACCTTCATTTTCATGAATCAACTTAAAATTATATTATATTTTCTTTTTTGGAGAGTCTATTTTCGCTATTAAGATTTAAAATTATTTTTGACTATATTTATATATGATAATATTATGTAGGCAATAATAAATCTTATTTTTTAAGATATTAAGGTCATGAATTATATTTTTTTACGGAAATAAACAAATAAAATTATAAGAATAATGTCGTCTCTGATTGTATTATTGAGTAATATTTTTAAAATAGTATTTCTGAATCTAATTTACACTTTTTATTTAGCAATAAAAGTTACAATTTTGGCGTTGTTTTTATGAGTTTTATAGACAAATACATATCTGGAAAATATTGACTTTTAATTCTTGAACACATCTCATGTAAAAAACATATTAATTAATTTTTTTCTAGAAAAAATGAATGAAAATAATAATAATAATAATAATAATTTTTTAATTTTTATGTCGAGAAAATTAAATGATAACTTGAAATTGAACTATATATTTTTAATGTGTAACTAGATAAGGATAGTTTTGTCTCATTATAAATTAGTTGAATATTGTATTCCTAAATGATGTAGTAGAAATAGCTTCTCCCTTAATTTTAAATTTAATCACATGTCCTAAAGTTTCACAAATGGGCTAAAAGATCCTTATTGACAACTAGTTTTTTCACTCATGTATTTAACGCGTATCATATATATTTTTCAACTAAACTATACATAAGCAAAATGAATAGCAATAATAGAATTAAAAGAATAAATTAGGGGAAACTGCTTAAATAGAAATATATAACTGTAAGACTAACAATTATAGATTCTGTAAATTTCCTTATACATAACATTTGTTATTTTATTTGTTTATTTATCATCTTCATAGCATATCAATTTCTTCACCAGAACAGTTTATTACTGTTGAAACTGTGACACAACACCATATGGTTAAACACTAACTTTTTCCAAAAAGGTCTTACATATGATATTGATTGACATCAACTCTCGTTAATCCAAGTTTTTCTTTCGTTTTCTTGATAAACAGAAGTTATGACTCTTCTTATGCTTAATTTGATAGTCCATTTTGATGCCTACTGTATTCATGTCACTAAAGTTAAAAGACTTGGTGTTCAACTCGAAACGGGCTCTTATACATCTTACACTATATAAGATCATCTAATACCAAAATAGGGTTGTGACCCGGTGGCCCGGTGACCGGTGAGGCGGTGACATTATAGGGTCTATATGAATATATGATCATAGTACAAGTCATAATGGTTTGTGAGTCTTAGGGTTCAACTCTTTGAAAGTTATGCCCCTAAGGGGGTGGCTCAGTGGTAGAGATGGGACTTCACAATGTGTGAGGTCTCAGGTTCGATCTCTTCCAACGCCCCTCTTAAGAAAAAAAAAACTAAGTAAAAAAAAGGAGGGGAGGTGGATGAAGAGAATATAATACTCACATGTTTAACGTTTGATTAATCATACATAAATTTAAAGATGTTGACTACACGTAATTTTTATTGAAAACCCTTAATGTATTTTATGATCGATATCTGTTAGTTTTTTGATCTCATAATTAATACGAATATTATAAACAATTTTCTTGAAGAATCTACATAAATAAGGAAAGAGAACATCTAGTATGGAATGACACAAAATAAAATAAGAGATGCTTATTGTAAGTTGTAACATCACCCATGATCAGCATTGAATTTGGAGTAACTCTCATGTAAGATGATCTTACGGATCTTAATTTGTAAGACGGAGCTCATCTTTCTCACATCTCAATCCACCAACACACAATGGGTCAGGAAAGAAAATCTATCTTACAAAAAATATATGTAAAACCGTCTCATTTAAGTTTTTTCCTTAGATTTGTAGGTGGTAAAGGTAAGAAAAAAAGTACGTTCACAATATCCCTAAACTTAATAGTGCTACTATCATGTTACTATCATAGAAGAAGTCATATATATATATATATATATATATATATATATATACATATATATAAAAGCTAGGTAGTCTAAATCATGTAAAATCCCACCAAAATATACTTTCTAAAAAGAGAGTCATTTTTAATATGTATTAACTATAAAATAGGTGACATGTATTGAGAATACAAATCTCATCATTAATTGATTACACAACTTTCAAGTAAACATGACTATGAAAAATTTATAGATTTGTAAAAATATTTCGAAAAGTTATTGTAGTAAAAAAATCAAGTATATTAGAATTACTCACGATTTATTACAATATATTGACATAACTGATAAAGTATATAGAAAGACGATAAATATTTGAAATATTTATCCATTTCATCATATCTGAAATTTTTATAACCAAAAAAATTTAACTTTATTATCTTAGTTCTTGAAAATATAAAAAAAGTTCTTAAATATACAAGTCTTTAATTTAAAAATCAACTTTTTTTAATTAGATTATTCATTTCATCACGTTTTTTTCTATATTTTTTAGTTTTGTTTATAATATTCGTTTCATTTAAAAATAATTTAATTTGAAAAAATATTTATACATGTGTATTTAACGAATAGGTGTAAAACTAGTTATATCAAATAATTCTCTAGCCAAAAGTTCTCAAAGCTCATAGAGCATGCTCAATATTCATATTTTTAATACAACTTTTTAACTGGGTCCCACTGTCACGTACACATTTTTATCTTCCTACCCACTTAAGAAAATATCTTCTCATTGTATAAACTTCTTACACAACTTCTTACACACACAAAAATATTAAATTTAACACCATCTAAGTAAAAAAAAACCCCCCATCCCCCACCCCCCCCACACACACAATGCTAAAAATGACAGTTGTCCCCTCACTCTCTCTCATCCCCCAACTTCTTATTTAAGAAGTAAATTCTCTCCCTCTCTGGTGGAAAAAAAAATATTAATGACCATTATACACAAATTCCAAAGCATTAAGAAGTTGAAAAAACCACATCTAACGACGAGTTGAAACTGTAATTAAAAGATCTCAAACCTAGGGGTGGAATCGGGACGGGACTCGTCCCGATACCCTTCATCCCGATCCCGTCCAAATAGATTTCGGGATTTCAATTTCCTTCACGATCCCGTTCCCGATAAGTGTCGCAACCCGACAAATCGGGGTCCCGAAAAATCGGGATATAAAAATCTCGTAATCCCGACTATAATATTTATGAACAATATTTTCTGATACTAAAATATTTTTAAAATGTCTCCATCATAATTACGATTTCAAACTGTATATTTACAAAGTATGCTTGAATATTTACTTAATGGTGAATATTGTTGAATATGTCATTATGAACAAAATGCATCATTCACTCGTAGGAGAAGAGCTACACTAAGTGTAGCAACGTGATAGAAAAAAAAACCACAATATTAATTGTGAAAATAAATTTAACAAATATCATTAAGTAATTTTAGCAAATAAAAAATAGACAATGTTTAACACTCACAATATTTATAAATAAAATAAAATAAATAATAAAAAAAAAAAATTAGTCGGGACGGATCAGAATTTGGGAATCCCGACGGGATTTATAATCAGGACGGGTCGGGAATCCCGACGGGATTAATAATTATCCCGAATATCGTCCCAAAATATATCGGGACGGGATCAATCCCGATAAAATCGGGATCAGGATTTTTTGGGATCAGTAAATATTGAGATGGGATCGAATCGAACGTCGAAACAGATAGAGAAAAACAAGATTTTTGCCAGCCCTATACCGTTATCTCATTAATTAATATGAATATATGATCCATAAGTGGTCCATGTACATGTCCGTATTTACTTGATAACACACGAAAAAGTAAACTATGTCCAGTAGTATTGACTATTGAAGATTTCAAGAAATTAAGTTTCCCAATATGAGGACGATAGAATCAAGATCCATTCGTCCCACCTCCGTGGTCCCATAGAAAAGTCTAATTAGTCATCGTGCCTTTTGGAAAAAAAAATTATTACTAAATCATGCATGACATCAACAAACCTTTTTGCTGATGACGCATTGAAGACGTCATTCAAGGAAGCTTAACTCTTGACTACATAGACATTAATAGTTCTTAGCCATTAACCTGGTTTATGTAAGTTGACCGCGCTGATTTTATTTTGGTTTATCATAGTATCCATGAGATCTAATAATTGTAACCCATTAATCTACCTAATCAAATCCATTAATTATTAAATCTTAACCTATTAATATTTTTGGATTGAAGCGGGTAATCCGTTTCGATCAAATAATATTAACTGATTGGATCAGGTTAAAGCGGGTCGAGCCCGTTTTCCATTTCGGCCCATGACTTTTTATGCTATGAATTTATGTTTTTTGGGGGGAATTTTTTTAGGTTAAGACGGGTCGACCCGCTTTAACCTGTTATCTGTTCCATTACGACCCAACTCATTTTAACTCATTTGATCTTTGAGTTCTAATGGATTTCGATATATTTCAACTTATTACCCATTCTAACTCAACCTAAACCCAATCCAACTCATCCAATTATCAGACCTAGTATCCATGGTTCAAATGTTCAAGACGACTACTCGAGTCTCGTAAGACCATAACTACAAGGGTAGTAAAGTTCTCCTTTAACATATAGCTGTGTTGAAATATGACAGAGAGTTTTATCTCACTTTCCTTTACAAGAACATGTATAATGTTAAGATTCAATTAGATATTGGTTTTGATGAGGGTGAGATATATGATTTCAAAGTAATAGTCCTACTTGATCGGAGATCTCGGACTTTCGGGTCTAGGGATACTTGGGAAACCGATCTGGGACTTTTACATCTAGGGATACTTGGGAAAAGAGTGGGGGGGAAAGGAAAAACCTTTCGTGGTCAACTTGATAAAACTATAAGCTAACTAACGACAATTAATGTCTGTATGAATTGGAGGATCCCATTGAATTGTAAATCTATATATATATATATATATATATATATATATATATATATATATATATTTAAAGTTGGTGAGGAGCTGGTTGTGCCACCTCACCACCTTTAGATAAATCTTCATTCTAAATCATACATGTGGAAGTTTTAAAATCCTTTGGTTTTCTAGCCATTAGCTAATAATAATACCTAATAACAATCAATATGATACGGGGTATTAGTATTAGTATATATAACTTATTCTATTGTCAATAGTAGAAGACTTATATTTAAAAACTTTTACAACTAACATTACTTCTAACCAATGTGGGATAAAACTCTTCAAGGTTAGATATTACTTCTAATGACTCACTTTTAACATCATACTTTAAGCTTTGATATCTTATTCATCCAAAACTTGATTTGGACAAATAAATATATCATTTCGATGTTCTTGCCGAGTAGAACACATTTACACAATTACTTTTATCAACAAACAAATAACACGTAAAGAAATTTGTGTCTCAAGTTGCACAATTTCTTTTACTAAAAACACTAATTTTTTAATAAGTATTATACTTTAACTCTTGATATCTTATTCATCCAAAACTCAATTTGGACAAATAAATATATTATTTCGATGCTCTCACCAAGTAGAACACAGCACAATTACATTTACCAACAAACATATGACACGTAAAGAAATTTGTGCCTCAAGTTGCACAATTTCCCTCACTAAAAACACTAATTTTTTTAACAAGTATTATACTTTAAGTCTTGATATCTTATTATCAAAAACTCAATTTGGACAAATAAATATATCATTTTGATGCTCTCACCGAGTAGAATACATTTGCGCAATTACCGCCGTTAACAAACAACGATACGTAAAGAAATTAGTGCCTCAAGTTACACAATTTCTTTCACAAAAAACACTAATTTTTCAACAATAGAAGAGATGTATCCCACATTGGTTAGAAATTGATGTTGGTTTTAAAATTCTATATATTAAGTACCAATAGAAGAAATGCATCATGCATCATACATTGGTTGAAAAGTGATGTTGATTTTCAAAGTCACTAGAAAACCAAAAGTTTTTAAAGCTTCCACATGGATGCTTTAGAATGAAGATTTATCCAAAGGTGGTGAGGTGGCACAACCATAGTGCTCCTCACCAATTATATATATATATATATATATATATATATATATATATATATATATATATATATATGATAAAATATTTTACAATTATTACCAATAGAAGATGTATATCTCACATTGGCTAGAAAATGATGTTGAGTTTAAATTATTTTATATTATAACACATTGTTTAAAAAGAAAATGTTAGATTTTAAAGTCTTTAAAAGACTAAAGACTTTCACTTTTACAAGTGATGTATCTCACATGATTACAAAATATTCTACTATTATTACCAATAAAAGAGATGTATCACACATTGGTTAGAAATTGATGTTTGTATTAAAAATATTATTATTAATTACTAATTGAAAAGATGTATCATACATTTGTTATAAAGTGATGTTGATTTTTAAAGTTTTTGTTAAAAACTTCTACCATTATTACCAATAGAAAATGTATATCTCACATTGGTTAAAAAATGATGTTGATTTTTAATTATTTTAGATTATATAAAAGACTTACTATTATTAGCAATATAAGATATATATATATACTTTTGGTTTTCTAACCATTAACTAATAATAATACATAATAATAATCATAATGATAATGGGTATTAGTATTAGTATATATAACTTCTTCTATTGTCAATAGTAGAAGACTTATATTTAAAAAAATTTACAACTAACATTACTTCTAACCAATGTGGGATAAAACTCTTCAAGGTTAGATATTCCTTCTAATGACTCACTTTTAACATCATACTTTAAGCTTTGATATTTTATTCATCCAAAACTTGATTTGGACAAATAAATATATAATTTCGATGTTCTTGACGAGTAGAACACATTTGCACAATTACTTTTGTCAACAAACAAATGACACGTAAAGAAATTTGTGCCTCAAGTTGCATAATTTCTTTCACTAAAAACACTAATTTTTAATAAGTATTATACTTTAACTCTTGATATCTTATTCATCCAAAACTCGATTTGGACAAATAAATATATGATTTCGATGCTCTCACCGAGTAGAATACATTTGCGCAATTACATTCGCCAACAAACAAATGACACGTAAAGAAATTCGTGCCTCAAGTTGCATAATTTCTCTCACTAAAAACACTAATTATTTTAACAAGTATTATACTTTAAGTCTTGATATCTTATTACCCAAAACTCGATTTGGACAAATAAATATATCATTTTGATGCTCTCACCGAGTAGAACAAATTTGCGCAATTACCTTCGTCAACAAACAAATGACACGTAAAGAATTTCTTGCCTCAAGTTGCACAATTTCTTTCACTAAAAACACTATTTTTTCAACAATAGAAGAGATGTATCCCACATTGGTTAGAAATTGATGTTGGTTTTAAAAATTCTATTATTAAGTATCAATAGAAGAAATGCATCATACATTGGTTGGAAAGTGATGTTGATTTTCAAAGTCACTTGAAAACCAAAAGTTTTTAAAGCTTCCACATGGATGCAAGTATTTCACATTGGTTACAAAGTATTCTACTATTATTATCAATAGAAAAGATGTATCACACATTGGCTATAAATTAATGTTGGTTTTAAAAATACTATTATTACCAATAGAATAGATGTATCATACATTTGGTAGAGGGTAATGTTTGTTTTTAAAGTCTTTAAATAGAAGACTTCTACCATTATTATCAATAGAATATGTATATCTCACATTGGTTAGAAAGTGATGTTGATTTTAATTTTAGATAAAAAAACTTTTACTATTATTACTAATAGAAGAGATATCTTACATTTGCTAAAAAATGATGTTAGTTATCTAAAGACTTTTACTTTTATCGTCAATGTAATAGAAGAGATGTATCCCACATTATTTAGGAAGAGATGTTGGTTATAAAATTTTTAAAATAAAAGACTTCTTCTATTATTACCAAATGAGGATATGTATTACACATTGGTTAGAGAGTGATGTTGATTTTAAAAGTCTACAATTATTAGCAATAGAAGAGAAATATTTCACATTGGTTATAAAGTGATATTGGTTTAAAAAGTTTTTAGATGATGTATCTCACATTGGTTACAAAGAAATGTATCTCATATTATTTAGAAATGAGTATTGGTTATAAAAGTCATTAGATAAAGACATTTTTTGTTATTACCAATAGAAAATATGTATCCACATTGTTTAGAAATGAATATTGTTTAAAAAGTCTTTTATCCACTACTATTATTACTAATAGAAAATATGTATACCACATGGTTAGAATGTGGTGTTGGTTTTAAAGTCTTTAGATAAAAGACTTAAACTTTCATTACCAATAAAAATATAAAATATGTATCTCATATTGTTTAAAAATGAATTATGATTTTAAAAGTTTTTAACAAAATGACTTCTAATATTATTATCAAGTTAAATGTTAATTTTAAAAGTCTTTAGATAAAAAAAAATTACTATTATTATTAATACAAAATATGTATCTCACGTTAGCTAGAAACTTATATTAATTTTAAAAGTATTTAGGTAAAAAAATCGTTTAATATTAGTAACAATATAAAAAAAAATTATAACAATAGAAGAGATTAACAATCTAATTATAATGTCTAAAAGTTATATTATTATTACAAAAATATATATATCCCACATTATACCCGTGCATAGCACGGGCTAAATAACTAGTTAGAGTACAAAGACAACGTACAAAGATAAGGTTTTTTTCTAATATATAATTTTTTTTTCTTATTTTTGTAGATATTTCTTATAAAGAAACATAAGAAGTGATCAAACTTCAAATCTCATATTTTATAAAGTTTCAATTTGATCACCTTTCGCGGTTTACGTACAAGGATAAGTCAACCTAAACTTACCCGAGAAAGATCATGCGAAAATGGCCTTGACCCCAATGACCTTTCCGACCCAAACGGTACTCCATGAGCCCAAAAATAAATAAATTAAAAATAACAAAAGTAAATAAATTAATAAAGTCAGCATTTCTTTTCCAGAATTTAAGATTTAATCTTGACTTGAAGCTGTGTTCGTCAATACCATCATAATTCATACATAAAATAAAACAATTTAAAATGCTAATTAAGTTAGGGCTCACGTTAAACCGCCGTTAGAAGTGGGGTGTTAATTGTTAAAACAAATTAATTACGTACCTAAACCAACATTTTAAGTAACTAATTAGTACAAGTGTAGCCGAATTTTAAAAAGTGAGACTAAACAATTATCATGTTTTCTTTTTTGGTTAGTTTCAAAAATATTCCCTTCATTTCACCCAAAAAGTACTCATTTGAAAATTTTTAATTATTAAAGAAATATATATATATATATATATATATATATATATATTAATGTCATTGGAGATATTTATAATTACAAAAATACATAAACACAATCAATGTATTTATAATTCAAGTGGAGGGTAAAGGTGAAATTTTATATAAATTGTAACCATAATTTTTTAAAGTGGATTCTTAAAGTTAAACATATCAAAATAGTATAGTAGACTCTTTGTCTGAAACAGATGAAGTATTATCTTCTTTTCAAACTTTTTATTTTAGGAAAATATTTTTTATCATTTTACAATTTTTTTAACTACAGTAAGATGGGCTACATGCATATGGTCATATATTACGAAAGTTTGACCCCTTTAGTTTTGTTAAAAACTAAAAATGAGACGGTTATTACTTAAGGACGAATAAAATAAGAAGTAATTATGGTTCTTTTGAAAAAACAAATCGGGACGATGGGTTTATTACTTCATTCTTAAGTTTTTAGTGCTAATTAATTTAATTTAAACCATTCAAAGTCCACATTATCACGATTAAAATCTTGTCACACTTTTCTAATCTTGCATATTAGTGGAATACATTGGCATTGTTTTTTTGTTAATTGTTAAGAGAAATTTCTTGTCACCTCTTTTTTTTTTCTTTTGATCCATTGTGTATTTGGAGTAATTAAGAAAGGATAATTTACACCAAACCCCTTAATCTAGATAAGGTTAACGGGTTAGTACCCCCTTGATCTAAAATTCATGACAGTAAACCAGTTAGTTCTACAATTACTAGAAACTTAACTATAATTCAATCATATATAGTTAGAAATGCTAATGATCTTTAAGCAAGTAGTTGCCGTGAAATGACTATCGGAGAAAACGACCATTCTGTACGACGTCGTAACTTAAATTACTAAAATAGTAAAATACCTCCTATTTCATTGGACTTGTCTTTCACTTCCATATTTATTTTCCAATTGCACTATTCAAACAATATGAACACAATGGAGTTGAACATAGTGCCAATGAGCACTAAAAGTAAATACTCCCACCTGTTCAAAAAGAGTCTATTTTGAAAAATCAACTTTTTTGTATTGAATATATATATATATATATGTGTGTGTGTGTGTGTGTGTTTGTATGTGCGTGCGTGCGTGCGTATGTGTTATCTTTTGGAGAAGATGCGTAGGAGAATCATCATGATCTTGAAAAAATGAAAACAAATTAGTGAAAAAAAATTAGATTGAATTGTTGGAGGAAATTATTTTAACAAATTACCGTGTTTAGACAAATTAACATCGAAATTGCTTTAAAAGTATTTAATTAATCATTTGTTACAGCTTTTTAAAAAGTGAATGACATCCTCAATGGGCTAATTCTTAGCCAAATTCTTGTAAGCCAAAAATGAGTAACCATTGTGGCGGAATTGGTAGAAGAATGGAGGTTGAGGAATTCTTGGTTAAGAATTCTACAAATTTTGTCAAAAAATTTCATCCAGCTACTACAAGAGAGAGTGTGACACACGTCTTGTCATAGAAAGGCGCGTGTACCACACCTCCCAATAATTTATTTAATTAATTTATTTGCAAAGTATTACTCTTTTTATTTTCAAATTATCGTTCACCTTTCATTTTTCGTTCGTTCTTAAGTAATTGTCTTTTTTCAGAACTTTATCTTTTAGGAAAACACTTTTACCACTTTACCCTTACTTTTTCTACCTACTTTAATTTTGATCACATACTCAAGGGCATTAAAGGAAACCACACATTTCACCAATATTTATAATACAGTCCATTTTTTTCTTAAATGGTGTATCGGGTTAAAGTAGACGATATTTTGAAAACAGTGAGAGTAAAATAAAAAAGTTGTGTAAATAAAGTAGATGATTTGGTATGTGACCAAACTTAGAATTAAGAGAAGAATGAATACGAATGGGAAAATAAATTTTTAGAGTAATAAATTCTTAAAATGTGTAGGTAACAGTGAGATCCAACTAATAATCAGTAGAAGAACAAGCACCATTGAGGATGCACTTATAAGATAAATATCAATAAGTTAAGTACAACACCATTTATGCATTAAAAAGTCAAAACTAAAATTTTAAGTTTTTTTAGTTTCTTGAAATAACTAAGGTAACTATTCATTAATAAACTTTTAATTAATACAATTTTACCATTTTCTCATAAATACATTAAAAGAGCTAGAAACACTAATTTCAATATTAAAAAATAAATTTAATGCAAGATAAGGAATATTATAAATTATTTATTCATTTTCTTTTATGGTAAATATTTTCAACATCTGCATATTTGACTACTCGCATTAAAAATTGACAAGTAAATAATAAAAATAAAAGTAAAAGACTACACATACTAATGGTGTAAGAGTGTTTATTTATTTTTTAAAGTATGATTAAGTAAATAAATATTAACTAAATAATATCTCATATTGAGTTTTTAAAAGATAAATGTGAGACTTTTTTCCTTAATTAAGGACTAATTGATTTGAAAATTTAGGGTTTATGGTCAATTTGTTGTAAATAAACAATTTTTAGCTTATTTAATAAATATACTCATAAGTCGCTTTTCATCAATTGCAATAAACAATTTATCATCAAATCAATCATAAGTGTTTTTGCCAACAGCCTAAACAATCAGCTATCAGCCATAAGCCCACAAGACACCAGCCGCGACAAACGAGCTCTAAGCCATGCTACGCAGAGTTGAAAGGGAGGGCCTTTTTGTCCAACAACTTATGTATGAAATCAATTGTTTTACACCTGTTAATATTTTTAATGACCTATAAACGAAATATCGTCAAGTGTGAAATAGTTACAGAAATCAGAGGGTTTTACAACTGTCGAGTATCCCACATCAAGGAGCGAACTGTTAACCATAGTAGATTAAGAGGTTTTATTGTAATTTACCCTAAACTAAAAGACCCACCATTGCAACTTCGATTCTCTTCTTTGACAAAAAATGACTAGAAGATCAGTTTTTATATTCTCTCTTATCTTAAATATATTTAATGAAAAGGACAGGAGATATGGGTAATGACGAAATGCCACCAAGAGGCCAGTGATGAGTTTATATAAGTGGGGCTCACAGGCATGGGTGATTGTATTATATGGGTGGATGTGTCCAATTTAGAGATTGACAATAAGGTCAAATATTCAACAACTTGCAAAAAATAATAGTATTATAAAAAAACTTGGGTAAAACGATCTTACAGATATTTTTTGTAATACAGATGTTCTTCATTACCTGACTCATCATGTATTAGTGAATTGAGTTATAAAAAAGTGGGATTTCGTAGTACGAATTAAGATTCATTACCAACGGTATCTTAGGTGTATTTCAAATGATAATGTATCATAAGATACATTATTCATATCTTACGTTGTTGTTTTAAAGTACGTAAATTTGTATAAATAAAATTATATTATTAATATTTTGTACAATTACTTTTTCTTACAAATCAGTATATAAAGAATATTATATTGAATAGTAATTCAGTGTAAAAGGTGAAAACACATTTTTTTAAGAATTAATTTGTAAATATTTTAGTTCAAATCACTATAAGTTTGTCAAAAGTTTAATAATTAGACTTATATCTATTTATATACTCCCTCCGTCCCAAAATATATGACGTTTTGAGGCTTTTCACACAGACCAAATAAACATATTATAAAGACTAAACTATCCATATCCAAATATTAATGAGGTGATCTTTATATTCTTGTCAAAAACAACACACAAGTTACGAAGTTATGGGTAGAATTTGAAGAAAAAAAAGTTCCTTAAAAATTACAAATGTCATCTATTTTGAAACAAAAAACTCTCTCAAAATGTCATATATTTTGAAACAGAGGGAGTAATATATATTTTAGAATTTCATATGGAATATCTAAAGTTTTTGTATATATATATACACACGTACATACATAAGCGTATCATATGATACACAATATATCATGAAAATAAAATTATGATAATATCATGAAACCTTGTTAGCAGAACCCAATATTGAGTTGGAGGGTGTAGTTGAGGGGAGGGGGTTGTAATTAATGGAACCTCGGTCACGTTACAGTCAACTTAATTTATTATCTTCTGCAGTCAACTTAGTTTGTCATCTTTCGCAGTCAACTTAGTTTATCATCTTCTGCAGTCAACTGTCAACCTAAATAGATTATAGGTTACTTGTATAGTCAATGGATTGGAAGGTCACATTGAACCTGGTGGCTCAGCTCAGGCATTATAGATTAACAACACGAAATTTGGTTTAATCTGGCTAGGATGTTTATTAGTTGTTGCTTCTCCTTAAAACTGGCTTAATATGATAAATAGAATTGTTTATAATTTATTTATGCCATTCGGATAAAAAGTCAACTATTTCATTTTAGGGTATTTCATTTAAAGAATCTGCTTTAAAAAATTAATGCATGAAAATATCATTTTATTTCTAATAAACTACTAAAAGTGTTATTTTTTTTAAAAAAATTGACTTTCAAATAAAGACTCTTTGTCTGAAATGGAGGAGTAATTAATATCAACAATTTGCTCATGATAATGGACAAGATTCATCAAGTTATTGGAATAATTCAGTTCTCACGCAATATTTTTTATTTATCATTTTGCGGCCATTACATAAACATTACATTTAGAGAAAATTATGTGTCGATATACTTTGACACATTTTTAACTGTTTTAGTCTGTAATATTATTTTCAAATCGGAAAAAGATATTTTTATGCATCGCTATAAATGAAAGTGAATGAAAGCGTCTTTTGCCTGTTTAAAAAAATATAGCAAACTAAAGCAATCGAAAATCTTATCAAAGTATACGGACCTGAATTTCTCCCTTACATTTATTCAAATGTCATTGACATTCAGCTACTAAACAAACTTATCTATTCTTACTGAGTTCGGAACATTCAGAGTTTGTTTAGCGTTCAACATTTAGCTCTTAATGGTATCAACCACACCCTTAATCAATATTAACAAACATAAATTAAAACAATTTGAAATGTTAACTAATGGAAAAGTATAGATTGATGATTCGTTTTATGGTTTACAGTTTTTTAATGATTAGTATAAGAAAAAAAGTAAGAGAGAGGTGGAGAGAAAAATGATGGCCAAGGGGAAGAGGAGAGAAAAGAAAAACCACGAAAATAACCACATATATTAGAGGGTTTAAGTTACTGATCGAGGAGCACGGCCCAAATTCTGATTACAAATTGAGTATATGTGTCTTCACGTGATAAGCATGTGGAAACAGAGACTAAGAAAGAGGTCACTCGAGCAGGATAACCCGAGGTAAACATCTTACATACATCCCGAACAGGAATCTTCCTACCGATCTGACCGAGCAGAGAGCAAGGCTGCTCAAATAAACCAGATATTCATTCCAAGCTTAACTGTCTGATAACTCTCAAACCCAGGATTTAAGCTACGACTCCGTCAGTTACGTGGTCAACTCGTATTTATGGTCATAAAGACTTATGATCTCTTCATAGTAATGACTCAGCCCGGATTTCACTCCGAAAAGGTCTGTATGTACCTTACAATGCTTTATTTTAAAGGTACGCTTACTTTACACACCGAAACTCTGTCATTTTACTTTCTACAAACTAAAGACTTACTCTCATACCTGAGGGGTTTCGCGAGGCCCTGCATTGAATTACTTCTAAGGTTTTCTTCTTTTGACAGGGTTTTTACAAGATCATACCTTCACAGAAGCTCAAATATCCTATACACCGTAACAAACAATCCAAAGCCAAATTGTGTAGTATTCAATGTATCTAATTCTAATCGACTATACCTCCATTCAAATCATAATCCAGTTCGATTTGGATCAATATTTCAATATCTTAATAATTGACAAGTCTAGCTCATGGTACCCACCTATACGCACAACTTACACGACGTTAGAAAGTAGGGATGAGACAATTTTGCCATTCTCCCGCTCCTACCCGTTAGATTGAAAACCCTAATTCCTGCACAATCCAATCCATACTCTTACTCGCTCCTATCGCAAAATAAAAAATCTGTAAATACATGCCCAATTTCTTGATGTTGCTCTACCCCAAGGAGCCTAAGCACTTTTTAATTAAATCCAAATAATCATATTATGAAAAGATAAATTGTATTGAATATTACTAATTAGGGTAAGATATATATATATATATATATATATATATATATATATATATATATATATATATATATATATATATATATAGGTCAAATCAGGTTGGTTTAAGACCAGCCCTAACGTGTGTTGGAAATTGGTTTTCCAAATAATTGGTTTGACTAAGTTTCCAAACATGTTTCATTTATTAAAAATGAAAATAAGTTGCGAAAATGAAATCTACATTTCGAGTTGATTAAGTTGATGTATTTATTATCTCAAAACCAATTTTGGGTGAATGAGATATTAATGCTCAAATATGTAACTTAACTTTGTTAATTAAAGAATAAAGTGAGTATGAAAAATCATATCTCACATTGATAAAATAAGAAACTTTAAGACACTTTATTAATAGGTCCATCTTGGAAAAGAGCATCAAGCATTCCACAAGATGCAACCAAATAGTGTTACACGGGCTAATCCAAGCCGCCTCCCCAATAATCCGAGCCGCAGCCGTGAATTTATATTCTAGCCAAACCCATTTCTTTTACAACGAAATACAGGATTTCAGGTCTGGTTTGATCCCAACCAAACAATTGAAGCAACTAGTTAATATAAGTGAGGCATTGTGTGAACTCAATTTCTGATCAAAGAAAATATCTACAACTTGTGGACGCGAAAAGAGGCTTTGGTTTGTTAGTACGATGTTTTTGTTTTGCAAGTGGGTCAAGGTTCCAAAAATAATGATCAATCCTACGAACTAAAAATGTCCAATGCCAAAGATGATAACATTAAATAAGAGGTAGGAAAGTTATTGAATTAGGAAGGGACATGGAAAAGAAGTGTCCAATGCAAAGAGTTCAGATCTCCTGTACTATTTGTATGTATTATTTGTGTATTATTTTTCATCTCAATCATTGCATCACAATCATTGCATTTTAACTAATAATTGAGATAAAAAATAATACACCAATAATACACATAAATGGTACAGAAGATCTGAACTTCAATACAAAGGCATCGGTGGTGGGGTGGTGAGTGGTGATAAGGGAATGTTTGGCTCATGAAATATGAATGCATTTAACTCATTATTCTGGATGGCCTTGGGTGGGGAGTTGAGAATTCAATAACTCATGCATGTACCACATAGGGTATGTCTCCCTGTACCATCAAGTATTATGACTAAAATTATCTGTCCTATTACTCATTTTGATCTGATTTTTTGTTTCACAAATATATGAGATTTTTATTTTGGGGAGGGGGGAATACGGGCTAAAATGGGTCAACTCATTACATGTTTTAATCCAACTCGTTTCAGCACGAGGCATTTTAACCCATTTAATATTGAGTTCTAATGATTTCGACTCATTAGCTGACTCAACTCACCTAATTACCGACCTTTATGACCAATGGGTGGTCCATGTCGCATGCTTAAATTTGTTTGTTTTATGGCTAGTGGGGGTATACTTTGTGATATAAGAGGTGGTCACTGATGTTGGTTGGAATGATATAAAGTGTAGTACTAAAAGATTTCATTTAATGAATTTTACACACTTCACCCGTAATTACTTCATAGTTTATTTTATACTCCTTCCATTACTAAATAACTTTATTTTTAGTTTTTTATTAAAATTAAAAAATGGTTAATTTCATTTTACTATTTTCGGTTTTGATTTTCAAACATTGGGGTGGTCTATGGTTACATTTTTGTTGAGGTTAAGGATCAAAAGGAGATTTCAGTTAATTTTTGGAAGGAAGTAATCATGTGTCATTTTTACAGACATTTTTGTGAGGTTGTTTTCGTGCTTGATATGTTTTTTAAAATACATGTAAATGACATGTTCTTCATAATGGATGAAAACGTCCTTAAATCCAAGTGTTAAAAGATGGAAACAACCCACAACTTTCCATTAAAGGTTAAAAGGGGTTTATTTATTTATTATTATTATTTTTTTTTTTTGCCTTAAGCTATAAATTGAACCGAGTCTCCACAGCTAGTCGAGTTCGTCGGTGATTTTTGACTCATAAGGTTAACTGAGTCTGACTGAGTTTGGATACTATTTTAGTCGATTGGCAACTTTTGGGTAGGCTCAGATTCGTTTTATATTTGGGCGGACTTAGATTGACCTTAGGGGCGAACAGAAGTTTTTCGGAACCGGACCGAACCAATGAAACCGGACCAGACCAGTCAAAAATGGACCGGACCAATACTTTGGATTGATCTTGGATCTGAATTTTTACAGAAGCGGACAATTGGGTCGGTCCCCGGTTCCAGAAACCAAAAACGCAGAACCGGACTGAACCGGACCAATGTGTTTTTATTATTATTTTATTATATAAAATATACTAATATAGTGTAAATAATATATATATATATATATATATATATATATATATATATATATATATTGATAATAAGATAATAAAAGGGATACAACTTACAACCTAAAGAAAATATATAATAATTTGATTCAATATTCAACCAAGTTTCCTTATTTGATTAAAGAGAAAATAGGAGGGAAAACATTGTTCTTTCCTATTAATTAATTTCCTGCCTCTTTTTGTAATTCCAAACATTATTAGTTTGAAGGATTGTTACCTTTAAATTAATTAAATTAATCATAAGGGGATCGGAGAGGAAGATGACTTGCAATAAATTTCCTTACAACTTTCTTTTTCATTTCTCTTTATTAATTTGGAAGTAATGATTTTTACCTTTAGTTTATTTTCACAAGAACAACGAACCCAACAAAATGTTGTATGAAGGAAGAACATGATTTGATTATTGATCATTGTTTTTTGGAAAATCTAGTTATCCTCTTGATCAAAGATACGCATCGTATTGGTCCGGTCCTGGTTCTTGTACGTCTTTAATTAAATCTGGACCGGACCAATGTATTGGTTCTCAGACATATTGGGTTGGTCCTGGTTCTATATTTTTTAAGAACCGGACTATTGGTCTGGTCCTGGTTCAGTGGTTCTCTCAGTTTTTCAAAAAAAGTGGACCGAACCGGACCAAGCTCACCCTTAATTGACATGTCTTTGTTGGTATAAAGTACAAATTTTCAGAATATTACAATTAACCACCTTAGATATTTAGGTTTTTTTCCAAGGGGGAGGGTAGGAAGAAAAATGGTTTCTACGTCCAAATTGTGAAAGTGAGTGGCAATTGAAAAGAAGAAAAGGAGGTGCGAGGGGTCCTATATATGATAGATGTGGGGTTGGATGTTAGTTTAAGAGAAAAGGGATTATCATAATTATAAATATTTAGGTGGGGGTTGTAATGAAACCTTGGTCACGTTAAAGTCAAGTTAGTTTATTATCTTCAGCGGTCAACTTAGTTTATTATCTTTCGCAGTCAACCTAAATAGATTATATGGTCAATGGATTGGAAGATCACTGATGTATCCAAAATGTGATACACTGGGCTTTTATAACTAAATGATATCTGGGCTGGATGATCTAAGCTCCAAACCTGCCGAAGACAATCCAAAGGAATAATTGCGGGGTCGGTCTATTCTTTAATAGCAGTAACTACGTTGAGGTTGGTAATATGTATCGCGATTCAAAATTTTAATTTATGAATTACGATTTTAAAATTTATGGATTGCGATCCAAAAAGTTATGCTCACTCCTTCATCACTAATCGTGATCTTGACGTTGGTCGTCGCCGTGACACCTCTATCTCCCGCTGTGGCGCATAATTTCTTTTCAGGTGAATAAACGACTCGTGCTAATCCTTTACTTGATTGCTCGTCATATTTGTAATATGGTTTCTTTTCAAGTGAATAAACTACGTAATCTGGTTTTATTTCATTGATCAATGCCTTGCTTTATATTTCCTTTTTTAATCTTTAGTTTTTATTGTGAAACCGAGTGAATGTATTTTGGATTTCATTTCTCGTTTTGTTGAGAAATCTATTTATGTCATTGATCGAAGCAGTGAGCTTGCTCGCTTATGAGCATTTACTCTGTTTTGCTGCAGCTGTATTTTCTCCAGATATAAATTTGTCTTTAATTCAACGGTCGATCCCTGTTTCATTACGAAACAATGGTGATTTTCGAATCGAAAGTATGTTGTCGAAGCTGTTGAAGGAGACAATGAAATTTTTGAAACAATATTTCGAAAAGTGATTTTTTGCGGTTGAAAAAAAGAACAATGAATTTTTTGGGTTAAAAACTTTGGAAAATAGACAGGCCAAAAGTTTACCCCAATCCAAATGCTTATGATTAAGGGTGATAACCGGGCCGGTACCTTTTGAACAAATTATAACCGCTCTAATCTAACATAATATTATTTAACCAGTAAAATACATTTTGGGGAACCAAATGACAAA
This sequence comes from Codonopsis lanceolata, assembly GCA_013146195.2. Taxonomy (NCBI): domain Eukaryota; kingdom Viridiplantae; phylum Streptophyta; class Magnoliopsida; order Asterales; family Campanulaceae; genus Codonopsis; species Codonopsis lanceolata. The sequence continues at coordinate 26,750,949 of CM028379.1, forward strand.
GATACTCTTAATGAATAAAAGACACGCACACAAAGTCCGCCCAAAATTAGACATCGCAATTGAAAAGTTGGTCATCGGTTGCTGGGTATCGAAGTAATATTACATGGGGATGAAGAAGTCTCTTACTTTTCCTCTCTCACCAATATATTAGGAATGAAAAAAGTATCTCTTCTCTAACTTCTCTTTCTCTCTCACACACACTCTTTCTTGAAAAATATGTATTCTAGATTTGCTAAAGAAAGCCTCAAACCATGATCTTTCACCTTGGAGCTTCTTCAACTCCTTTTGGTCCTGGCCCCAACCTACGAGAATATCATTTGTGGCTTCAATCCAAGATCATATAATAGAGGCACGAAGGTTGGAATTCTTTCTTTGCCTTCAAATAGTAAGGAGGACAGACAATTAGTGGCTGGTGGACCGATGAACAGGATACGAGCCAATTGAAATTTCAATCCCAGCGAATTCCTTGTCTCATTCATTTCGTCTGAATAAGCGTATTTGAAATGGGTAGGTTTTGCAGGAAGTTTTTTTCTATAGGGAACTTTCTTTAGACCGATTCCCAATTTTTGGTTTAGAAGCATTGCAATGTTCAATATTTACATTGCGATGCCCAAATTTTATTTGAGATTTTTGCATTGCGATGCCTAAATTTGGATAGACTTCAATTGTGAATTAGGATGCCCAATTTTTGAATTACGATGCCCAAATTTGGACATACCTCAATTGTGCATTGCGATGCCCAAATTTGGGCAAGGGCTTTATTCGTGTGCCTTTTTTTCATTAAGAGCATCTTCAATATTTTACCCTCAAAAGTGTATGTAATCCGTTGAATAAAAAAAGTAGACTGAAGAGGTTATAATTCCACAGAAGGGACCGATCCGCAATTAATCCAATGATTAAGGTAGGGGTTTTCTCTGCGAAGGCACTTCGGTGTGAGAATTAGTACAACTGTACAACACACGAGTCAAAAAGCAATTTGACAGAGTTTAGGCTTATAAAATATAACGTACCTTTTCTCCATATTTGAGAGGGGTTTATATAGCTTCGGCCTTAACTACCGAGTAGTGACTACCCGGGCATGAAACAAGCTCATTAACCGTGCCACGTCTGGGACGTAGGGGCGAGTTTCAGGGCATTAACCCCCCACATTCTGAATGACCATTACGTGCGTTGTCGAGCATGCTTATCATGCTCATTGGGGTAAAGCCTCCTGCTCGCTACCTACTTAGTTTCCAACTGATAATAGGGAGGAGGTTTGCTAGATATGGTCACCTACGAGCCGAACACATATCCCTTCTCGCAGTAAGAACCAAACGCATATCTCCGTTCGCTATACTGTATGGGCACGTGCCCTGCTCGTGGAACTGGCATCATGCTCCTAGCACGTGACTGGTACTTGGGTCGTTTAGGCCTGGTAGCTCACTCACATTGAACTTGGTGGCTCAGCTTTGAGAGGTATTATAGATTAACAATATGAACTTTGGTTTAATTTGGTTGGGATATTTTATTAGTTGTTGCTTGTCCTTAAAACCTGCTTAATATGATAAATATAATTGTTTATAATTGAGAGTCAATATACTTTGACAGATTTTCAACTACTTTAGTCTTTTTTTTTTCAACCGGCAAAATACATTTTCATTCATTTTTATGCATCGCAATGCAAGATTTATATTTCATGATGCATGAAATTGAATGAAAGCGTCTTTGCCGATTTAACAAAAATATTGCTAACTAAAGTAGTTGAAAATCTGTCGGCCTAAATTTCTTCCCGACATTTACTCAAATGTTATGGACATTCAGCTACTATACAAACTTATCTATTCAACAATGGAGCATTCAGACATGGCTCTTACCGAGTTCAGAACATTGAGAGGTTTGTTCAGCATTCAACATTTAGCTCTTAATGATTTCGAACAGTGTCTTGAACATTTCTTTTTCTAGAACCTGTAAGTAAAACTTCATTTGTGATGCTGTTTTTGATAAAACAGTGAGTAGTAGAGAAAGTGCAGCTCATATCCTTGTCACAGAATTGTGAAATGCTTAGAAGATTGTGTTTCAAACCTTGTACTAAAGAAAAAATTTCAATTTTCATAGATCCCCTGATAATGGATCTGTAACCTATAGTCTTCCCTTTTGAGTTGTCTCCAAGAATGACAGAAGGTCCTTTGGCTGAGATAATGTCAGTAAAGAATTCAGCTGACCCAGTCATGTGTCTAGAACATCCACTATCTAATATCCATATGTCAGTTGATTGATCATATGCCATTAAGCATACCTGAAATATGAATATTTAAATCATGGTACCCTTTATACATTTGAGTTCAAAGGGTTAGTTTTCTTTGGTAGCCAAACTTTCTTGAAGTTAGGCATTTTGACTTTGTCAGTAGGTTTAAATCTAAACAGGCACTCATGAGATTGATGACCAAAAGTAGAACAAATGTTGCATCTATGATAACCAGGTTTATTAGTCATTTGAGGTGAATTCTTTGATTCATTTTGATTCAACTTAGAGATCTTAGCAGCAACAAAATTGATTTGCTTAAACTTGTCAATTGTCTTCCTTCTGATTTTTCCTCTTCTGTCAGCTGGCCCTCTTTTGTCAGCTGGTTGACATTTATCAGTTGACTGACACTTATCAGTTGTTCCAGCAGTTGACAATTTTTTAGGCTTATGAACAGAAGACTAACAACTGTCATTGTTCAGCTTATCTCTTTTATTAATGGACTTCTTAAGCTGATTCACATTTTTAGGGTATTTGAAAGGTACAACATTATAAGCTGATCCCTTATTCCTTTTTAGCAGAATCTTAGGTTCACCATTTGACTGTGTGATCTCACAGTTTCCATCATCTTTTGAATATCCAAGACCTTGTTGGTCTTCATGATTTTTCTGTTGACTAATGATGGTTTCAACAGCAGCTTTTGACTTTGAGTAAGTATCAACTACATTGGTCAGTCGAAGATTCCTTTCAACAAGGTCAGCAATCTGGGCATTTGAGATTTTTTTCTTGAATCTCATGTTTTTCATTTATGCTTTTAAGTTGTAGTATTTCATTTTGCTCTAGTTTGTAAAGCTCATTGATTTTTTTGAAGCTCATAGTTTTCATTAGAGATTCGTTTAAAGGCATCAGATAAGGAAACATGAATTCTTTTAAATGTTTCAAACTTGGAATACATTTCTTGCATTTGTTCCAGTAGATCATCAACACTTATGTCAGTAGCCTTCTCCTCCTGCCTTTTTTGACATATTGCTTATTTTGATGTCAGTAGTCCTTGGAGAGGTTGACTTGAATTTTCTTTCTGGCTGACTTATGATTCCTTGTCCATAAAAACCATTTCCTATTTTCTTAACCACAAACTAATCAGGTTTGATGACCTTTGTCAGCTTGGGGTTTTTAATATGTGAGCTTGGCAGCTCATTAGCTGACTCATTTGAATATTTTGGACTATGAAAATCATTTTCTGAATCATACATAGTTGATTCTGCAACAAGACACATGTTTGCTTCTTGCACAAAATCAGCATATTCATCTTCAGAATCTGTCTCAATCCATGTTGCAAGATTTTGATCTTCAGCAACCAAACCCTTTTGTTTTTCAAAATTTCTGGGAACTCTTTTGTAATACTCATTTTTTGTAGAAGGATAGTTTGAGGCAAAGTGACCAGGTTTTCTACAATTGAAACACAACAACTTTTCTTTATCATCCTTGTCTTCATTTCCGTTGAAGTAAGGCTTTTGAAAGTTTGAAGATTTGAGGAAGATTTTTGAAAACTTGCAGAAGGTTTTTGGAAGTTCCTTTTAAAATATTTAAACTTTCTAAATTGTCTAGCAAAAGCATCAAATTCATCTTCATCAAAGTCATCATCTGACAGAGATGTAGAAGTTTTAGGTGTCTCTTCTTCAGCTTGCAGAGAGATACCTTTAAAAAATTTCTCAATTTCTTGAGTTTTGATAACTTCATTTTCATAAATTTTTAGACTTGCAACAAGACTACGTATATGAATTTTTTCAAATCTCTTGCTTCCTTTATGGCAGTGACCTTAACATGCCATCTACTTCCTAAGCTACTAAGAAAACACATATTCAAATCTTTCACAGTGTAAACCTTACCAAGAAAAGAGCATCTATTACTTACCTCGAGAAATCTATCATAAGCATTCTTCAATGCTTCTTTTGGATCCTTTTTGAAGGCATCAAACTCTTGTATGGAATCATATAGTTTGTTGTCCTTGGTGTTTTGGTCTCCTTCGACGTATTCAACAAGAGCATCCCAAATTTCTTTGGCGATTACACAGTCGTATATTTGCTTGTAGTTTTCATCTAGAACAACACTTGACAGAATGTGTACAGCTATGACATCCAGTCCATCTGTAATTTTGTCTTCCTCAATCCATTCAGATTGAGGTTTGAGAACATATTCTTCAATGGCAGGAGCAAGAGGATTTATAGTATCATCATCTGCAGTAGAAGATTTACCAACTTTAGTATTGATTTTCATAGGTTGCATGGGACCACCTCTTACACATTTCATCAATCGTTTATCAATATTGTTCATATATCTTGTAATTCTTTCTTTCCAAATATCAAAGTGATCTTCATCAAAAATAGGTACTTGAATAACATTGTTTGATTGAAAAGCTTTTATGGTTGCCATGATCGAGCTTTCAAGTTGTTAGACTTGGAAAAATAATTTTTCAAAAAGTATAGCTCTGATACCAATTGTAAGTCCAGTTGGCAACTAACAAGGCTAGAGGGGGGTGAATAGACTTTTAAAAAACTTTGAGGGTAGTTTTGAAAAACTTCAAAAATTTGCAGCGAAAAATATAATTTTGTCAGTCGGCTAATATGGTCAGCTGACTAATGTTTCAAAGAAGCTTACACAGATAATAAATTGGTCAGCTGGCTGACACAATTTAAATTCTTTTGAAAGTAGATCACTGATGGTAAAGAAAGAAGCTGAAGAACAATTTATCAAAACAAGTAAGTAAACAATTTATGTAAGTAACTGGCTGACACTTAAGTAGATCAAAACTTCTTAAGTGTTAGATCAGTTTGTAAAAGCTGATGAAATAACTAACAGAGAAGCTGAAGTGGTTCACAGTAAAACTGCTACGTCCATTACCAAGTTGGTCAAACTTGGATTTTTGAAGTGCACTAATTTTATTAAAAATCTAATTGATCTCTAATGGATCAGTGTACAACAAAAGACCCGAGTTTATAAAGTATGAATGAATAACAATCAAACTCGTGAGACAAACTAACTGATTTCTAAAGAATATGAAGTAAGTCACTCAGTGTTTGTCTAAACAATAACTAGAAAGAAATTATCAGTGAAGAATATCTAGCTAAGGTTTAAGAAGGCTAAGGCACAGAGAGGATTTCTTTGAGAGTATGAATGCTTCAAACTTCTGTGTCTTCTTCAAGTGATTCCTTGAGCGTATTTATAAACACATCAACGGAAGTATCACTACTCGAAGCTAAGTTGTAGTCAATTTAGCTTTGGTCGTGATTTTGATTTTCTTTTTTCGTATTAGGGCACTCTTTCCTAAAGTGACCTACTTCACCACAATTGTAACAAGTTCCATGTCTTTGCTTAGAATTCGACCTATTTTTGATTCTCCCTTTACTGTTGCCACAATTTTGATTTTGATGAGGTTTTATATTATTTCCATGGACCAGTCTTCCTCTAACCATGTTCACTTCATTAACAATTGATTTTCCCTTATTAGCTTTTAGATCTAACCTCTTACTCTTTATCCCATTGATCACCATATCAAGCATAATTTGGTCCCTACCATACGCAATATCAAATCAAAAATCATAGTATGAGTCAGGTATCGAATAAAAAAGCACTATAGGGGTGTAGTCATCAATATGTTGGTCACCAGTTTTTTTAATGTTCTGGACTAATTTAGTAAACACGTCAAGGTTTTCATCCATGTCTTTATTGAGGTCTAACTTGAACCTAAAGAACTTTCTTGAAGGTATAGTTTACTAGGAAGTGACGTCTCAAAGTAAGTTGCTTCTTGTTTATCCCAAAGAGCTTTAGTTGTGTCAAGTTTACCAATTTTCCTAAACATAGGACCAGTCAAGTTTAGAATAATAGAAGAATATGCAATTTCATCCATTTCAACTTTGTCACTCTCTTTCATTAAAGTCGTGACAAATTCAGCAGTGAAAGCTTTAAAAACTTCTCATTTTATCAAAATTTCATTCATTTTCTATTGCCATATAGAAAAATCAGTTTTACCATTAAACGATTCCAAAATGTAATTTGAAGAAGACATTATCAAATAACAATAAAAAATTATGGAAAACACGGATTTAATCACGTATGCAACAGAAAGAAAATAAGATATTTCTAACAGGCATGGAAAAATAAATGGAAGCAAAATTAGAGTAGGCAAATCACAATTAACAATAAGCAAAAGACACCAAAGCCACAACACAATTTGGATTGAAAACAGCTCCACAAACCTTTGATTCATCCAACAAAGGCTCTGATACCACTGTAGAGTAATTAAGAGAAATACTTATAGAACCAAATGCAGTAGCAGCTTCCAAAACTTCAGTTTGTAGTGACTTTAAAAACCAGAACCAAGCAAAAGCAAACTTCTGTTAATACTCAATGGACCGAGTCTTTGCTTTGACAGTAAACTTACAATATACCAAAATGCTTTATAATAGTCCAATGTCAATATATAACAGTCCTATATTGCAAAGGTATAATCTGCAATAACAATGTTAGAACAAAATATTACCGTATAGGAATATATAATCGGATTAAGAGTAACAGGACTATCTGTTGAATCTTGCATGAAATTAAATTTGCTTAAAATCATTTCACTTGTTTGTCAGCCAAGAACCTAAAATTATTTTTGGTTAGCCTGAAATTATTTGTCAGCTACTCATTTCAACTGACCATAGCGTTGTTTGTGTCAGTTTGCTTTCCTTATTTGATTGATCAATACTTGTACTGACTCTTTCTTACTTTGTGTTTTTGGTAGATATTATGCTAGATATTATTTCACAGGATCTTTTGTGATCTTGTATCTGCCAAACACATTTTCAAAATTCAAAATGTGTTCCTAACGGGTTACTCTTGAAGATCATCTATAAATACCTACTGGAAGCATTCTTGAGACAACATACATATACAGAAGTCTAAAGCCTCATACTTTCAAGAAATTTCGCTATGTGCCTTAGTCTTCTTAAAACTTTAGCTAGATAATCTTCTTTGTATAATTCTTTCTAGTTACTGTTTAGGCAAACACTGAGTGATTCCATTTCATATCTTTTGAATTCAGTCAGTTTGTCTCACGAGTTTGGTTGATTCTCAATCATTCTCCATAAACACTGGTCTTTGTTGTACACTGATCCATTAGAGATCAAATAGATTTTTAATAAAATTAGTGCACTTCAAAAATCCAAGCCTGACCAGCTTAGTAGTGGACGTAGCAGTTTATCTGTGAACCACTTCAACTGATTTTTTAGCCATTACTCATATTCTTGTAAACTGACTTAACACTTAAGAAGTTTTTTTTTAACTAATTAAGTGTCAGTCAGTTAACAACAATTGTTTGCTTAGTTGTTCAGATAAATTGTTTTTCAGTTTCTTTTCTATATACAATGATCAACTTTAAAAGCCAACCTCTTTTGAAAACTGTTGTGTCAGCTAGCTGACCAACTTTCATCAGCTTAAGCATTTTCAAAGTGTCAGCCAGCTGACCAATATTTCAGCTGACTGACAAATCTAGTTTTCCGCTGCCAACTTTAAAAGGTTTTACAAATCAACCTTCAAAATTTTAAAGACTATTCACCCCCCCCTCTAGCCTTAATTGTTGCCTTCTGGACTTACAATTGGTATCAGAGTCTGCTTTCTGAAAAACTATTTTTCCAAGCCTAACAGCTTGAAAGCTTGATCATGGCAACTCTAAAAGCTTTTCAATCAAACAATGTTACTCAAGTACCCATTTTTGATGAAGATCACTTTGATATTTGGAAGGAAAGAATTACAAGATATATGAACAATATAGATAAACGATTGATGGAATGTGTGAGAGGTGGTCCTATGCAGCCTATGAAAATTAATACTAAAGTTGGTAAATATTCTACTACAGATGATGATACCATAAACCCTCTTGCTCTTGTAGAAGAAGAATACATCCTCAAATTTCAATAAGAATGGACTGAGGAAGACAAAATTACCGATGGACTGGATGCCAGAGCTGTACACATCCTGTCAAGTGCTGTACCTGATGAAAACTACAAACAAATATATGACTGTGTAACTGCCAAGGAAATATGGGATGCTCTTGTTGAATATGTAGAAGGAGACCAAAACACTAAGGACAACAAACTCTATGATTGCATACAAGAGTTTGATGCTTTCAAGAAGGATCCAAAAGAATCATTAAAGAATGCCTACAACAGATTTCTCGAGGTAAGTAACAGATGTTCTTCTCTTGGTAAAGTCTATAGTATAAAAGATTTGAATATGTGTTTTCTTAGTAGATTGGGATGTAAATGGCATGTTAAGGTCACTGCCATTAAGGAAGCAAGAGACTTGAACAAAACTCATATACGTAGTCTTGTTGCAAGTCTAAAAATCTATGAAAAAGAAGTTCTCAAAACTCAAGAAGAGACACTCAAAACTTCTACATCTCTGTCAGATGATGACTTTGATGAAGATGAATTTGCGGCTTTTGCTAGACAATTTAGAAAGTATAAATCTTTTAAAAAGACCTTTCAAAGACCTTCAGCAAACTTTCAAAAGTCTTCATCAAATCCAAAAAAACCTTCCTCAAGCTTCCAAAAACCATCTACCTCAAACTTTCAAAAGCCTTACTTCAAAACCAATGAAGACAAGGTTGAGAAAGAAAAACTGTTGTGCTTTAACTGTAGAAAGCCTGGTCATTTTGCTTCAAATTGTCCATTTATAAAAAATGAGTATTATAAAAGAGCTCACAGAAATTTTGAAAAACAAAAGAGTTTAGTTGCTGAAGATCAAAATCTTGCAACATGGATTGAAACAGATTCTGAATATGAATCTGCTGATCTTGAGCAAGAAACAAATATGTGTCTTGTTGCAAAATCAGCAATATATGATTCAGAAAATGAGTTTCCTAGTCCAAAATATTCAAAAGAGTCTGAAAATGAGCTGCCAAGCTCACCTATTACAAACTCCAAGCTGACCAAGGTCATCAAACCTGATCAGTTTGTGGTTAAGAAAATAGGAAATGAATTTTATGGACAAGGAATCATAAGTCAGCCAGAAAGAAATCTTCGACTGACCAATGTTGTTGATACTTACTCAAAGTCAAAAGCTGCTGTAGAAACCATCATCAGTCAACAGAAAAGTCATGAAGACCAACATGCTCTTGGATACTCAAAGGATGATGAAGACTGTGAGATCAGACAGTGTGAACCTAAGATTCTGCTGAAAAAGGACAAGGAATCAGTCTATAATGTTGTGCCATTCACTTATCCCAAAAATATGAATCAGCGCAAGAGGTCCATTAACAAAAAGGATAAGTTGAACAATGACGCTTGTCGGCCTTCCGTCACAAGCCTCAAAATGTCGCCTAACTCAACAACCGACAAATGTCGGTCCGACAAATGTCGCCTAGGCGACAAAAGAGGAGGATTCAGAAGAAAGGCAACTGACAAGTTCAAGCCAATAAATTTTGTTGTTGCTAAGACCTTTAAGCTGAGTCATAAGAAATCATAGAATTCACCTCAAATGACTGATAAACCTGGTTATCACAAGTGTAATATTTGTTCTACTTTTGGTCATCAGTCACATGAATGCTTGTATAGATTTAAACCTACTGACAAAATTAAGATGCCTAATTTCAGGCAGGTTTGGCTACCTAAGAAAACTAACCCTTTGGACCCAAAAGTATAAAGGGTACCATGATTTAAATATTCATATTTCAGGTATGCTTAATGGCAGATAAACAATCAACTGACATATGGATATTAGATAGTGGATGCTCCAGACACATGACTGGATCAGTTGAACTCCTTACTAACATTATTGCAGCAAAAGGACCTTCTGTCATTTTTGGAGACAACTCAAAAGGAAAGACCATTGGTTATGGATCCATTATCAGAGGATCTATAATAATTGAAAATGTCTTATCAGTACAAGGTTTGAAACACAATCTTTTAAGTATCTCACAATTCTGTGATAAAGGTATGAGCTGCTCTTTCTCTTCCACACACTGTTTTATCAAAAATAGCATCACAAATGAAATTTTGCTCACTGGTTCCAGAAAAAGAAATGTTTTTGCTATTGATTTACTTTCCTTAAATAACAGTACTCAACTTTGTTTGGTAGCAAATAATACTTCAAAAAACTCATGGCTTTGGCATAAAAGACTTTCATATTTGAACTTTAAATATCTTTCAAAACTGTCAAAAGGAAATTTGGTGAAAGGTCTACCATCCATAAATTTTCCTACTGACAAAAAATGTGATGCTTGCATTTTAGGAAAAATAACAAAAACTTCTTTCAAACCCAAACCATGTCTTTCAACCAAAAGAATTCTTGAACTTTTACATATGGATTTATTTGGTCCCATTACAACTGCAAGTTTGGGAGGAAACAGGTATACCTTGGTTGTTGTGGATGATTACTCCAGGTATACATAGGTTGAAATGATGCAATCCAAGGATGAAACTTACAGCATTCTTACTTCTCTATTCAGAAATCTTCAAACTCAAAAGGAATGTGAGATCATAGTGTTAGATCTAACAATGGTACAAAATTCAAGAATCTTGGCATGGATACCTACTGTGATGATCATGGAATTGATCATAATTTTTCAGTAGTGAGAACCCCTCAACAAAATGGTATAGCTGAGAGAAAGAATAGAACACTGATTGAAGCAGGTAAAACAATGTTAGCAGAAGCAAAACTGCCAAAATATTTTTGGGCAGAAGCTGTCAACACAACATGTTTTACACAAAATAGATCTCTCATAAACAAGTTTCATTGTAAGACTCCCTATGAAATATGGAGAGGTAGAACCCCTAACATTGCTTTCTTTAAAATATTTGGGTGCAAATGCTTCATTCACTACAATGGTGGTGATTACAGAGGTAAATTTGATGAAAAAGCTGATGAAGGTATTTTTGTTGGTTATGCAAAGCATAGTAGAGCTTATAGAGTTTATAATAGAAAAACTCAAGTAATTGTTGAATCTATGCATATTACTTTTGATGAATCCAATTTATTTGAGTCTTCTAAGACTCCTGATGTTACTAACAATTTTGAGATATTTGAGACAGGAAACAGTGCTGGTTCAACTCAATATAATCCCTCATCTTCAACCCCTCCTACAGTTACCTTAGACATTCAGAATGAACTTCAGCAGGCTGACAACCTTCAGCCAGCTGACAATCCTAACCATGTCACAATAGATTAGTCAGCTGACATACTTGATTCTGAAACTATTCATTCAGCTGACATTCATCCATCTCCACCTTTACAAACTGAACCTCTTGCAGATCTTCCTAAAGAAATTAGGGAAGCTAGACATCATCCGATTTCAAACATCATTGGAGATCCCTTTCTTTGGCTTAAGAACCAGAAGTAGCTCCAGAAATGAAACTCTTGATTCACATGCCTTTGTCTCTTCCATTGAGCCCAAGAAATTTGATGAAGCCCTGGAAGACCCTCAGTGGATTGAGGCCATGCAAGAAGAGTTGAATCAATTTGAAAGATGTAAAATGTGGGAACTTGTGCCTAGACCCTCAGATCAACAAGTCATTGGAACTAAATGGGTGTTCAGAAACAAGCTGGATGAAGATGGAAATGTTACAAGAAACAAAGCAAGATTAGTAGCCCAAGGTTATATACAGGAGGAGGGCATTGACTATGATCAAACTTTTGCTCCTGTGGCAAGACTGGAAGCCATCAGATTATTTCTTGCTTATGCAACCTTCAAAGACTTCAAGGTATATCAAATGGATGTAAAAAGTGCATTTTTGAATGGAGATCTACAAGAACAAGTATTTGTTGAGCAACCTTCTGGTTTTCTTGATATCAAAAAGAAGGACCATGTTTACAAGCTTAGAAAGGCTCTCTATGGTCTTAAGCAAGCCCCAAGAGCATGGTATGAAACTCTATCCAAATTCCTTATGGAAAAAGGATTTCAAAGAGGTAAAATCGATACTACTCTTTTTACTTTAAAGCACAAAGGTAATATATTACTAGTTCAAATTTATGTTGATAATATTATTTTTAGATCTACTAATGAAATTTTATGTAAGAGATTTGAAACATCTTATGAAAGGAAAATTTGAGATGAGCATTATGGGAGAACTTACTTTCTAGGTTTGCAAATTAAGCAAACTGAAGAAGGAATTTTTATCCATCAATCTAAATACACAAGAGAGCTGATCAAGAAATACAATCTTCAAGAACCAAATTCAGCAAACACTCCAATGGTAGTTGAATGTCATTTGGTCACTGATGAAAAAGGTAAACCAGTTAATACAACTGAGTATAGAGGTATAGTTGGATCTCTTCTCTATTTAACTGCTAGCAGACCAAATATCATGTTTGCTGTGCGTATATGTGCTCGTTTTCAAGCTAATCCAAAGGAATCCCATATGATTGCTGCAAAAAGAATCATTAGATATTTGATTGATACTGAAAAATTTGGCATTTGGTATCCCAGAGATTCTTCCTTTAATTTGATTGGATATTCAGATGTTGACCTTGCAGCTTGCAGAGTAAACAGAAAAAGCACCAGTGGAACATGTCAGTTCCTTGGAAACAGACTGATATCATGGGCATGCAAAAAGCAAGCTTCAGTTTCCACTTCAACTACTGAAGCTGAATATATTGCTGCTGGAAGCTGTTGCTCTCAGATCCTTTGGATGAAACAGCAACTATTGGATTATGAAATGCCAATGGGAACTTGTCCTATTTATTGTGATAATACTTCTGCTATATCAGTTTCTAAAAATCCTGTTATGCACTCTAAAACCAAACACATAGACATTAGATATCACTTCTTGAAAGATCATGTTGAAAAAGGCAATGTTCAGCTAGAATATGTTCCTACTGAATTTCAATTGGCTGACATTTTTACAAAAGCCTTAAAATCTGACAGGTTTGAATTCTTAAGAGGAGAATTAGGAATGCTTATTATGTCATAGAAAGATATTTTTTTTGGATTGTCTAATCTTTGCAGGGTATTCTTCAGTTTGTCAGTCAATACTCATCTAGCTGACAAATTATATCAGCTGATACTATGAAGAAATGTGGTCAGCCAGTAGCTGACAATCTATATCAACTGACATTGTAAGCATAGCAAAAATCTTGTCAGCCAGTAGCTGACATATGAAACTCTTAAGCAACGAAAATTCACAACTGACAACCTTCAGCTGACAAAAATGTTCCCTCATTCCTGGTTGGAACAATACTGTAAATCAAAATCATGTCAGTCGATAGCTGACACACATTGTTCAGCTGACATCTCTTTACTCTCTATTTATCAGCTGACAACACAATGATTAACAGTCACTGTCCAGGTAGTCTCTGAGCCTTAAGTCAAAGCTGATCGTATCTCAGCTAAGACTTACTCTAAAATTTATTAAAAATTCTTCATTTATTTCCCGCCTTTTATTTTTCCTTGGAACTTCATGAAGCTTTTGAAAAGCCAAAATGACCTTTCCACTATCCCACCAACTCTGGTGGTTGAAATGACGTGTTTTCACAAAAACGGCTCATCAATGTGATAATAACTCTGTCATAAATTGCTATTTTTATCACAAAAACCAAAATCCTGTGTAATTTATCACTACACTCCATATCTTCACTTTTAAAACTCACTAACTCATATAAGCGTCCGTACCTATCTCTTCTCTATTTAAAACAAACTCACTTCATTCTTCACTTATCTTTCTCTCACTAAAATCTTTTCTCTCTCAAAGAATCTCATCTTCTTCAAATTCTCCTTACTTTCAAAACCCTAACCCTAGATTTTCGGTACTCTCTTCCTAATCCTTCTTTCTCTCTCTTTTCCATCCGCTTTCCTAACTTATACTGTTGTTATTTCAGAAAATGGCTTGAATACCGCAGATAGGATGCATTTTGGGCGTTGTTTCTCTGAATGAAGAACCGATAGGGCTTGAGCTCATTCACTTGGTCACTGCGTCTGGGTTAATGCCTCTAGTCTCCTTCAACCGGACCTTCGTTGCCGGCTAGCGAAGAATTCTTCATGGGTATGGAGGAAAACCCATCCGACCCTTTCTCTCTTATAGGCACTATCAGAGGAGTCCCTATCGTTTTTGACTCAGAAACCATCACTGTTGCCTTTCCAAATCTCTATGATGACGGCTCAACCACCTATACCATTCCTGACGAAACCCAACGAGCTGGGTGGATTACTATGAGAGGTGAAGTACCAGTAGAACTTGTCTTTGACAGGCACAAGCATCGGTTTGCCCCACTTCACTATGCCCTGGCTACGGTGTTGGACAAGTGCCTTATTATTAAATCCGGGGGGCATGACAAGATTACAGAGGCCCAACTATTTCTCATGGAAGGCATTGTAGAAAATTGTGAGATGAGCTGGGAGCAATCTTAGTGGAGTGTATAAAAGTCAACATAGCCAAATACAAGGAAAACATGGCTACTAGGAACCCAAGACTCACCCATCATCTGATCATAAATCAGTTTCTCCGATCACTTCCTACTCTTCAACATCTACTTATTAAGGTTGGTGACCTTGAAGCTGTTAAGGTCAAGAAATATGTTGCAGCTGACATCAGGAGAGCAAGTGTGTCAAGCAGATTTGGTCAAGAAGTTCCTCCAGTCCAGACAAGCAGACGTCCAAGAAGAACTAGGACCCAAGCTCTTACGGTGTCTCTCTAGTCGGCCGGTGATGATGGTCAACAACCAGAAATTGCTCGGTACCGAGTGGTCGACCAACAAGGGTCGGGTCGGTGGTCGATCAACTAGAGGTCGGTCACCGAAGAGGTCGGCCAGTGAGTTGATCCACCAACTGATGTTGGTCAGCCAGCTGATGAACAAGCTGCTGAAGTTCCTGAAAGAAGGCAAACCGAAGGAGGCGGCGATATTAGCGGTGACATGCTCCAAAGAGACAGAGAAGAAATCCGGAACTAAATCCAGGTACCTTTGTTCCTTTCTCCCCAACTCCTGCTATCACTGATCATGCACCAAACTCTCCCCCTTCAAATCCTAGGTCTCCAAACACTGCTCCAATCAAGTTTTTCCCACCTATTAGGAATCCAACTTTCCATCCTAGGCATTCCTACTACCAGGCCAATCCAGTTCCTATTCCCCAAACTGGGTATTCCCTATAGACCATCTTCCTTATTTTGTTCAGTTTCTTCTTTCTTTCCATGAGGAAAAGAAATCTAAAAAACCCCATCAATCCAATCAAGTACATTGACCACAACCTAAAAGAAGACCTTATGTGTTGTATCCGGTCACCCCAATCTTAGTCGGGGAAGACCTAGTGGCCAACTATGGTGAGTACTTTGATCCTCTCCCTTTGCTCTGGAACAGATTCTATCTCTCAAATGATAGATTTGTTCAGGATGAGCTTGTCTTTCTAGCTTGGACTATTTATAACAAAGTGCATGACCTACCAGCTCTTCCCTCAAATGATCCCTTCTGGTCGGCGGTCTTGCTAAGGATGATGAAGTCAACCAGGACTGGGAACAACCTACAGTCGAGCCAGCCAAGTTAGCACGAATCCAAAGAGCTGCAAACAAATATGTCCAGGATGCAGTTAATGCTGCAAACCAAGCATATATAGAACTTCAAAGACAGATGGCCTCCATGCCAGGAGGAGCTTCTATGAGCTTGCCTTTCGATGCTATGTCTAGTCATCGGCCCCATTGATCACGAGTCCATTCCTACTATTCCGCATATCACTCCTTCTCCGTACCTTTTGTTGTATCGGCCGTCTTTGTTTACGCCTCGGTGAACCCGCGGCACCTTGACCTATACTTTGCAACCCATCTCTCTACCTTCCTTCAGCCCCACTGTTGATGCCTCCACCTTAATACTCCCTGCTACTGTTCCTCTCTCCACACCACCTATATCAGTATCAGCTCCACCAGCATCAATCCCCATGTCAATCATTCCAACAACATCAATACCTCTGTCAGTCACTCCCTCTTCTACTCAAGTTATGTCAGCCATACCCCTACCAGCAACAGTTGTGTCAGTCACTCCATCCATTCCCATTCCTCTCTTGACGATACCATTCATGTACCTATCCCCAGCGTGTCAATTTGTCCACTCTAGGCGAGCCTTCTGCTATAATTATCTCCTCGGTGACACAGCATTTGCTTCTCCCCCTCTTCGGCGGTGACATACCTTCTCATCCAAACCGGGCCTCCCCCTTTGTTTGTCACACTGCTGATCTCTCCTTCATACCTCTCTCACCCTATCATCGGTCCTTTGTCTACACATAAGCCTATTCAACTTGAGCCTTCTTGAGAAGATACTTCAATTCTTCTTCTTACGAAAAATCGGTGGATCAATCCTCCTTAGACTCTTCATCTGATTCTTCCAAGTCAACTTATGAAGATGAGTCTCTTCTCAGTCCTTCCCAGCTAGCTAGTAGAAAGGCCAGAAAACAACGACAAATAGTCTCCAAAGCTCTGCTTCACCCCACAGGCACCAAAATTGTCTTTCCTGAAGACATGCCTCTCCCTGAACATGTACGAGCTGCGGCACAAATCGGCCTACCCTATGGATGTCTTTTTCCCTCGACCACGGCGATGCGGATATCCATACATTTCAGTTGTCTTCTAGTGAGCCGGAACCTCGACCACTGCAGAACCTACACCACGGTTCCCTCTTTTTGTCGTTAAAGCTAAACCGACCTTTACGTATGTCCACCATCTCCCGAATGAAGTCGGCTTTTACTCATCACACCCGGCAGCCTTGCTACACTTCAACAAAGACAAGTAGCCTCTGCTGCTTCCAAACCTTACCCGGATCATCACCACCGAGGTACAAGCAATTTGCCATTGTTGTTGGTGCTCCTCGTGAAGCTAATATGGATGACTGGAGGACCATATTGCTTTATCAGCAAGAATGGGCTAATAAGGCTTTTAATGTCTTGATGAAGCTACAACTGCTTCAAACCATTCAGGAGGAGAAGAAGCGTAAAGCACGGGCCGATACTTATTGGTGAAAACAAACAAAATACCGAGGCAACGTCGAAGCTTATGCTGATCGACCCGGTGCTGACTAACGCCGACAAGGACACGAGATAAAGAACCGTAAACACAAGCGAGAACAAGAAGCCGAGGATGGAAACCAAGGCTGATCAAGTCAATGGAAGTGAGGCTGTTTAGCCCACAAAGAAGTTGAAATTGTCCAGGTTGAAGCATAAAAGAACATCCGAAGGATCACATCGACCAAGCTGAATCTCTAATTCTCTCTAACATTGAACAACTTTAAAACTCTGTTTTGCTTGTAGTTTACAATTGCCTACTTTTAAGTTTTTTAAGCTACTTTTCTTCATATGATATTTGCTTCTGTTCTAACATCTCTTTTGCGAGGAACTTAAGCATTTTTTGGCTTTCTTCTTTCAAGTGAATGGTTTTAAGCAAATAGGAGGAGATTGTTGAATCTTGCATGAAATTAAATTTGCTTAAATCATTTCACTTGTTTGTCGACCAAGAACTTAAAATTATTTTGGTCGGCCTAAAATTATTTGTT
>CM028379.1:26768773-26801283 GCA_013146195.2 Codonopsis lanceolata
GCTTTAACTTTCATTGAAGATAATGAGTCGAGAGGCGAAGTTGAAGGAATCTCTTAGTCGGGGTTGATTTCTTTGGGCGTAAACATGTCATGTCTCCCACTCTTGAATAGGAGCCACTTGTCTATAAGGTGGGCAGTGCGGTAGGCGTCAGAGGAACAAATTTCGAACATTTTCCCTTGTGGCTCCACGAGGGTGTCTACTCCCCCATGGCTTCCCGGCATGAAAAGCCTCGGCAGTAGTTCTTTGCCATAGCTCCCTTTATGTCTGCCTTGATGATAGTGAAGATTGATTTAGCGGTAGCGGAGATGGGGACGGCCTCGAATCCATCCTCGAAGAAGCGGTCTTGTTCATAAGCTTCATTCTTTGATAGAATTCTTCTGAGAGAAAGATCTTTGTAATTTTTGTCATTAAGGCGAAGAGGGTAGAATCGAGGCGTCCATATCTCATGACTTTGGCCAGCCGGCTATAGAGTTGATTGATTGTGTAGTCAATGCACATTCTGGAATATATAGCTTCGGGTCTAGAGCGACAATAATGTCATGAGAGGCGAGGAAAGGTGGGGTATCACGGAAGGTTGACATCGTCTTGGGAGGAATGTCGGTTCAGGGTTGAAACCCTTCCATTGTCTCGCTTCGTTTTGAGGATCTTGCACGAAAGAAAGCAAAATAAAAGTGGGGCTTTTCATCTCGACAACTAAACAAGTAGGAATTTCAAGGTTTTTACGAAATAATTGGAATTTTTGAACCAAAAACTTGAAACCTAGGATGTTTAGAGTATCACTTGAAAGGTAAGACGAAGTTTTCATAAGAATAAGCGAGAAGAATATACAAAAAGCATTTGTTAGTATTCAAGGTTTTTAAGAACAACAATGGCGAATATTGTATAAACTTCGAAAATGACCGTTTGTATTCCAAAACAATTTTAGGTTATGAAAATGAAATGAAACGATACATAGTAAGTTTCATAGAGTAGAGGAGCGTACCATTGTTGATGATGAGAAGAAGAAACAAGAAGGATTTGAATTTGCGAGAAAGTAGTTACAGAGAGAGAGAGAGAGAGAGAGAGAGAGATATGAATAGAAATATTTTGTCAAATGGTTTCGTAAGGTTTTGCAAATAGCGGTTCAAGGACTATTTAAAGCGAAAATTTTAGTTGAAAAGCGGGAACTTAAGATATTTTCTTAAGTACCAAATTTTATCCTTGACCCCCTTTATTGCTTTAGAAACCTCTTTAGCAAAAATAGACTAAGTAAGAGTACTAACCTTTAAGTCTTCAGGTAAAGGAGGACTTCGTCTTCCGATTAGTCTTAAAACTAGGTCTCTGGGTATGAAAGAAACATTAACAAAATGTTGAAATTAAGCATAGGATCAATCATACCAAGATTTCTCCTTAAGTAACAAATTTGGTGGCATCCGGTGGTTTTGTGAGAATGTACGCCAATTGATGCTCGGTTGGAACATATTCCAAGGCGATGTTACCTTTTTCCACATGATCTTTGAGGAAGTGATAACGAATATCAATGTGCTTTGTCTTGGAGTGCATCAACTTGGATTTTGGGCGAAATTGGCGATGTGTTGTCACACATGATTGGGCGATTCGGGTCTTGATGTTGTAGTCCACTAGTTGTTGCTTCATCCATAGGAGTTGAGAACAGCATTTGCTTGCGGCAATGTATTACCTTACGTGGTTGAATTTGCAAGCGATCCTTGTTTCTTGCAAGACCATGAGACAAGTGTTTCCAAGAAATTGACAAGTCCTTGGTACTTCTTACGCTCACTTTGCAATTTGCATAATCTGCATCGGTATCAACTAGATTGAAGTTGTTGGATTTTGAATACCGAGATGCCTAGATTTGTAGTTTTTGAAACATATCGATGATACGTTTGGCGACAAGCAAATGTGACTCCTTTGGATGCACGAAATCTAGCACAAACACAAGCGACAAACATAATCGGTTCTACTAGCGATAAGGTAAAAAGTGAACCTATGATTCCTCGGTACTTGGTCATGTTCTCTTGCTTTCCCTTTTCATCTTTGTCAAGATGGCGTCGGTAGACATTGGAGTTCGAATCCTTTGGTGAATCAAGACCGAACTTCTTGATTAGTTCCTTTGCATATTTGGTTTGGTGATGAAGATTCGTCAGTGGGTTGTTTATCTGCTGATCCTAGAAAGTAGGTAAGTTCACCCATCATGCTCATCTCGAACTTGCTTTGCATCGACTTCTCGAATCTCTTACCGGGGCTTTGGTTAGTTGATCCAAGATGATGTAGATCCACATAGATTTGTACCCGAGAGAGAATGGCCTTTGTGCTTGAGGATGAATAAAGTAGTGTCTATTCTTCCTCTCACGAATCCTTGTTCAATTAAGAACTTGGATAGAGTTTCATACCAAGCTCTAGGAGCTTGCTTCAGGTAAATGAGAGCTTTCTTGAGTCGGTAGACGTGATCCGGCTTTGTCGCGAAATGACAAATCTGAGGCTCCACGTTCACGTATCTGAGTTCTTGAAGATCACCATTCGAGAAAGGCACTCTTTACATCCATCGATACACTTTGAAGTCCATGAGCGAGGCATAAGCTAGAAAAAGTCGATTGCCTTCTAGTCTAGCAACGCAGGGAGCAAAAGTTTCATCAAAGTCAATTCCTTCTTTTCGACGGTAGCCTGCAACTGCTTGAGTCTAGCTTTATTTACGGTGACATTTCCTTCTTCATCTCTTTTATTTAAAAACCCACTTGGTGCCGATGGTGACTCGATGATCGGTCGGTCTTTGAACTAAGCTCCACACCTTACATCTTTCAAAGCTGGTTCGGCTCTTCTTGCATAGCTTCAATCCGGTTATGATCTTCGATAGCTTCATCAATCTTCTTTGGTTCGAAGTTCGATACAAATGCATAAGCAAACATAGTTTCTTCTCGAACTTTATTTCTCGCATTTCACGAACTCTGTGTTGAGATCACCAATGATTTGAGAAATGGGATGATCTCTTGCTTCAATAACGGTTGGAGGAAGATCACTTCAGTGGATTCTTCCCTTAAGAATTCGGAGTTGGTTGAGAAGGAGATTCACCAAAATGCAGTTCGAGAAGGAATAGGATCTTCAAAACTTTCATTTTCGGTGAACAAGAAGGATGAGTGATCGTAAAGGTGCTTGGGGTAAAGCGAAGAGATGGGTTCGTGGTCAGCAATGTAAGAGTTGTTATCGTATACCGGCAGAGTTATCGTCTACCGGTGAAGGGTTATCGGTACTTGATGGTCCTCAGCTGCGATTTTGTTTTTCGATGAGGAGTGGAAGTAGATGTTGTATTTGTACTGTCTCATCATTATCGAATCATTAGCAACGTTCGAACCTTTCTAGGCTCTAACAAGTCATATTCATCAAAAGAAACATGCACGGATTCTAAGATTTTTAAATTAGATTTACTAAATGCGAATGCGAAATGCTTTGAATGTTTGGAATACCCAGAGAAAAATTCCTTGTCGATTTTGCATCAAATTTTCCTCTATATTCTTTTCCATTATAAAGAATAAAACATTTACAGCCGAAGATTTTAAGAAATCCTATGTTGGGGGATCTTCCTCTCCATATTTCATATGGAGTTTTATTATGAAACTTGTTTACCAGGGATCTATTTTGGGTAAAACATGCAGTGTTGACAGCTTCTGCCCAAAAATACTTTGGAAGTTTGGCTTACGAGCATTGTTCTTCTTTGCTTCAATCGGTGTTCGTTCTTTCGTTCGCCTACACCGCTTTTGTTGAGAAGCAGAGAAGTTGTGGACCGATCCTCGTGGTCATCGCAAGATATTTTTCTACACCATTGTTCTTGAATTCGGTGCCGGTTGTCCGATCTTATGTCACAAATGTCTTCAAGCTTTTGAGTTTGAAGTCTTACGAAAAAGTGCAATTGACTAGATCATACGTTTCATCTTTAGATGTCATGGTTTCAATCCAAGTGAATCTAGAGTAGTCATCAACTACTACAAGTGTGTACTTGTCTCCAGAAATACTGGCTGTTGTGATAGGTCCAAAGAGATCCATATGCAGAAGTTGAAGAGGTCTGTTTGTTGACAATACAGACTTTCTTTTGAAGGAAGACTTGGAAAGTTTTCCTAGTTGGCAAGCTTTACAACTTCTGTCATGGTCGGCAGACACCGTAGTAGACCTCGACAAGCCCGTTTTTGGAGAGCTTGGAGGTGCTTGAAGTTGAGGTGATCGAGACGCTTTTGCCATAGCCACCGTTGTCACGAACATTGTTGGCTACTAGACGAGGTTTGAGAATCTCCTAGAAGATTTAAGTCCACGACATAGGCGTTTCCTTGTCTATTGCCTTGGAGTCGGTATTGTAGAGCGAGGATTCACCGTCTTTGATGAGGCACGGTTGGAGTTGAATTGGCATAGAAGTCCTTTGTCGCACTGAGATATGCTCAAGAGATGGGTGTGCTTTAAACCACTTACTAGAGAAACTTTGTTGATGGAGAGATTTCCTCTAGTAATGGTGAGCCATATCCAATTGTTTTCCTCTTGCATTATCACCGAAAATAACTGGGTCCTTTGGCTTGACTATATTTGTAAGAAGACTTACGTTCCCAGTCATGTGTCTTGGCGACCCTTGTCTAGGTACCGAGATGTCTTTGTTTTACGATTCTATAGCCATGAAGCATTCCTGAAAAAGAATTGAAGTAAACAAGGTACCCTTTATTTTCTTTCGGGTCCTAAGGATTAGCAACCTTTTGCAACCCATACCTGCTTGACCTTGAGAGAACTAGGTCTCTCAGATCTTGGAGTGAACCTTAGCAGGCATTCTGGTGCCTGATGGCCTAAGCAATTGCAAGAATGACATAAATGGAAAGTCCACAGTGAACTGTTAGTGACTTTGACTGAAGAGGGATTATGATCTTTCCTTTTCTTAACATTCATTTTTGGTTCAGCTTGTTTGTTGATGGTAGACTTAATTGGTTTCTTTTGAATCTTCCTAGGTAGGTTACCAACAGACTTAGCTTTAGCTTTTCTGTTGATTACCTTTTCAGAAGGATTTGGTAGAATACCTTTAAGTTTACCTTCACCGGAGTAAAGGAGCCTTGCTGTTTCATAGACAAACTTGATAGATTACCTAGGTAGAGGTTCAAGATGGGTCTACCACCGGCCAGACTTTGCCTTAGCATATTGGCGGACTTCACTTTCTCTACCGTTACCTTTTCAGGTTTCTCATTTGAGTCAGTCATTTTGGCTTTTCCTTTCTGAACTTTGGGATAAATGTAAGGGACACTTGAATAACCAAGGCCTTGTTTCCCTATATTTCCAAATGTCTGTTTAGAGAAGGAAATATCATTTGCAGTCTCGGAGGATTCACCTTTCTCTATGGTGAAGAGGTTGTCGGAAAGAGGCACATCGAATATCCTATGCCGATTTATCATTACTAGATTTTTGGCTTGAAAGGATTTCTTCGAATGCATCCTTGGAATTTGCATTCCAGAGTCAATTGTCTTTTGCAAGGCAATTTTCTCTAGGTCAAGTCCTTTGATGTGCTCAGATAGACAGTCAATTTTGTCATAAAGAAATTTGTTTTCTTCCTTCAGTTTGATACTCTCTTGTTGACAGCTATTGAGAGTTTGAATCTCAGCTGCCATCATAGATTTCTCATCAGTAAGTTTCTCACAGTTCTTGGCCAGTTTAACATAGGCTACTCTAAAGGAATTAAATTCTTCAAGCATATCTTGATTGTCCTTGAGAAGTTCTTCCTTAGTGAAGCTGTCACTGTTGGTTTCATTTTTGTCCAAAGGACTAGGTGAAACTTCGACTTCATTTTCAGAGTCATAGGTAGGACGTGAGTCATGAGCTATTAAGCATATGTTGGCTTGCTCACAATCCTCTTCCTCCTCTTCTGAATCAGTCTCAAACCATGTAGCAACCTGTTTGTCTTCTATGTCTTCAGCCAACATACCTTTTTGTTTTTGAAATTTTCTAAAAGAGGGTTTTCGGTATGCTTCAAATTTTGGCTTAGGACATTTTGAGGCAAAATGACCAGGTTTCCTACAGTTATAACACACAAGCTCTTCCTTAGATGAGCTTTCACCATTCTTCCTAAAAGGTTGTTAGTGTGTGTTCTTCCTTCCATATTTTGCAAATTTTTGCGTTTTACAAACATGGCAAATTGTTCATCGATAAAAATCATTTTCATAGGAGGAAGTGGACGGTTTGTTTTCAACAGTGATTTCTTCTTGGACCATGGCTGGCAAGGATACAGTTCTGAACTATTTGTCTTGCTCTAGAGCTTGATTAACTTCAAGTTCATAAACCTTTAAACTTGCGTAGAGACTACGAAGAGTCATCTCGTTTAAGTTCTTGGATTCTTTCATAGCCGTGGTCTTAACATGCCATAAGCTACCTAGAGAGCCTAGAAACCTCATGTTCATTTCCTTTTTGTCATACGTTTTTCCTAGAGAAAAGCAATTAATTACCTCAGAAGCGATCGTATGCTTGTCTCAAGGTTTCTTAGGATCCTTTTGAAAGAATCAAAGCTATTTGGATGTATGTATATTTTACATTGTCTCTTGTGTCTTGGTCTCCTTCCAAGTATTCCACAAGAGCTTCCCACATCTCTTTTGCGGTTGTACATCGAATCACTTCTTTGGTATGTGCTTGTGTCTAGAGAGGTGGTGATTATGTTGATTGCTTTCTTTGTCAAGTTCTACCGACTTTCTATCATCCTCGTCCATTCAGATTCTTCTTTTGGTACTTGCGGGATTCAGCGATGGAGGCTAGAAGATTGGCCTTCATTGGTACATGTTGACTGCGGTGACACATTTCCATAGTCTGTTGTCAATAGAGTTCATGAATCTCATTACTTTATCCTTCCATACATCAAAATGTCATTCGTCCAATATTGGGACGTGGTTAGCATTAGATGTAGGCAGCATATAGTGTGTTTGTGCCATTATATCGTATCTCTCAAGAGTTTAATCTTGGAAAAACTTGTTTTCAAAGAGTAAGGCTCTGATACCAATTGTGGGTCCCAATGGCCACAATAATAAGCTAGAAGGGGGGTTGAATAGCTTATTATACACTTAAAACTTTTAAGTAAATTCTTTTGAAAGTTACTTGCAATCTATCGAAGAGAATCAAGTAGCGGAAGACCTTCAAAGAAGTTGTATCAGGTCTGCCGATAAGTACTACCTAGACCTTTGACAGTTTACTTAAGTTCTCACAGTAAATGGATAATATAAACAAAGATGATAATCGGTTCAAGTATCGGACAAACAAGAAGGAATAACACAAGTGTTTTGGGATGGTTCACACTATAATGAGTGCTACGCCCTACCACCAAGGCGATCAACCTTGGATTTAAATTGTGCACTATGTTTTCCACTTAGATCAATTACAAAGAATATCCCTAATGGATCGTGTACAAAATATTGACTTGTATTTGGGGTCTAGGGAATTAAATATCTGTAAATACAAGATATTTAATTCGTGCAGAAGTATAGTTAATGAATGTAAACCACAAGAAGATAAAACAATAAGTGTTGATGAGCGACTTCTTGTTGTTGACGAGGACTTCTAGATCCGTTGAGGATCTCTTGATTGCACCGAAGGACTTGGAGTTATGAAGTTTCGAGCAATCCTTTAAGTGTTCGATTGATTCTGTACAGTTGTTTTTATTCCAATCTTCAATGGCAGTATTTATAGCAGGTGCACTTCAAAAGATCCGTTGGAGGAGACGAAGACTTCAACAGCTCTTTTCATCAATGCATTAAATGCATGAGGCTGTCAGTCAAGGATTTTCGTCTTCACAGATATCTAGAGCAGGTAATGATTTCTGAGATCTTCAAAAAGGTGGGCGATTTAGGTGTTAGATCTGAGAGTTGTAGCAGAAAGTAGGAGGCGATGCGCTTTTCACTGCTGTTCGGACGAAAAGTCTTCCTGCTTTTCGGGAAAGGTTGCTTTCGGCAGCTTGATATGTTAGGGAATGTCTTGGATTAATTCAATTAACACTTTAGGATAAGTTTGAATTAATCCAATCAATCTTTCTTTGGATAGGACACGTCATAGAAGATTAGGTGGACACATAGTCCTTGTGGCCTTCAAGCAGGTCTTCCGATTAAGCATATGGAGAGGTCTTCCGCTGAACCTGAAAAGTCCTATAAAAAACTATACAAGGCAAAGTTCTATACACAGTTGCCACGCTAATCGATACGCAGCCCGATTAGCCACTGAAGTATAAAACTAATGTAATGTACTGAACATATATAAATCTAACATAAGAATCAACACAACCCCGGACTTGACATGGGGTGAAGGACAGTGTGAGTCAAGTGTGGAGCTCTATGTGACCCAACCCTTCGCCAATGGCCATAACGGAGGTAATACTCTTTAGTGGCATGACTGCCGAGGTTGTAGGGACTTGGCATCGTGTTAACTTGGTACCCGGGTTGTTAATAATCTAATACTCTTGAAAGTGATCGAATGATGAGAACTACAACAACAATGGGTTATAAGGTCGGAGGTGGATGATTGGAGATGTATCTCAATCTTATATCCTTAATTGTGTATTTCTATATCTATGTGACAATTTATTGATTAAATGTTAAATAACATGTTATAAGCTCTCTATATGAATTGCCATCATGACATGTTTGATATGTTGCATCCATTCATAGCATGCATAAGTATAGTGAAACCTTATTGAGTTAAATCTCATTGTTTGTTTATTTGTTTTCCTTAGATCACAGCCAGGCGAGGAAGTGATCATGAGCTGTTCAGGAGTGCCGGAGAGCAGGTGGTTACTAATTTGGGTAGTTGTGGATCTTGTCGACCTACCTTTGTATAGAACTCTCAGCTGTTGTAAACCTTCTTTTGGTGGAAGATTAGATGTTTTCCTGTTGTGTATAGTCTGATTGGAGTTTGTATAACTCTGGATAATACTTTCTTTTGGTTTGTTGTATATAGTAGCATAGCCTGATTGCTGCTACTCTTCCAGTTGTTGTTGGTTTTTCTGTTTACAGGTGGTTTAGTGTTTATAGCAAACCCATCATGCCTGATTTTAGACTCCAGTTTGGGAGTTTGATTTTGGGGCGTGACAGGAAGTTTCATTCGTTGTCGCGTAACCTATTGAAAGAAGACAAATTAAACATGACTTTATCATATATTTTATTGTAAAAATCTACTAAACAACAAAAACATCCTAAATGAAATTACCGATATCTTTCATCTAGTAGTCGATGGGCCAACCTC
Source organism: Codonopsis lanceolata (assembly GCA_013146195.2). Taxonomy (NCBI): domain Eukaryota; kingdom Viridiplantae; phylum Streptophyta; class Magnoliopsida; order Asterales; family Campanulaceae; genus Codonopsis; species Codonopsis lanceolata. The sequence continues at coordinate 26,778,002 of CM028379.1, forward strand.
GGATATCACTTGTTGTTGCGGCGAGCAACTATTTTCTATCGACTCGACATACTCAAACCTACTCGGATCACGTTTCATTGATTTGTCATGTTTAGCTTTCTTTTGTCTTTGACCGACCACAAATAACTTGCAAAATCTAAGGCTTAATCAGTGATGTAGTTGATGGCATCACAAACTCTCTGGCTATCTTCAACAGTGCCAACCTATTTGAGTCAATTGAGGCATTGCTATATATCAAATGAATTTCTTCAACTGTGTTTTTCCATGCACTATCCATTTCAACCAGAATCTCATTACCTTCGCCCTTAACCGGTAACATATCCAACTTTCTCCAAAGAGAGTCAACTTGAGCAAGGGCAATTGGCTTGCCCAATTTGACAAGCTCAACGATCTCATGCGCACAAGGCGAACCACAAGTCCTTCTCGGTACACAATCACACAACAAAGAGTCTACAACATTATATTTGCTAACGACATATTATACTCCATAAATTTTATTCAACGCTTGTATGGATACCATGCCTCGCAACTTCATGTTGTGAGGTTCCCGGGGTACGAACCGCGCCCCGCGCGCCCTTGGATAGGGGTGCGCGTACGTGCGGATGCGGGACACCACTGCTCTCGTTCCACCCTCCCTTGTTTAGGGAAGACGAAATCAAAAGTGCGAGAGGAGTGTTGTCAATATTAGCACATCGAATGTGCCTCTGCTGCCTGAGTGGATTTTGTATCCAATTTGGGAACCGATGGTTTCCCGCATCAAGTTATCCCTTGTTTAGGGATACCGTGATATGGGAATGCATTACCCTTTCATTCCCATTTTCCCTTTTTAGGGGAAACGGAAAAGTGCAAAAAGGATATTGCGACGCCCACTATGGATTTATTAAAAATAGCCTTATGGCTCATTCAGACATACTATGGGAGCTTTGGGTTTCCGCATCAAGTTTTCCCTTGTTTAGGGATACCAGATATGGGAATGCATCACCCCTCCATTCTCATATCTCCCTTTTTTAGGGGAGAACGGGAAAGTGCAAAGAGGGAATGTTGCGAGGCCCCACTGAATCTGAAAGTTTTAGAGTCGCCATCTTTATTTCAAGGCAAATAAAGCAAAACCAAAGAAAAGAAAAATAAACCGAGAAAAGAAAAAAACGGGTTCGAGGCTAAGTTACGAGTCGAAGGTGCTAGGCACCAACTTGCCCTTTTCGGTCTCGAAAATGGTTTTTTTGAAGTATGCTTATTGTCATATTTATCTCGCAAATAAATAAGGTATTAAAGAGACAGAAATTTAAACAAATACATTCGTGGCCACATTATTTACTTCGACTCAGCAGCCATTTCCTTACAATAATTACAAACATATTTAATAATATTTGGCCATTATAATGGCTCTTTACAAAATATTTCCTATTCTAATCCCAAAGACAACGACTTGTATTGACTACATTACTACCGGATTTAAATAACAATTTTAAGAATAAAAGACAGAAAAATAAATAAATAAAATAAACGGCGCCCTTAAAGGTTTTACCTTTTAGAGCGGCGGTGTGCTCGCCTGGGAGAGGAGTCTTTTGTTGTTGTTGTGTGGTTGTTGTTTTGATTTGGGCGTAATGACCGCTTTATTTCGAGAGTTTGGGCTTGTCAACTCTGCAGTGACAGCCTTATTTGGGTAGGTTTTGGCCTTTTGGTTGGGCGGAACCTAGACTTAGTTTTTTGACTTTTCAGCTGCGTTACTTACTTACTTTGAGATTTTTGGACCGAGGAAGTGAGGTGGATACCTAACAACTAGGCTAGGGATCACTTATAACCTATGGGTTTTTGATTTGGCAGAGTTTGGACGGGGTTTGGAGACTCTAGGAGCTTCCACTCACCTATCTCGCACCTCTCGTACTAATATACCGACAGAAGCTTGCGATTAAAAATCGTGAGGAAAAATGTGTCGAAATGGGAGCCGGGGCCTTCTATTTATCTTGAAGGAGAGGGCACGGCAAGAATTTTTGAGTTTCTTCCTCTGCATCAATGACTTGTATCTGCGGCATCGCAAATTGTACAATTTCTTCTCGAGAGCGCTACAGAGAAGGCTTGGTGCCACCATTGCAACCGGTGCGGCACGGGCGTTGGTGCGGCACCATGGGGCGTTGGTGCGGCACCAAGCAGCCTTTCAACTTCCAATTTTTTGCACTTTCCCCCCTGCAGTTCACTGTTTCGCGCATCCTGCTTTTCCTTTCGCATTTTTGACTCATGTAACTTGATATTTGTTTAGTTTTAACAGTTCTTGATATTTTATGTTAGTCACATACCAGGGGTACGAAATTGGGGTAGATCGGCTAAGTGGTCTGCAATGACGCTCCCTTTGATAGACTTGAGAGTGACATAAGTTATGTCAAACTCATTAAGAAGAAATGACCACTTAACCAGTCGACTGGATAGTGACGGCTTACCGAAGATGTATTTGATAGGGTCCATCTTGGATATGAGCTTGATGGACCTCCCTTGGAGATAGGTTTTCAGCCTCACGAAGTGGCCCGGACTAGGCGGTGCCTTTTTTCAAAGGTCGAATAATTGAACTCGCTTCCTTGTAGCTTCCTACTTATGAAATATATGGCATTTTCAATGTAGGAATCTTCCTTTTCTTGGGCGAGCATAGCCCCTACTGATGTGTCTGTGACGGTTAAGTATATGAGGAGAGGTTTATGTGTATAGGGTGGAGCTAGCACGGGGGAATTGGTAAGATAGGCTTTTATTTTCTCGAAGGCTAGCGGCACTGGCGTCCCGCACTTGGTCGGTATTCTTTTTAGGAGTTTAAAGAGGGCTCACTGTGTGGTAGTCACCGTCTGATGAAACTACCGATGCATCTACGCCTAGGAAGCCTTTGACTTCGTGGGAGTTTCTGTGACATTTCTAGGATGGCTTTGATCTTTGCTGGCTCGATCTCGATGCCTTGCTCAGTTACTAAGAATCCCAGGACCTTGCCTCTGGTAACCCCGAATGTACATTTGGTAGGGTTAAGCTTCATTTGGTGCTTTCTGAGTCTTTCGAAGAACTTCTGGAGATCTTTAATGTGAGCACCGTGGGCGTCGCTGGAATGCACGATCATATCATCAACATAGACCTCCATTTCTTTGTGGATCATGTCGTGGAAGAGGTGGTGGCGCCTACTAGTAAGTGGCTCCGGCATTCTTTAATCGAATGGCATGACGTTGTAACAAGAAGTCCCCGAGGAGTAGTGAATGAGGTCTTCTCCGATCTTCCGATGCCATTTTGATTTGGTTGTAAGCGCGACATGCGTCGACGAAGGATCGGACTTTGTGAGCTGCGGCGTCTACCACAATGTCAATGTTGGGCGGGGAAGTCATCTTTGGGCGACGCTTTGTTGAGGTCGCGAAGTCTACACGCATTCTCGACTTTCCCGTTGGGCTTAGGAACGGTCACTATGTTGGACCGTGTCGGGTATTCAACTACCCGAATGAAGTTGACGCACAGCTTCATGATTTCTTCTTTGACTTGTAGTGACCATTCGGCTTGATGCGGCGGAGCTTTTGTTTGGAGGCGAGCATCCGGTATGTGGGAATCGGTGCTCGACTATAGGATCTAGGCCGGGGCATATCTTCGTAGGACCAGCAAAGATGTCCACGCATTCTTTGAGGAGATCAATGAGTGCCTTTCTTTACGGACCTTGAAGGTAATTGCCGATTCGATTTCTTTGACTTCATTGTCTAGCCCCTGTGTTGATGGTGGACAAGTCTTCGATATTTCTTGATGAATGGCTCTGTTCTCGGTACTCGGATCGACTTTGCAAGCTCAAGCAAATAATTTTTATCTTTTGGGTTCATTTTATTAAATGACTCATTATCATAATTATTATTATTTAATGCATCTTTTAAAGTAGGTGCAACTAAGGAATAAACAAAGACATCCATATTATTATTAAAAGCACATCGTACAGGGGTTATTACATTGTTGAGGACCTGGGGTTTAAGATCCTCAACTATAGGTAGCGGATTGGTAGATGACCAATCCGTAAAGCTAGGGAAAGGATCGAGGATAGTATATCCGAAGCGGTCTACCAAGTCTGCGGGTGTCAGGAGCGGACCGGTCGTGGTGTACCAATTCTGGAGAGGCTTATTGGAAATAGACTCGAACTCAGCAGAGAGCCCTTCATGATCAGTGCATCTGTCTATATGCGTTTGGTCCCTGCATTTTTTTTTGTCCCTGAACTATACCAATATTATGCGTTTGGTCCCTGCATTTCTTTTGTAATGTGTTTGGTCCTTAAAGTAGGGTTTTAGTAAGAGATTACCCCCTGACGGGGTTACTGTCAGTTTTACCGTTATGTTTTTTTGGAAAACCCAATTTTACCCTTAATAATATTAATGGTTCAAAATAAAAAAAAAGAAAAATAAAAAAAGAAAAAAGGAATCAGTACCATAACCATTTACAGCCTTCCTCCACAAACCCACAAACCCACCGTTCAACTCCTTCCTTCCCTCTCCCAAGCTCTCGCCATTTACAGCCCCTGCTCCGGCCATCTCCATCTCCGGCCACCTTCTGCTCCGGCCATCTCCACCTTCTATATCTTTTTTTTTAAAATTAATTTCCCCCAATTTCAAACCCTAATTTTGAATAATTCGTATTTGATCTCATTTCTTGAAATTATTGCAGATGATTTTGGAAGTCGTTGATTCACTCAACAAGAAGGACGACTCAAACAAATCCTCAATCTCGAACTACATCGAATCAACTTACGGAGAGGCTTGATAACAACGCAACAATCAGTGAGCCGTCCAAGCGGTTTTCAAAAGACATTGTTAACAGGTACCTGAACTTGATGAAGCCCATGTATATGAAGGCGTCGAAAGGACACGCGGCCTTGTTGTCTGAAAATTTGACTAGCATGAAGGACATCGGGGAATTGCTCCTGGTGAAGAACAATTAATTGAGACCCGACCTGAATTCACCCGTCCAGAAACGGGGCCGTGGGCGTCCTCCTAAGGTCAGAGATCCAGCGGATGTTGCTGCAGCTATGGAGAGTAAAGGTCCGTCTAGGGGCAGGGGTCGACCGAAGAAGGATCCGAATGCGCCTCCCGCGCCGAAGCAGGCTAAAGCCGAGGATGAACCAGGTCAGATCGAAAGACGATGTGATCCATTAGATCTACTAAGCTTAACCCTAGCTCACTCTCTTACAACCCATTATCTGATGGAGAAACCCTAGAAGAAGAATTGAGGAGATCAATTACCTATTCTCGGAATGATCAATTGAAAAGGGATGAGTTGAATTGATCAGGATAAACCCTAGAATTAGGAAGACATCGAAGTTGGATGAGGAAGACCGAGTTGAAATAAATGGGTTTTGAGTTATGGGGGAAGAGTATCGAGGGGGGGGGTGGCAATTGGTTTTGAGTCCAAAGATTGATTTTGGCCAGGTTAATTATGAAGGAGGGACCAACAACCTGATTTTTTTTAAAATTTTGAACCACCAACATTGTTAAGGGTAAATTTGGAATTTCATTAAAAAAATTGACGGCAAAACTGACGGTAACCCCATGAGGGGGTAATCTCTTAGTAAAACCCTACTTTAAGGACCAAACACATTACAAAAAAAATACAGGGACCAAACGCATAATATTGGTATAGTTCAGGGACCAAAAAATTATATTATTCTTTTATTAAATGACTCATTATCATAATTATTATTATTTAATGCGTCTTTTAAAGTAGGTGCAACTAAGGAATAAGCAAAGACATCCATATTATTATTAAAAGCACATCGTACAGGGGTTATTACATTGTTGAGGACATGGGGTTTAAGATCCTCAACTATAGGTAGCGGATTGGTAGATGACCAATCCGTAAAGCTAGGGAAAGGATCGGGGATAGTATATCCGAAGCGGTCTACCAAGTCTGCGGGTGTCGGGGAGGCGGGACCGGTCGTGGTGTACCAGTGCAGAGAGGCTTATTGGAAATAGACTCGAACTTCCGCCAGAGCCCTTCATGATCGCCTCGCCTCTATCATACCCGAAAATTTGTCCCCCAAATTTTCATTAGAAACTTCCTAGTTTAGAACTTTAAGCAACATGGTTTTCAAATCTTCGATGTCAGCCTCCATTTTGGCGGACGGGAAAGTTGGGTTTTGGTATATGTTGGTAGGATTAGGGGAGGCTGGGTTGTTTTCTGACTGTGGTATCTGGTAAGGACTTTGGGCAGGATAAGGATTTTGGGTTGGACATGGGTATTGGGCTGGATATGGATATTGGGCTGGATATGGATATTGGATTGGATAAGGATTTTGGATAGGGTAGGGATATTGGGTAGGATAAGGATATTGGATTGGATAAGGATTTTGGATAGGGTAGGGATATTGGGTAGGATAAGGATATTGGGTTGGATGGGAATATTGGATTGGATAAGGATTTTGGACAGTATAGGGATCATGGGTTGGTGGGTTTTGGGTAGTATAGGGATTCTGGGTTGGTGGGTTGGTGTTTGGTTGGGAGGTTGGATTTGGAGGAACATAGAAGGTTGATGCTTCTTGGGGAACTGCAGGGGAAGAGATTTCCTCACCACTGGATTTAAAATTTTCTATTAGATTAGCCACTTGGCTCATTATACGATCAATAAATGCATCCAAATTTTGGTCTAGCCATTTCTGCATTGCCAGAGGCGGAACATACCAGGCCCCCGAACTGTACCCATAGCCGATCTGTTCACTTTCTTCCGCCATCTTGCTCGGATCGTGCCCACCGAACGATTCTCGCCTGTCGATCAAAGCGATACCCTCTGATCTGATTTCCACTCTATTTTCCCGTATCAACCGGCGAGTATTATCTCGCCTTTCCAAATACGGGCCGGTTTCGAGGAAAATGGGGGTTTGGAGGTATCGAAGGGGGAGGTGGAGGTTGTCTGGGCTTTGGAGTACAGCGTGCCTTTTTATTAGTATTTTATTATTATATTTTTTTTTGTTCCCTATAATTGACCGGATAAGCACATGTTTTATTTTGACAGTCTCAGGACTTTCCCTGGAACAGTGGATTCTTTCTCTAGAGTATAGGACCAACGTATTCCACCTGCCTTTCGACTCCCAGATCGGATCGTCCCGAGGCGAAGGGCATATACTCTTTCCAGGATCCACCATCCGAAATGGTCTAGGTCGAGCATCTGAGAATTATAAATCAGGCCCTGTTTATTTTATATATATATATATTTTTTTTTATTTTTTTTTTGTGCGCACTAATTGTATAGATGTTTTTTTTATTTTGTTTTTTTTTTTTTTGACAGAGGCTGACCCACAATTTAAAGATGCAAAAACCGGTCGGTCCATGAAGTGTCCTGAAAAAACTATATGCATTCTAACGTTGGCTTATGCAGGGGGTAGGCTGGCCATGGTGTAGGGTAACAGTTCGGAATACATCTATATGCGTGCAGGTGTGTGCGGTATCTAGAAAGCAGTAAAGTCTTTATTTATTCACAGATATATATATATATATAAGCAGAAAAATAAAGCAAATATGGCATGTCTTGCAGTTATGTGTGGATTTTCTCGGCTTTTTATTTTTTAGCGCAAGCAAGCAAGCACACCATTTTAAGAAATAGAAAGAAAAGCGGGGAAACTATCTAGCCCTATTAATTACAAATTTTGGTCCTATGTCCCCAAAATAAAATGACGAGAATGAATGCGAGATATGTATAAATGTGCGAATAAAGTGAAAAAGAAAATGAACTGAAATAAATAATAATATAGAGCCGGAAGTAAAGCCTCAGCTCTTTTGTTGTGCTGCCCGGAATTTATTGTAACATATAATATAATATATATATATATATTCGAATTTTTGATTTTTTTTTGATATATATATATATTTTTTTGATTTTTTTTATACTCTTAAACATGCTTGTAACAGTTATCGAACAGCGCTGGCAAGATGGAGGATCATATCCACAAATATAGCCACGGCGTATGGGAACACTTTATTCAAATGCGTAAATTAATATGACAAGCATATCGAGAAACAAATAAAAACAAAAAGTTTTATTTTACGAGTCTAGCCCTCCATTTTATTTAAAATAAAACAACTCCCAGCCAGAGTCGCCATTTGTGAGGTTCTCGAGTGCGACCGCCCGCGCCTTGGATAGGGGTGCGCTGGCGTGGATGCTTGCGACACCACCTTTGCTCTCGTTCCACCCTCCCTTGTTTAGGGAAGACGAAATCAAAAGTGCGAGAGGAGTGCTGTCTATATTTGCACGTTGGAATGTGTCTCGGTTGCCTTGAGTGGATTTTGTATCCAATATGGGAACTGATGGTTTCCCGCATCAAGTTATCCATTGTTTAGGGGATACCAGGATATGGGAATGCATTACCCTTTCATTCCCATTTTCCTTTTTTTAGGGGAAAACGGAAAAGTGCAAAAAAGGATATTGCGACGCCCCCACTATGGATTTATTAAAAATAGCCTTATGGTCCATTCAGATTACTATGGGAGCTTTGGGTTTCCCGCATCAAGTTATCCCTTGTTTAGGGGATACCAGGATATGGGAATGCATCACCCCTCCATTCTCATATCTCTTTTTTTTAGGGGAGAACGGGAAAGTGCAAAGAGGGAATGTTGCGAGGCCCCACTAAATCTGAAAGTTTTAGAGTCGCCATCTTTATTTTAAGGCAAATAAAGCAAAGCCAAAGAAAAGAAAAATAAACCAGAGAAAAAGAAAACGGGTTCGGAGGCTAAGTTACGAGTTGGGAAGGTGCTAGGCACCCAACTCGCCCTTTCGATCTCGAAAATGGTTTTTGGCTGAAGTATGCTTATTGTCATATTTATCTCGCAAATAAATAAGGTATTAAAGAGACAGGAAATTTAAACAAATACATTCGTGGCCACATTATTTACGGACTCGCAGCCATTTCCTTACAATAATTATAAACATATTTAAAAATATTTGGCCATTATAATGACTCTTTTACAAAATATTTCCTATTCTAATCCGGGCAGCACAACGACTTATATTGGCTACATTGCGTCGTATTTAAATAACAATTTTAAGAATAAAAGGCAGAAAAAATAAATAAATAAAATAAATGGCGCCCTTAAAGGTTTTATCTTTTAGAGCGGCGGTGTGCTCGCTCTGTCCTTCAGGGAGAGGGAGTCTTTTGTTGTTGTTGTGTGGTTGTTGTTTTGATTTGGGCAGAATGACTGCTTTATTTCTGAGAGTTTGAGCTTGTCAACTCGGGCAGAGTGACAGCTTATTTGGGTAGGTTTTGGCCTTTTTGGTTGGGCGGAATCTAGACTTAGTTTTTTGACTTTTCAGCTCGTTACTCGGGCAGAGTAACGGCTTACTTTGGGATTTTTGGACCGGGGAAGTGAGGTGGATACCTAACAACTAGGCTAGGGATCACTTATAACCTATGGGTTTTTGATTTGGCAGAGTTTGGACGGGGTTTGGAGACTCTAGGGGCTTCCACTCACCTATCTCGCACCTCTCGTACTAATATATCGACAGAGCTTCGCTGCGATTAAAAATCGCGGAGGAAAAATGTGTGTCGAAAATGGGAGCCGGGGCCTTCTATTTATACTGAAGGAGAGGGACACGGCAGGAATTTTTGAGTTTCTTCCTCTGCATCAATGACTTGTACCGTGTGCATCACAGCTTGTACAATTTCTTTCTGAGAGAGCGTTACAGGAGAAGGCTTGGTTCCACCATTGCAACCCTTGGTGCGGCACCAAGGGGCTTTGGTGCGGCACCAAGGGGCTTTGGTGCGGCACCAAGCAGCCTTTCAAGTTCCAATTTTTTCCACTTTCCCCCCTGCAGTTCACTGTTTCGCGCATCCTGCTTTTCCTTTCGCATTTTTGACTCCTGTAACTTGACATTTGTTAAGTTTTAACAGTTCTTGATATTTTATGTCAATCACATACCAGGGGTACGAAATTGGGGTGTCTACACATGTATATAACTTATTTGAATTTGTGCATGACTATGTTTCTGCTCTTCTCAAATGAGTGCTTGATTGCGTTGTGAGAAGACCCAATAAGAGTGTGGATTTGTCACCAACAAGTCTCAAAATTACCTTGGCTCGATCCAAGTTGTCTTTTCAATGCTGCATGTTGACTCTCCATCCTTAAAGTATATACAATCATCACCCAGTAATTTGAAGTACGTATATAACAAAAAAAAGTAATTAATACATGCTTATTGTGATATTGTCGTAATACATGACAGTATTTGTCCAACATGACACAAATCTTTCTTTGTAGGGCTCAATCCATTACTCCAAGACATATTTGATGACATCGGGAAATTCTTTGAAATCAGACTTGAATCTTTCCAGAGATTCATTATACTGTAACTTAGTATTAAAGATCACCAACAAATTCCAAAACAATAATAAATGAATCTCACTTTTCTTTTGTCGTTAAGATTTTCCTACAGTTTACCAAAATGTTTTTATTAATGTGTCATCGACAAAGGAAATGTCTCGAGCTAGGAAATGTTTTCTCAATTGCATTCATTAAAACAATTTATCTATCAGTAACGACACATTAGGCATGCACCATTGTTTCATCAATGATTTGAAATATGTGCATGCCCACGTATAGTTGTTTGTTTTCTCATTCTCTAAATAAGCAGCTGCAATTGAAAATTTCTTAGTTGTAGACGTCACACCAACAATCTCCAACAAATGTAGCTTTTACATATTTGTCTTGTACGTGTAATCCATTAATATGACTTTCGGAAAGACACGCAATAAATCAACACTTCCCGGGTGACCGAAGAACAAATCTTTCACAGTTTTTGTCTTCTCGCACCGTCGATGATGATGGACATATCCATGCTTTTCAACATAAATATAAGTTGTTGCATTTGTGATCGACCTTCACACTCAATAACTCTATAATTCAAACGTACATTGTATATAGTCCTTATTGTTGATCTATTTTCTTTAAATTTCTCTTGCAACCACACCAAAATGTCCTTTAGTTTACTATTGACGTGTGTCATATCAACCATATATTCTTTCTCAACCCTTGATTATCAATCGAAATATATATGACATTTTGCGTAAGGTCCAAGTTGCTGATTGTGGACACCACAATTCACAACCAATGACCATTCTCCAACTGATACTTATCTACTCCCTCAAACTAAATAGACAACTAGCCTTCTTATATCTGGTTTCTTTCATGTCTTTTGGTTTTGTTACATCCTCATCTTTCTTTCTAGTTTCATCATCAACATTTGCTTGTGATGATGTCTCATGTTTCTTACGTCCATTGTATTGCCCAACACGTTTACAAGTCAATAATACCCTATGTTTTTTTACCTGCACCACTGTCAGACCTCTTAACTATTATAATCATGTCATGTTCATTCCTTCTAGCACACACCCAACCAATCAGCATTTGGCGAGATGAAAACATTTTATCGGTCACAAATACATGTGTGTAATCCTCTGCCACAAACGGAACTGTTTAATTATGTTGAACAATCACATCATTATGAAAATGATATATCTCATTATCGATTGGACCAACAACACATCCAAAAACACAAATATCAACTAAATATTGGACTTGTTCGACCACATGGGTCTTAAAATCTCCATGATGTTCAGCATAGGCATACCGAACATATTTAATTTGTTCAGTCCCGTTGGGCCGAACAAATTTAATATGTGAGGTATGCATATGCCAAACAGCATGAAGATTTTCGGACCCATGTGGCCGAACAAGTCCAATATTTCAACCACCCAAGTTCGAACAAATTATGATGAGGACCTATTTTTTCAAGAAAAAAATGTTTTCTCAAATAATATTTAAAGAAAAAAAAGGTTTTAAATGCTTACCACTAGTGTGACATTGGCGTTTTTTTTTTTTTTTTGCTATATGTTTGATTTCTTCAAGCCTAATGTTGAATCCCTAGGTTTCTGAAGATTGAAGGTTTTTGGGAGGTTTTTGGGAAGGTTTTGAGAAGAATGTATATTTGTTGGGGAAAGAAGAAGATGTGCAACAATAAAGAAGATGAAGAATAAGGTAGTTGAGAAGAAAGAGGGTTTCTTTGTTAGGAAGAAGAGTTAGGAAGAAGGGGGTATATTTGTTTAGGGGGTTTAGTTATAAGTTATTAGGTTTAGGAAAAGAGGAAGGAGGTCTACTTATCAGCTAGAAGGGTATAAGAGTCTTTATAATTGAGGGTATTTTTGTCATTAAGGGAAAAAGGGAAATGAGAGGTCAACTTGGAGGAAAGTGGGGCTATATAGCGCGACTCCATAGGAAAATGGACAATGCATTAAGGGAATGACAGTTTGGCCCCGCACATGGAAGACCGCATGTAACTTAACCAAAAAAAAAAAAAGTAACGTATGTAACAAGTAGGGTAGAGTATGGGAAAAAAACGTAACATTAGATACCATGCAACAAATTTAGGTTGGGGTGCACTATAGAACTTGGTGGATACATTGGGGGTGGGGGAAAATTGTAATTTTGCCTAGTTTTTTTCTCTTATAACATGGAAAGAAGTATTCCTATTAAAACCATGTTTATATCTATTTAATTTTTTTGTTGCATCATTAACCGTAAAATTAAACTTAAAGGTCAAACAAATGAAAATGGAAAAAACTTAGGATAGAATGTATTACAAGTATTTTATGTAAAATGGATCCCTCTAATATGACTCATCATGTGCTGAGATATAAAAGAATAGAACTTTGTCTTATGGATCATGACAGTCTCACATGAGGCATGCCCAATGAAAATATGTAGGGGGTAAATTTGGACCGGTCCACTTTCTAAAATTTTCAATCGCCCAGTACCATGTTCTTTTTTCAACCGTAAAATGTCACTTTTGGGGATGAAAAGATTACAATACACTTAATGAGTTTGTGGCGCGCTACGGATCATTCACTCAAATGCACCGCAATGCATCAATTAAATCCCACATCCAATTTTGCACACGATGCATCACATTTTTGTACCGCGATGCAAAATCATAATGTAGACACCCCAATTTCGTACCCCTGGTATGTGACATGACATGAAATATCAAGACATGTTGAAACTTAACAAATATCAAGTTACAGAGTTTGAAAATGCAAAAGGAAAAGTAGGATGCGTAAAACAGTGAAATGCAGGGGGTAAAGTGCCAAAAATGACCCCAAAAAAGAGGCCCAGGCGCCACCCACATGCACTTCTGGCGCGGTGCCCAGAATCTATATGGGTGGCACCCAAATAGTGATTATGCACTCTCCGGCTTGACTTTCAGTACAATCTCTCAAGCGCACGGTACAAGCTGATGAAGCACAGAGAAGAAAGTTTAATGATGAAGGAGTCCCTCCTTCAGCCTATAAATAGAAATTCCTGGGTAGTGAGAAATCACACCACTCACACCACAAACTCAGCCTTCATCGCACACAGTTCACACACCGCTGAAAGTTTACGTAGTGAGAGCGATCGTGAGAAAGAGAAAGCTCCCCTCCTCTAAAAAGCTTCGAAACTCCGTCAAATCTCCTCCAAACTTAAATCTAACCGGTCAAAGTGAATCTTAGCCCTCTAGCTAGGATTCTACCCTATTTCCCCGGTCCAAAAATCCAAAAAAGAACAGTTACTCTGCCCGAATACAGAGGCCAAATCCGCTAAAAGCAAGCAGTTGCTCTGTTCGATTTCCGCCAACAGCAAGCAAACGATAGCAAAAAGCAAGCAGTTGCTCTGCTCGTTTCCCGGTGTCAGAAAGCAACTTTCGGAAGCAGTTATTCTGCTCAATCTCCACAACAACAAAAGAGTCCCTCTCTAGAAGGACAGAGCGAGCACAACCTACGCTCTTAAAGGTAAGCCTTTAAGAGGTTATATAAAAAAAAGTGTTATTTTCAAGCCGACCCGATGTAAAAATATAAGCAGTTATGCTGCTCGGATTTTTATAGAAAATAGCATCAAAAAGAGCCATTATAATGGCCAAATATTTATAGATATATTTGTAATTACTAGAAGAAAGCGGCTGCAAGTCTGTAATAATATAAATACAGATATATATGTTTAAATGTTTTATTTCATTTGCAGAATAAATATTATAAAAGCATATTTTAGCCAAAAACTATTTTTGAAACCGAAAGGGCGAGTTGGGTGCCTAACACATTCCTACCTCGTAACTTAGCCTCCGAACCCCTTTTTTTACAAACTCTGGTTATTTTTTGTTTTTCTTTATTTCTCCTTAAAATAAAGATGGCGACTTTATTACAACATTTTGGATTACAGTGAGGCCCGCAACATCCTTTTTTTTGCACTTTTCTGTTTTCCCCTAAACAAGGGAAGATGAGAATGAAAAGGGTGATGCACTTTCTGTATCTTGTTTTCCCCTAAACAAGGGAGGATGAGACACGAAAAATCCAAAGCACTCATAGTAATCCAGAATGAACCCAAGTCCACAGTGAGGCATAGTGTGTTCCCACGCGCCTTCGCAACATCCTTTTTTTGCACTTTTCCGTTTTTCCCTAAACAAAGTAAGATGAGAATGAAAAGAGTGATGTGTTTTCTATATCTTGTTTTCCCCTAAACAAAGGAGGATGAGTTACGGAAAAATCCAAAGCACTCATAGTGGACTAAAACACACTCAGTTACCAAGGCGTATTCAATGCTCTTTCGACAACACTCTTTTTGCACTTTTAATTGTGTCTTCTCCTAAACAAGGGAGGATGAAATGAAAAGAGTGATGTCCTTCCGCAATTCGCGTTCCCCTAAAAAAGGGAGCGCGGGATCTGGAAGCATTCTGGGGCACTCACACATAATGAACCAAACCATATCATTCGTCTTCTTCTTCCATCTCCTTAGTAATTAGCCTTCTTCTTCCTCCTTCTCCTCCGTGATGTAAATATCCTCGTTTCGTTGCGCACAATCATGATTTTCGAATTCAAAGTGTTAATCGGAGATGTGGAAAAGCGATCTGAGCATTTTAGAACAATATTTCGAATATAAACTTTAGCGGTTGAAAAAAAGAATTTGAACTTGAAAGGAAAAAATTTTGAAAAAATGTATCGACCTGTAATTTTCCAAAATATGTAATCAAAACTTCTTAAAACCCAATGTTTTAAGATTGGATAGTTAGGATGCTATCAAAAATTATTATTTTACCATTTTTTTTTCAATTTGAAATCAGTTAAGTGAAACTTCTCTTCGTTATTATTAAATTTTGTGTCCATACTTATGATATTTCATCAATTCGAGACTTCATCAAAATATAGAACCAACAATATTAGAATATATCAAATGGGTAGTTTGCCCAAAAAGAAAAACCCAAGAACAATATACTAGTACTAAAATCGAAACTAAAGCAATAGTACAGAAAACGCCTGATACAATTTATTCTAAAAAGATAAAGAAAGAAAGAAAGCACACCAAGTCCATTTATTCATCTTCCCCAACCCCTTTCCCATTGTTCTTGCCATTGATATCAATAGGCCAATAGCCACTAAGCTGGTAATACCTAGACCCCACCAATTATATACTAACATTAGTGGGATTACTAAAATCAATAAAAATGACTAAATGAGCTAAGGTTACATTTTATGTGTTTTCCCCTTGGTTTTATTTTTTAATTGGAAGATGAACCAACAGGATATTAAATAAGAATATAAGATACACTACATCTGGTCCTGAATTATTATTATTTTTTTTTTGTCAAACGGAATATTTACTCAATTGCAAACTCGATTTTTTTTTTTTTAATTTTCTTCAAAATCATAAAACAAGTAATTTATACAAATCACGTCAAATTTACATTTAATTTAATAAAAAGGATGTAATAGCTTAGGGACGAAGGGAATGGAGTAGATAAAATGTCGGATCACTTCTAACATTACTCTCAATTAAAACCATTACTATTGTCAACCACCCAGCAAGCTGCACCGCTCACATAAATAAAAATGTAACCATTATTAAATTCCATTGTTGACCGAGAAAAAATTAAAAAGAAAAACCCCAATGACTAGAAAAGAATATGGTGGCAATTGGACCACCACTGCTTGAAAACGCCGAGACCTCCATAATTCCATTCCAGGAGTGACCAAGTAGAATCAGAATTAGTACTTGTTTGGTGGAGCGTTTTGACCAAAACGCTGGTAAAAAATGCAACGTTTTCTCTTTAAAAGCATTTTAATACAGCGTTTTAAAAATATGCAACGTTTTAAAACGCTCCAATTTGGAGCGTTTTAAAAATGTGTTGCGTTTACAACTATTTTGTTTATAAAAATAACGTTTTGAAATAGTTTTCCAAATATGTTTACAAGAAAAAAATTACGTTTTGAAAATGTTGCGTTTAGAAAAATCTGTGTTTTTAAAACGCTGCACCAGACGGGGCCTTAATGAACATCGAACCACAAGTTTCTTAATTATCTAGGTACTTGAGCATAATTGTGAGAGCTCCGGTATGCGATTTAAACCTCAGGGACTATTTGATTCTGGTCTTTGGGATGTGTTTTTGGCTTGTAATTTATTATAAAGTTTTTTTTTTTAATGTATGATTTGATTTATGTGATGATAAGTTGTACCGTACAAAGTCTCTTCAGTAGTATTCCTTATGTTGATTTCTAATTATTAAAAACACAGAAGCCCTATATTCCAAGATTATCCCTATTTGCAAACTATATTATGGTTCCATGCCCTAAAATAATTTATATTCCAAGATTACCCTCATCACCACTACAAAATAGCTAAATTAAACAACAGTACGATGTGAATAGTATGACTCGATTAACCAAATTAAAGGTCATGCCCTCCGAAACAGAACGAGAAATACAGACTTTTGGAGTTTTGCGAAATGAAGCGGCCGCTTGATCTTGGTGGTGTGAGTGAGACAAATGAAGCGTGCGCCTGAAGTGACCGCATCACTTCAGCAGGGTATCTGAAGCGACCAAGTAAAGTTGGGGCAGTTGCACTAGTTCGAGCGATGTGACCGCTTTGGTGCAGCAACTCAATTTCCGTGTTTTCTTTATTAAGTCAGTTTATGGTTTAGTATTGTGTCTTATATATAATTGTAACCGTAAAACTTGTAAAGGGTTGAATCTAGTAAAATTTTGATAGTCTGTTAACTACAATTTGTTTCTCTTCTCTTTTGATTGCTCTTCCTCTCTAGATTGTTATTGTTCAATTGCTTCTACCGTGCACAACAAGTAGTTCATATCCCTTCATCTACAAGCTTAATCATACAGACAATATATAGTGTTCATCCTATATCAGCTTAATCAGTATCATTTACTCTTTAATTAGTTTATCTTGTGAATACTTTATACATTTGAGGCATAATAAAACATTTGTTGATTAATACTTTTTTAGAATTTTAAATGGCCAATTTTTTATTTTTTTTTTAAAAACATAATTAAAAAGTTGAACTATATATATATATATATATATATATATATGTAAAGAGAGGAAATATTAAGAAGAAGACCATTTATGTTGTCCCAAAGACCACTCGAGTGTTTACCGAAAAAAAAACAAACAGATCATCTGGAGTTTTGTTGATTATGAATGATATGTGTACTTTCAAATTACCAGTTGTTTAAATTCAGTACTTGATGGTTGCCATTGATATCAGATATGAACCGAGAAAATAGGAGAATCCTTGTTGTTGCCCTCTCGATGTTTACATGTAGATTGGGCGAGACATAAATATTGGACTATTTTACCCTTCAAAAAAGCCCCAAACTATTCAACGACTGAATTTCGATGAAAGGACACGGAAGGATCAATTGTCTTCGATTTTGTAAGTACTACGGAAATACTGGTCTGGACAAAAAATCCACTATTTTATTTCAAAATATTTTATTTAAAGAGTATATTTTTAAAAAGTAAGACATAAAAGTGTTATTTTATTAATAATTGACTATTAAAATTGTTATTTTCTTAAAAAATGATTTTCAAACGATGATTTTTTTATACAAAGCAGAAGGAATATTATTTTCTTATAAATTTTTGTAGTTGGCCACTGGCCAGCCTCCAAATTAAAAGCCCAAGAACTAACCACCATATTCTGATATTCCTTCATAGCCCATAGGGTGTAAGCTGGAGCCAGTGATGAATTTCCTGGCTTTGAACTGTTGTTGATATGGAAGATCTTTATCGGTGCAACATTAATGCTCTATGTTATTAACTTTCGCTATCTTCGATAGAAATATACAATCAATACTAATCAAGTTCTCACTTTAACCATGTTTTTGTTTTACATGCTGATTTAGGCCTGGTGCAACGTTTTTAAAACGCAGCTTTTTCTAAATAGAGCGTTTTTAAAACACAGTATTTTCAAAACGTAGTTTTATTTTTATAAACACGTTTGGAAAACTATTTCAAAACGCTATTTTTCATAAACAAAGTAGTTATAAACGCAGTATATTTTTAAAACGCTCCAAATTGGAGCGTTTTAAAACGCTGCATATTTTTAAAACGCTGCATTGAAACACTTTTAAAAAGAAAACGCTGCATTTTTTGTTAGCGTTTTGACCAAAACGCTTCACCAAACAAGCTATTAGTGACTTAATTTTTTAGTTTTTAATTTTCTTTTGTAAGGATTAAAAAAATAAGGGTTAATCGCACTACAAGTCCCTTGACTTTTGATCATTCTCACTATTAGTCCCTTCAAAAAATTTCGTAAATTTTGGATCCTAAAAGTTTCAAAATTTCACAGCCTTGGTCATTTTGATGGATGTCGTTACAAAAATACCGTTAAGTACCTCATGCACTGCTCACATGCATTTGGGTAATGGCTAAAATAGAATTTCAAATACCCCTCAATCAGATCATCGTGTCTCTCTAATCGCTCTCCTCTACCTCTCTCCTCCCTATCTAAAATGGAATTTATATTCTTTGCGACGATAGTGGTACTGGAGGTGAAATCGATGTTGAGGAGGGGTGGATAGAGGGGAACTGGTGGGTGCTGTAGTAGTGAGGAAAGAGTTGAAGATGTGGGCGGTGGTAGAGATAGATAGAAGAGAGTGAGTGAGAGAAAGAGAAGGGAATAAGACGATGAAGATAGAGGCAGATGAGAACGATTAGAGAGAAATATGGTTTTATTGAGAGATGTGTGAAATCACATTTTAGTCCTAATCCAAACTCACGTGGTTGATACATGGGTACTTAACAGAATTATTCTAACGGCATTCATCAAAAGGATCAAGGTTGTAAAATTTTGAAATTTTTAAGATCCAAAAGTTACAAAGTATCTTAAAGAACTAATGGTGAGAATGACACAAATTCATGGGACCAATGATGCAATTAACCCAAAAATTGAAAAAAGAGTGAGGAAAAAAATGGTCTACAGAAAATCCCAAACCACAAAACCAAGTTAGCATATCGCGGAAAACAAATCTTAAATGCCCCTCTTTCTTTCTTCCACACAATGTATTTCCTTCACTTGTGATGATTAGGGGTTGCAAAATCAGTGTTATATTATCCATTGGATAACCATGAATAATAGTCTATTATCCATTTATTCATAACACCCATTTTACCACCCCTACTTATGATCACATTTTTCTATCATTCATATATACATTTTGAGTTATACTAATAACATTTTGACCCAGGAGTTCAAGCTTAACTATGACATTATTATATGTTTTAGTGGTAGAGTCAGTTGGATGATTAAGTTGGTTATAATTAGAAATGTATTAATACTAACACTTATAAAAATACAACAAGTTCGAACTCATAATACCATAAAATCATGTCTTTTTCTATAATGGAATATGTGGTTTTGTAAGAAACTAAGAAAGGTATACAACTGTCATTCTTAAATGCATCTCTTTTCTGTGTCATGGGCCCATGGCATTGAGGACATCCGGCCATCGGGGAAGTTGGAAATAAATGGGTTGGTAAATTGGTGTGTTTATCTCTTTTCGAATACCCCTTTTTCCGGGAAAAAAAAAATACAGTAGGTTTTAAAAATAGTGTTTGTCTTTGTATGAAATTAATTTTTAGGTTGATTTTTGTTTTTTTTTTTTTTATCATATTTAGTGTATAATGGTAAATATATGAAATTTAAGTGCTTACATGCTAATTACATGGTAATTACAATCAACTTGATTATGCTTTGAACACATGATTAATTCTTGTATAAGGGGCCGTTTTGAGGATTGAAATATTCTATTTCAACTCATGTCACACTCGTATCTGTTAAATTTTAGTCTTATATGTATCATTGTTATTTTATCTCATTTTCTTTTTATAAGGATTCATGTAAAATTTATATATATATAATGACAATGGTTGATTTCTCCTCTAAAATCTCACTTTTAATTATTACTTTTTAATTATCATTTCACTTTTCTCTCTCCTATCTTCTCTCATTGTATTTTTCTCTTTCTCTTCCGTCTCATATTTTCTCTCATCACCATTATATCTCTCTTTTAAATATGTTTAAACATTTTTCTCTCTTTAACTATAAAAAATATCTTATAAAAATAAAAAAGTAACTAAAACAAAAATAATAGTTTCGGAGTAAAAAAACAAAAATATAAGAGGTTAGTAAAATAAAAATAATTTATGGAACAAGCCACTATAAAAATAAAGTTACAAAATCAACAAAACAAAAATAATTTAATGCGGAGGTTAGTAAAATAAAATAATTTACTGGATCAAAAGTTTAAAACAAATTCTTAAAAATATATATGTAAAAAATACGTTAGTAAAATAAAAATATTTGATGGAACAAAAATAATCGTTACAAAGTCAATAAAAACAAAAACAATTTAAACTAAGGTTACTAAAAGAATAAAAATAATTCTGGGAATAAAATTTTAAAACAAACTCTTAAAAATAGCTATGTAAAACAAAAATATATTAGTAAAATAAAAATATTTGATGGAACAAAAATAATAGTTACGTAATCAATACAACAAAATAATTTAAAGCGAGGTTAGTAAAATTATAAAAATAATTTCTGAACAAAAGTTTAAAACAAATTCTTAAAAATTGTTAGGTAAAACAAAAATACATTAGTAAGATAAAAATATTTGATTGAACAAGAATAATAGTTACAGAGTCAATAAAACAAAATAATTAAAAGCGAGGTTAGTAAAATAATAATAAAAATTACGAACAAAATTTTTTTCCGTAACCGATTTTTAAAAATAAAACCAAAATAATAGTTATGAAGTCAATAAAACAAAAAATATATAATGGAAGATATTAAAATCAAAATAATTTACAAAACAAAAATAATTGTTAATGGTAAAAATAATTTCATTATTTTGATTTTATCTTTTTTTCTCTGTGAAATTTATTTATTCATAAGATACAAATATAATTTTATAAAAGAAATCGTTCAAAGGAAGAATTTATTTGAGTTCACATTCTACTTGAAGGGCGAAAAAAATTTAAGTTTGTTCGATGACGATTCGTTATCTGAGGGATTTTTGAATAGTATAAAGTATTCGGGGTTGTCGGGACCATGAATTGACACTTAAAATTAGTGTTCCAATAATGTTATTGAGAAACATTGACCATTCAGCGTATTGTGCAATGGAACAAGACTTATCATCATAAATCTTAGGGATCATATTGTTGAAACAAAATTTTTGAAAGGAAGCAATTTTAAAGAAAATGTTTTTATCCCAAAATTGTCATTAACTTATCCGATGTAAGACTGTCTTTCAAGTTCCAGAGAAAACAATTTACATTGCTGGTAATATATGTAATGACAATTAATAAGTTTCAAAGTCAATAATTGCACGCATGTCTCTTTTAGGAAAAAAAAAAACGATTATTTAGCCATGAACTTATTATATGTAAATTCTAGAGTAACAAATTATTTTTGTTTGAAGATATTGATATGCAATGAATATGAAAACCAACTAATAAGACAACAAATGTTGTGTATAAAATTTTTTTGAATCTATAATGATTAGTGATATACTTATGTGTAATTATTAATAAAGCGATCCTCCTTATTTTGTTTATATGCGATTTTATTGACGCGTTTAATGGACAAATTAAAAACTAGTTAAGATTTAATGAGACAACGAGGTAAAAAAGAGTGAGATAAATTATTTCAAGCCTCGTTTTGATAGACAAGGAAGCATTATATCAATACTACAGAGAAAATATTATCACCCTCCCGAAATTAGGACAAAAAATTACCAAACAACCTTTTTGAAGTAATTAATCATATTCGGCCATTTATCTTGCGAGTGCCAACTAATATTATAGACTAGTATGCGTATCGTGCTATAGGGTACGATGTCGAATAAACAAAACTCATGCTTGACGAGGTAATTTAAACAAAACATATAACTGAAAAGGTTTATATGTAATTATAGAAAAGTAATTCAAATATAATTTATAACTGAGGGGTTTATTTATAATTCACATACTTATTAATCAATCTGGATCATTAGTTGTGTTTAATACAATTTGATCAGGGCCACCAGTTAGACCCTGATCTTTTTATAATTGAGGGGTTATTTGTAAGAGTTATACGTAGCGACCTATGAACATTTGATTTGCGGCCGAATCAATACCATGGTCGATAGTCTCGTCCAATCAATTGAGATCTATCATGAGATTATATTAACGTAAGGTTGATATTTTGTAAGGGGGTAATGATTTAGAAGAATAATCTCGAGTGTATTGCTCATAATATTAATTGTAAGGGTGACTGTAACATGGTGAAAGAAGATAAAGAGTTAAAGTGAATAACTACTCTCAGCATGAATGTGAGAGTGAATCTCAACCATTAATTTTTTTAAAATAATGTAATCTCAACCAGTAAATAGTTTTAGTCAATTCGCAGTGTGCGGTATAGTACGTATTGTATAGTAGATTAGATCTTGTGTTGCGTGTTTGGGGGCGGATCTAAGTGGGAGGTGGCCCACATCAAAAAATTCAAAATATTACTTCTCTATTTTCAAATTATCGTCCTCCTTTTCTTCTTCGTATGTTCTTAAATAATTATCTTTTTTCAAAATATTCTTTTGTATGAAAACTCTTTTACCACTTTATCCTTACGTTTTGTACATACTTTAATTATGACCACATACTCAAGGGCATTAAAAACTACACATTTCACTAATATTTATAATACGTTAATTAATTTTTCTTAAAATTGTGCAGTCAAATAAGACAATATTTGGAAAACGGATGGAGTATTTTGTTAAGCGTTATTAATTTTAAGATCTTTTATAATTATGCATGCAATGGGTAAGATTGATCATTAAGTCACCGACTATATGCAATATTTTTTTATTGATGAAATTATTTTACGGTTATTATGTTTACAATATTTTTTAAATGATAAAACTTAAGAAAAACGATTTTACGATTTATTTTTAT
>CM028379.1:26801383-26882286 GCA_013146195.2 Codonopsis lanceolata
ATTTAGGTTGTGAATAATTAATGGTCGAATTTATAAGTTGATTGGGCAGAATAATCATAACAGAAAAACAGATTATTAGCTTGATCTTGATATGATCATAGATTGATGTATACAAGTCGAATGAAGTGATTTAAAAGGCTAAGTTATAGTTTAAAGAGTCTAATTTCTGAATAAGTAAGATTCAGTACATTTTTGTATTGAGAGGAATTTTAATGCAATTAGAAAGATTGCTGCCAGTGATTTATGGTTTGAACTTGTTAAGGACTGATTCTCCATACTTGATGAATATGACTTATAAAGCATATAGTGTTTCTTGCCTTCAAGCATGTTCTAGTATTGTGTTGTTAATTTATTGAAATTTGGATTCCACTAATAGGTGGGATTATGAACTTGAATTGAACTAGGGCTTTATTTGATATTAATCAACTTAGGCTTCTATCTTCTACTTGACTTATTGATACGTGCACTAGGGTTCTAAATGGAACGAGAACCTAGCTATGCCTTAGAACATAGAAGGACTAGAAATGCATATAACATTTATACCCTATTTGGATGGCTAGTAAGGACTCAACGGAGGAGTTGTGAACAATTGAACCTACGAGGATCGTGGGTGAGATCCTATGATAATTATATTCCATTTGACTAGATTACTAGCTTTTCGAACTTGGATTGAATTGAGTGGACAACTTGACACTTCGATTTAGAGACTCAAATGAGCTTCTATTGTTTTGTGATTATTGTAACAATGTGCATAATCGTATGAGTTTAGTAGATCATATCTACTTGAGAATTTGCAAGTAAACATCTACTTGTGCATTGCATATAAGTCCAACCGGCATTACTTGAGTTTTTATGTTGATGGTGGGACGATGCATTGTCTTCACGAATTATGAGATTCGTGGTTGCAATGTATCGCCGCATCGGATTCTGGTTCACACACCCCTCCACCGCTTGCTCTTCTGGGGAAGTAGCCCCTTTAATAAGTCGTAACCAAAAGAGCGCATTGGCTAGTGCTATTTTCCCAGTAGAGAGCTCGGACCGAGAAGAGAGCTCAGATTGATACCAATCACGTATCAATGCACGAGATGATTAACGGTTGTGATTCGAGAGCAATACAACGACATTGATTCGTATCTTCTATCCCTTATGTGACTTACTATGGGCACTTAAGTGATAACAAAGTGTTAGTTGAACATGAGATCTAATTGACCGTGTTTATCTTGATTGTGTATTATTGAAATACTTGAAGTGTATATCTGTAAGTATGTACGTTATGATTCTATGAACGATTTGATATGTATATATTTAGATATACATACTTTTACTTGATGATTCTATGAAAGGCTTGATGTGTATATATATAAATATGCACACTTATACTTAATGGTTCTATGAACAGTTTGATTAGTATATATATAATTATATATACTTGCATACGATGTTTTCATGGGAACTACGTTCTAATTCATTTGATTTGTGTTTGAATAGGGAATTACACCCTGGTTCATTTGGAGGGTTTAGTGAGTAAGAAGAAATGACCATTTTGTGGAGTATCTAAACGATACGACGCCTCTTCACGGGTTTTTCTGTCATTTGTAAAATGACACCATGATTATTTTTATGATACATAATTATATGTTACATATCTCTTGTAGTAGCGTACTGGGTCATTATGACTCATTCCATACTCTGTTTTCTAGTTGTAGTAAATTGGTAGCCGCGTTGAGGTCGAGTAGATCGTGGCCTTGAGCGGCAGATGATCGATAGATCGAGATTAGATCGTGTGATTCGTTCTAGTTGCAGCAGACTTTCCTCGAGTAGTAGCTTGTGGAGTCCTATTTCTTTTTATCATCGTCACATATATTATGCACTTTCCTATTCTTGTGAGATCGATTTTGTAAAGTTATCTAGACTTTACGGTCGGGTAGATACTTGGGTATTTGTATTGGTTCTTTCTTGGGCCGACATGTTGTGTCGTGCCTTGTTCGTGGTTTTAGTATTTATTTCAGTTATCTCCAGCACGTAGTAGCTTTGGGTCTTTTCTTTATTCTAAATTGTTATAGTTGTTGGTAAACCCGGAATGCTTTAGCCGTGGGTAATTGTTATCAGTTGATTCTTTGTTGAAGCGCCACTGAGTGCCGATGGTTTGTTGTCTGTGATGTTGCGGCACGCCGAGTTTTGTTTTTCCCTTTGAGAATAATGTCTCTTTGATTTCTTTATTTTGTTTCGAGCTTCATAGCTCGACTTCTTTTTACTTATTGCTTCCGCTAATTTGATTTTTAAATACCGTATTTTAGTGCGGCTTTATGTTCATGTTTAGAGTCTAGTTAGCTCGATCGTTGTTGACTCGCATTTCTTGTTTAACAAGTGTTTGTCCTCATCTTATGTTTGTTCCAGCGACACGACCTTGGGATTTCGTGTTGGAATCTGGGTCGGGTCGTGACATCGACTCCCTCCACGGGACAACTTATGATCCCGACCAGACGAAGAAGAGTTGAATCAGGCATGAGGACCCGCTTCGGTAAGTCTTGCTGGCTTCATTTCTTTCCATCTTTCACTCCGGCGGAGAAGGCCTGGCTATTTGGGGTTCACGCACATGAGGACCCGCTTATGTCGGGAGCCCAAGTATGTAGCCTTGCCCAGCATTCTTTCCATTTTCACTCCGCGATCCAAGCCCTGCTATTTGGGGTTCCTATAAGGCGCCTTTGTCTTGATTCAACTAACAGGGCTTTCCCATCCCAGGAATCTACTTTATTGGGGCCATCATTCAAATGTTTGAAGTAATTAGTGTTTGAGCGCCCTGTGATACGTCCAAATATTTTATCTAAGGAAAATAGGAAAAATTTCCTAAATAAGGTCATCTCGGGTTCGAACCCGAGCCCTTACAACAGTAACATAGTATGCGACCTTAAACCTTCGTTGTAAGGGTCAGGTCGCATGGGAGGGAGTTGGTCATGTTCAGAAATTCTACGATGAATGGGTCTAGAGGGAGACGAAGTCCTACAACGAAGAAGTTGAAGTAGAATACCATCTGATCCCCTTGGTAGTTGTGTCCGTTCTCATTGATATCCAGGTCGAAGGCTTTTACCTGGTAGTTCTTGGGGTCCATACCCAAGGAATAAAACCAGGCACTAACATCGCCTTCATAGGTCAAGTCGTCTCATTTTATTGAGGAGGAGGTGTTGGTAATGATTTGTTTGCCTTTACGTATGTCCTTATTTTGTTCAGATTGTGGGTTGCTCGAGCTGGGGAGGTTTTCAATTCGGTCTTCATCCTCGGAAACGTTTTGTTTATCTCTGCTCGTCTCCGGTTATGCAAGGTGTTGGGGTTTTCGTTTCCGCGGAATTAACGAGATTTCTTCCAGCTTGCTCTCCTCAGAACTGGAACTAGAAGATACTGAGCTCTCCTCGGTTTCAGTGGGAGCACCATGGTCGTAGCTACGTCCTTCGATTTCTGAGTGGGTTTCCTCGCTGGACATCCTACAAGAAACATGAATCGAGGAAATCTTGCTCGAGTAGTTAGGCAAGAACAGATCAAGTAAAACCCATGGCAAGAGCCTATCCTAAGATCGGTGAACGGGGCACCAGTCAAGTATTCCTCGATTCCCCTACTTGGACTGGAATGGTTTGATGACAGAAAGGGAGGCAAGATGAACAGAAGAAATAGGAATTAAAAGCCTAAATTTTGACAGATTATACTCTAAGCCTAAGTCTTCAACAGATTAGTGGTAGTAGAGCTCGTGTGTGAATAAATGACACTATTGAGCCCTAAATCAGGACTATAACAGTGAGGGCATGAGTAGAAATAACAACAAGGATTAGAGGAAGTACATGTTGATGTAGAAGAGCGAAGGATGAAGATCTTGGAAATTCGTTCTGGATTAAGCACTGATGCAACCAGGAGCACTAATGCAAGCAGGATCGGTGTCGATGTGGTCTTCAAATGCAGAAGTGAAGGTTTCTCTTAATTTGACCTTTTCTGAAGCGGTAAAGGTTGGAAATGAGGAGGAACCCCCGCTTTTATATCGGCTGAAACCGTCGTTTGGAAGCTACTCATCATTAGGGCTCGGGATTCGAGGCGGCATTTAATGGCTCATTGGGAAATGGGCCCGTGTAAGTGCAAAGAGGCGGCGGATGACGACTCGTCTCCTCAAAACTTTTTGGGCTGACATCCATTTATAAATCTGATCATGGGCAACTCGATGCATTCATAAAAGCTACATTTCAAGGGCGATTTGGTTGGGGGATTCAAATTTCTTCTCCTCGCTCCGAGCATAAATACTCGATAGACAAGAAGTAGGGGGCTACAGAACTGCCAGGCCCAATAGGCCCAAGTCATCAGTCACGTGCCTGGCACGTCTTCACCAACCCTGGGAAACACACGTGCGTTGAGGTTCAGGTCATTAAGAAACAGACAGCGAGCTGGGGGCTTAGGATCTAGCGGGCAAGGTTACAGCGAGCTGGGAGGTTTGCCTGTCGGGCAACAGTGTGCACCGAGCAGGATTTACCATGCTCGTCAATGAAGGACGGTTGTCTTGAATGTGGAAAGTTACTTCCGAGAAACCCGCCACCTTCTCCATGTTGAGACCGTTATAGTGAATGGAACAGTTAATAAGGTAGTTAATGTGCCAGCCATTTATGCTATGATGTTTACTGGGCAGTTATGGGCAGTTACTCTCCGGCAACAGCTATATAAACCCCTCTAGATTAAGGAAGGAGGTGCGTGGTTCTAATTGCTAGCCTAAACTCTGCCAAATTGTTGACTGAGTGAACTGTTGTGCTAATTCTTACGCCGAAAGGCTTTTGCAGGAAGTGCCCCTGCCTAGTTTATGGTTCTTTTCATTGGTTTGCAGAGTTGGGCCATGAAGATTAAGGATATATTGAAAGCCAGGTATCCAATTAGCGAAGCCCAGAGCGTCTAGCCAGATTTTGGACGCATCATTATTATTATTATTGTTATTATTATTGTTATTATTATTATTATTATTATTATTATTATTATTATTATTATTATTATTATTATTATTATTATTATTATTATTATTATTATTATTATTATTATTATTATCAATATTAATATTTTCTAGTTTTTAGCAAGTTCACCCATTCTAATGAGATTTTAAGGTTTATATTGTATTTACTATTTAATCTAGCGAGAGTCTTCAATAGTTGGGGTTGGAATTGGATTTTGTTGTTTAATCTGCCAAAAGAAAACGAAGTGAGGGGTGGGGGTACCTTTTAAAAACCTATTGTGGTGTTCTCATGTAAATAATGTGTACTAAGTACCGCACCCGATTTTTACTTATTTTCTTGTGGGGATTGGAATTGTGTTTTCTTGTTTAATCTGCTGAAAGAAAGAAAATTTGGAAGGGGGGGGGGTCAGCCTTTGAAAAGTGGTTGTTGTGGTTTTAAGTAAATAATGTGTGCTGAATACCACACCTGCATTTTACTTATTTTCTTTTTGGGGATTCGCATTGTGTTTTCTTGTTTAATCCGCCAAGAGATGCTTCATCCGCTAAGAGAAAGAGAGAGTGGGGGAGGAGAGGGCCCTTGAAAAGTGGTGAGTGTGGTTTCAAGTAAATAACGTGTGCTAAATACCGCACCCGGTTTTTACTTAATACATAAGAAGATTAAATCTTCCAAATCAACGGTCAATCTACTTCGGATTGATAAAATCTAAATCAAGGTTTGTTTCATTTGGTAGCCCTAAATGAAACTATTTAAGAAGCGAGGATTCCCTCTTTTTGAACAAAGCACAGTCAGAACAACCCCCGCCCATCCCTTTGGGGTTGCGGCGGTTGCGGTTTGTATTTTTCCTTTGTGTCTCTCATATGGAAGTAAGATCAATGGATATACTTCCATGGCCGTTTCGGTAGATTTCTCTCCGTATCCCTTTTCATTTTTCTTGTCTATATTCCTACCATATAAATTTATATATTAATGTTTTATTACAATTATTCAAAATTAAGGTTTTGCGCTTCCCCTCCTCCTACCATACTCAAATATTAGTTGTAGATCACAATCATAAACTTTAATTCTCACCATATTTATGGTTGAATTTGATTCGTAAAAATGGAAAATGTAATTCATTTCTATATAATAATTATGTTTCTTTCAAAATATTTATTTTTGGTAGATTCATGTGCTTTTCAACAAAAGTTAATTTTTCTATTTTCAGGCCGATCGTTCGTTATTCTGAAGGCATTTCACATAAAGTAATTTATTTACTTTATAAGGTAATAAATGGGTGGGATACTAGTGTTAGAACAATGTTTTAAAGTTTGATGCTTCCAATGCTATCTAACTTTTTTTCTAATCAATCTAAACCTACAGGCAACTCTCCTCTCCTAGCTGACTGGCACGTTAAAATTAAGCCTGCCTAGGAGGAAGCAAGCATTGTTGGGGCTAGTTGGTTGTCTATCTGGATATCTCTCATCGTGTGAAATTTATCACATGATTGTTTTGTATTCAGTTTTATCTATCTTTTTATGTACTTGTGGTGGGATTGTTGCCCGACACTATTTTGGCAATATATTTTCCCAAATTTTTATCCAAGGAAATATCCAATCATAGCTAAAAATCAAAATCACAACAATTGTTACATGGACTGTGATCGGGGAGAGAGAGAGAGAGAGAGCAAAACAGATGGACATGATTTACTACATATTAAAATGTGAGATGTACATTATATTCAATAGCAATTATAATCAAGTTGAATCAATTATTCGCCAAATCTAGATAATACAAAATTGAATAAATAGTATAAAAAATAGAGAAAAAATCGAAGGATTTAACAAAGATCCTTATGTAGTTTCAAGAGAAGTTGTGATATCGGAGTGATGACAGCCTGTAAAATGTTGTTTTTGGTTTCAAGTAAATTACGGCACCCGATTTTTCTAAATACATATAGATGATTAAATCTTATAAATCAATGGTCAACCTATTTTGGATTGACAAAATCTGAATCAAGGGCCAATTCTTGTGGTACATATGTTAGGGGAAAAAACATGTGTAAGACGGTCTTACGAATATTTTTTGTAAGGCCGATCCTATTTACCCGACCCGTAGTGTATAGGTGGGTTGAGTTGTGAGAGAGTGAGCCTCTATCTTACAAATTATGATTCGTAAGACGACCTTACATGATACTTACTCTATATTAGGTTAGTATGAGGATTTTTCAATAAAATCGTTGTAAACTTGCACCATATTTTAAAAGAGTTATTTTTCTAAAATATTCTTACATTTAATTATTTAAATTTTAGAAGGTTTTGATGAATATCATTATTTCACTTTTAAGTCTACCATGAGTAAAAAAACAGAAAAAATATCTAAATAACCATCACACTATCCGTAAGTAACCGATTTCACCAACCACATTACAATATCACAAACGTGACCAATGTACTCATTAATTGGGTGCGTGTGAGGTTCCTGGGTGTGCTCCGCGCCCGCGCCTTGGATAGGGGTGCGGCGTGCGGCGGATGCGGACACCACCGCTTCCTCGCTCCACCCTCCCTTGTTTAGGGAAGACGAAATCAAAAGTGCGAGAGGAGTGCTGTCTATGTTAGCACGTTTGAATGTGCCTCGGTTGCCTTGAGTGGATTTTGTATCCAATATGGGAACTGATGGTTTCCCGCATCAAGTTATCCCTTGTTTAGGGGATACCAGGATATGGGAATGCATTACCCTTTCATTCCCATTTTCCCTTTTTTAGGGGAAAACGGAAAAGTGCAAAAAAGGATATTGCGACGCCCCCACTATGGATTTATTGAAAATTGCCTTATGGCCCATTCAGATTACTATGGGAGCTTTGGGTTTCCCGCATCAAGTTATCCCTTGCTTAGGGGATACCAGGATATGGGAATGCATCACCCCTCCATTCCCATATCTCCCTTTTTAGGGAGAACGGGAAAGTGCAAAGAGGGAATGTTGCGAGGCCCCACTGAATCCGAAAGTTTTAAAGTCGCCATCTTTATTTTAAGGCAAATAAAGCAAAACCAAAAAAAAAAAAAAGAAAAATAACCAGAGAAAAAGAAAACGGGTTCGGAGGCTAAGTTACGAGTTGGGAAGGTGCTAGGCACCCAACTCGCCCTTTCGGTCTCGAAAATGGTTTTTGGCTGAAGTATGCTTATTGTCACATTTATTTAGCAAATAAATAAGGTATTAAATGACAGGAAATTTAAACAAATACATTCGTGGCCACATTATTTACTGGACTCGCAGCCGCCTCCTTCCAATAATTACGAGACATATTTAAGAATATTTGGCCATTATAACGGCTCTTTTACATAATATTTCCTATTCTAATCCGGAAGACAACGGCTTATATGGGCTACATTGCTCGATTTAAATAACAACTTTTAAAAATAAATAAAAGACGTAAAATATAAATAAATAGAAATAACGACGCTCTTAAAGGTTTTACTTTTAGAGCGGCGTGCTCGCTTCGTCCTTCAGGGAGAGGGAGTCTTTTTGTTGTTTGTGTGGTTGTTGTTTTGAGTTGGGCAGAATGACTGCTTTATTTATGAGGGTTTGGGCTTATCAACTCGGGCAGAGTGACAACTTATTTGGGTAGGTTTTGGCCTTTTTGGTTGGGCGGAACCTAGACTTAATTTTGACTTTTTCTCGTTACTCGGAGTAACGGCTTACTTTGGGATTTTTGGACTGGGGAAGTGAGGTGGATACCTAACAACTAGGCTAGGGATCACTTATAACCTATGGGTTTTGATTTTGGCAGAGTTTGGACGGGGTTTGGAGACTCTAGGGGCTTCCACTCACCTATCTCGCACCTCTCGTACTAATCCTATCGGTAGATCGCAGAAGCGAGCGATTTTTTATCGCTGAACTAAAAAATGGGAGCCGGGGCCTCCTATTTATACCGGAGGAGAGGGATACTGGGCATTTCTGGTTTCTTCTTCGTGCATCGGCGGCTTGTACCACGTGCTTCGGGGAGTTGTACAATTTGATCTCTGAGACAAGCTACAGTAAGTAGCATGGTGCGGCCAAGGAGACCCTTGGTGCGGCACCATGCTGCCTTCCAGGTTTCAAATTTTTGCACTTTCCCCCCCTGCAGTTCACTGTTTCGCGCATCCTGCTTTTCTTTTTGCATTTTTGACTCCTGTAACTTGACATTTGTTAAGTTTTAACAGTTCTTGATATTTTATGTCAGTCACATACCAGGGGTACGAAATTGGGGTGTCTACAGAGCCCCTCAACGATGGAGTCTACGGGTAACCTTAAGGCTTACTGAGTAGACGAACATCGTTGATAAACGATAGACTCTCCAATTTCGTTCATTTAAGAACGGGAGAATGCAATTGGTAGCAGTTACAATGCACAGTTAACATGCTATCCAAACTCTATAACCTAGACATTTTTAGTCGGTTATATAAAAGTTATCGCAATTTTAAGCAGATATGAATTTAATGTGCTCTGATGGTCGGACCTACTAATGTAGGCTGCCTACGTATTCCCTATTAAAGGAAATCAGACCAAACGTAGTTCGGGCCAAAACCTAAACTACAACCAAGTGAGGATGTCATGTTCTTGGTCAAGCCCGATCGAGAACACAACGGAAAAGATTTTTGTGTTTTCGAAAAAGCCGTATTCTTCCTGGTCCGAAACCGTTGTCAAATACGGTATGAAGATTTGAATGTTTTTACGCCACCACATTTCAACCGGTCAATACCTTGTCGTTGAAACGTGTTAAGAAGAATTTTCTAAGTTATGTCCGGCTCGCCTTGTTTCCAAACATAACCCGAAAACTTTCAGATATCCAGAAAACTGCACTCGACCGATAAAGATCCGTCGCCGAGCACGGCAAATTGATTATTCTTCAAGTATTTTCGAAAATTGTGAAGTGGAAAACATTCTTTTTCCTTCCTTTTTCTTTCTCTCGCTCTCTCTGTTTTTTTTTTTTTTTTCAAATATTCCTCTTTTTTTTGTTTTTTTTGAAATCAAACTTTCCTAAAAAAGGAAATTATTCTAAAGTCAGGGTAGGAATACTGTCCCTGACTTACCTTTTTGCACCCGGGTGGCTGCCGCGGATTCGGCTGATCTTGGCATTTTTGCCACTCTTGCTGGGGAATTTATTCTTTTTTTTTATTGTTGTGATTGTCGGACCTATTGATGTAGGCTGCCTACGTATTCCTTAACAAAGAAAATCAGACCAAACGTAGTTCGACATGCTGGGGACCTTGGTCTTATTCCTTTTGTTTCATTTCTTTCTTTCCTTTTCTTTTTTTTTCTTTTTCTTTTTCTCTCCTTTTTTTTTTATCTGCTTTTTTTTTTTTTATCTGCTGGGGATGTTATTTCCTTTGTCCTTTGGTGAATGGTTGCCAATTTTGGTTAACAAGATTAACTTTGTTAACTTTCCGTTAGGCTTAGGGACCATTGTGAGAACTTTGAAATCTGAGGACTAAAGTGTCGTAGCTTCAAACTTTGGAGGGGGAAAAGGGAAAATTCCCTTTTTCTCCCTTATAATGACGGGAAAGGAAGGGGAGAAGCTACTGCTTCTTCTTTTCTCTCTTTTCTTTCTTCTGAATTGTTTCTCCGCCATTGCTGCTGCTGCCTGCTTCCTTTTTTTTTTCTCTATTTTTGCTCCTTTTCTCGATTTTCTTCCGCCAATTTCAGTGTTTTATTTAGCAGATGGCATCTTCTTCGCGATCCAGGAAGGGGAAGGGACCGATGCACCCAGAATCTGGTGAGAGGAGGAGAGAACCTCCTAGCTTGGTCCGGAATAGACTCAAGCAGCCGTACTCTAAGAACGACTGGGGGAACCTTCTGCGGGATCAGAACAGTCATGTGTCCAACCTTCCTCTGACTACTGTAAGATTTCTCTCTTTTTTTCCGAAATTTTCCTGGCTATGTTTCAGATCTGCTAAATTTCTGCACTGTTTGGGACTTTTGGAGCACTCCTGCCTTTATTAGTAATGCATATGCATGTCCTATTTATGCCTAAATGATGTAATTAAGTAATAATGTATGAAATTTCTATGATTTATTTTTGCGATGCATGATTTGAACTAGTGGTCACTATTTGACGATGCATGATTTGAACTAGTGGTCATGATTTGACCATATTCTAAATGCAAATGGGGCTATATGATGCATGTATTACATTAAATCACATTTTTGCATGCAATAGAATTGCGAAACGGAATATTCGGAGTATAAATTTAATTTTTCCGAAAGGCTTTTCGGGCATATTTTCGGATGATAAAACAGGACAAAAGTATATTTTTCATGTATATTTTTTCATGCCCTTAGATTCATTTTTCAAGCATGCAACTGCTGCAGGGGTATAGTAAATACCACGAAGATATTTATTTTGATAATTGGTGGTACTTTATTTTCTTTTTAGCGTACCCCTATGGCAGCTTATTGGACAAATGAAATCTATATATATATATATATATATATATATATATATATATATATATATATATATATATATATATATATATATATTTAAAGTTAGTGAGGAGCACTATGGTTGTGCCACCTCACCACCTTTAGATAAATCTTCATTCTAAATCATCCATGTGGAAGTTTTAAAACCATTTGGTTTTCTAGCCATTAGCTAATAATAATACCTAATAACAATCAATATGATAAGGGATATTAGTATTAGTATATATAACTTCTTCTATTGTCAATAGTAGAAGACTTATATTTAAAAACTTTTACAACTAACATTACTTCTAACCAATGTGGGATAAAACTCTTCAAGGTTAGATATTACTTCTAATGACTTACTTTTAACATCATACTTTAAGCTTTGATATCTTATTCATCCAAAACTTGATTTGGACAAATAAATATATCATTTCGATGTTCTTGCCGAGTAGAATACATTTACACAATTACTTTTGTCAACAAACAAATGACACGTAAAGAAATTTGTGCCTCAAGTTGCACAATTTCTTTTACTAAAAACACTAATTTTTTTAATAAGTATTATACTTTAACTCTTGATATCTTATTCATCCAAAACTCAATTTGGACAAATAAATATATCATTTCGATGCTCTCACCAAGTAGAACACATTTGCACAATTACATTTACCAACAAACAAATGACACGTAAAGAAATTCGTGCCTCAAGTTGCACAATTTCTCTCACTAAAAACACTAATTTTTTTTAACAAGTATTATACTTTAAGTCTTGATATCTTATTATCAAAAACTCAATTTGGACAAATAAATATATCATTTTGATGCTCTCACCGAGTAGAATACATTTGCGCAATTACCTTCGTTAACAAACAAACGATACGTAAAGAAATTCGTGCCTCAAGTTACACAATTTCTTTCACAAAAACACTAATTTTTCAACAATAGAAGAGATGTATCCCACATTGGTTAGAAATTGATGTTGGTTTTAAAATTCTTCTATTATTAAGTACCAATAGAAGAAATGCATCATGCATCATACATTGGTTGGAAAGTGATGTTGATTTTCAAAGTCACTAGAAAACAAAAGTTTTTAAAGCTTCCACATGGATGCTTTAGAATGAAGATT
Source organism: Codonopsis lanceolata (assembly GCA_013146195.2). NCBI lineage: Eukaryota > Viridiplantae > Streptophyta > Magnoliopsida > Asterales > Campanulaceae > Codonopsis > Codonopsis lanceolata. Next base: position 26,813,906 of record CM028379.1, read on the forward strand.
TATTCAAAGGTGGTGAGGTGACACAACCATAGTGCTCCTCACCAATATATATATATATATATATATATATATATATATATATATATATATATATATATATATATATGATAAAATATTTTTACAATTATTACCAATAGAAGATGTATATCTCACATTGGCTAGAAAATGATGTTGAGTTTAAATTATTTTATATTATAACACATTGTTTAAAAGAAAATGTTAGATTTTAAAGTCTTTAAAAGACTAAAGACTTTCACTTTTACAAGAGATGTATCTCACATGGTTACAAAATATTCTACTATTATTACCAATAGAAGAGATGTATCACACATTGGTTAGAAATTGATGTTTGTATTAAAAATATTATTATTAATTACTAATTGAAAAGATGTATCATACATTTGTTATAAAGTGATGTTGATTTTTAAAGTTTTTGTTAAAAAACTTCTACCATTATTACCAATAGAAAATGTATATCTCACATTGGTTAAAAAATGATGTTGATTTTTAATTATTTTAGATTATATAAAAGACTTACTATTATTAGCAATATAAGATATATATATATATATATATATATATATATATATATATATATACTTTTGGTTTTCTAACCATTAACTAATAATAATACATAATAATAATCATAATGATAATGAGTATTAGTATTAGTATATATAACTTCTTCTATTATCAATAGTAGAAGATTTATATTTAAAAAATTTACAACTAACATTACTTCTAATCAATGTGGGATAAAACTCTTCAAGGTTAGATATTCCTTCTAATGACTCACTTTTAACATCATACTTTAAGCTTTGATATTTTATTCATCCAAAACTTGATTTGGACAAATAAATATATCATTTCGATGTTCTTGACGAGTAGAACACATTTGCACAATTACTTTTGTCAACAAACAAATGACACGTAAAGAAATTTGTGCCTCAAGTTGCATAATTTCTTTCACTAAAAACACTAATTTTTAATAAGTATTATACTTTAACTCTTGATATCTTATTCATCCAAAACTCGATTTGGACAAATAAATATATGATTTCGATGCTCTCACCGAGTGGAATTCATTTGCGCAATTACATTCGCCAACAAACAAATGACACGTAAAGAAATTCGTGTCTCAAGTTGCATAATTTCTCTCACTAAAAACACTGATTATTTTAACAAGTATTATACTTTAAGTCTTGATATCTTATTACCCAAAACTCGATTTGGACAAATAAATATATCATTTTGATGCTCTCACCGAGTAGAACAAATTTGCGCAATTACATTCGTCAACAAACAAATGACACGTAAAGAATTTCGTGCCTCAAGTTGCACAATTTCTTTCACTAAAAACACTATTTTTTCAACAATAGAAGAGATGTATCCCACATTGGTTAGAAATTGATGTTGGTTTTAAATACTCTATTATTAAGTGTCAATAGAAGAAATGCATCATACATTGGTTGGAAAGTGATGTTGATTTTCAAAGTCACTTGAAAACCAAAAGTTTTTAAAGCTTCCACATGGATGCAAGTATTTCACATTGGTTACAAAGTATTCTACTATTATTATCAATAGAAAAGATGTATCACACATTGGCTATAAATTAATGTTGGTTTTAAAAATACTATTATTACCAATAGAATAGATGTATCATGCATTTGGTAGAGGGTAATATTTGTTTTTAAAGTCTTTAAATAGAAGACTTCTACCATTATTATCAATAGAATATGTATATCTCACATTGGTTAGAAAGTGATGTTGATTTTAATTTTAGATAAAAAAAACTTTTACTATTATTACTAATAGAAGAGATATCTTACATTTGCTAAAAAATGATGTTAGTTTTAAAAGTCTTTAGATAAAAGACTTTTACTTTTATCGTCAATGTAATAGAAGAGATGTATCCCACATTATTTAGGAAGAGATGTTGGTTATAAAATTTTTAAAATAAAAGACTTCTTCTATTATTACATAATGAGGATATGTATTACACATTGGTTAGAGAGTGATGTTGATTTTAAAAGTTTACAATTATTAGCAATAGAAGAGAAATATTTCACATTGGTTATAAAGTGATATTGGTTTAAAAAGTTTTTAGATGATGTATCTCACATTAGTTACAAAGAAATGTATCTCATATTATTTAGAAATGAGTATTTGTTATAAAAATCATTAGATAAAGACATTTTTTGTTATTACCAATAGAAAATATGTATCCACATTGTTTAGAAATGGATATTGTTTAAAAAGTTTTTTTCCACTACTATTATTACTAATAGAAAATATGTATACCACATGATTAGAATGTGGTGTTGGTTTTAAAGTCTTTAGATAAAAGACTTAAACTTTCATTACCAATAAAAATATAAAATATGTATCTCACATTGTTTAAAAATGAATTATGATTTTAAAAGTTTTTAACAAAATGACTTCTAATATTATTATCAAGTTAAATGTTAATTTTAAAAGTCTTTAGATAAAAAAATTACTATTATTATTAATACAAAATATGTATCTCACGTTAGCTAGAAACTTATATTAATTTTAAAAGTATTTAGGTAAAAAAAATCGTTTAATATTAGTAACAATATAAAAAAAATTATAACAATAGAAGAGATTAACAATCTAATTATAATGTCTAAAAATTATATTATTATTACAAAAAATATATATCACATATTATACCCGTGCATAGCACGGGCTAAATAACTAGTGTACATAATGAATGCATGAATTATTCTACTTGATGCAGATGCAATGCAGAACACTTATAAGATGATGCATGAATTTTTCACACTTTATTATATACATGGCAAATGCAGTTCTAATATGCATTTTTATGACATTTGAGATGCAAAATAAATTATTTATATGCAAAAAATATATTACATATAAAAATTGTTGTTTTTCTTTTTTTATTTATTTTTATGAAAGAATACAGTATGTACGTACATCATGTAGATTCCTACGTTTGTTTGTTTGTTTGTTTTTTTTATTTTATATTCTTTTATTTTTGTAAAAGAAACCTATACAAACATTATGATATAATGCAATATAATGTATATGATGCAATATGTTACACATGCAAAAATAAATTCACACAGAAAATAAAACTATACCAGACTTCTAAAATGTAATGGCACGCTGTACTTTGAGAATAGGGATTTTTAAGAATACACCTTTGGATAAGAGCGGGCTTTTCGGGTGATATCGGAACGGGAAAAATGGTCGAATCCCTTATTCTTTCGGCGCCTTGTGGCTGTTGAGTCCGTGCTCGTAGCCTCCTTTAATAGGTGTTCTTTTTCTTCCACGATCAGACGCATGAATAGCAGAATGTCGGATCACCAAACCAGGATTCCGGGCAGAATTTTCACAAATAGTGCACATTTCTGGTGCCGCCTTTTGAGGCCATGGTGCGGCACCAAGAGGCTTCTTGGTGGCACCATGCTTTTCCTATGCAGCCACTGTTTTCTTCACTATTTGGACACTGTGCACTGAATTGTCCGTCTTCTTGTTTTGCAGTATAAATTCTGGCGGAAACGAGCTCGGTTCTTCATCAATTCAGTTCATTTTCTCTTTCTAAATTCACCAGCTTCTGCTTGCCATAGCCTTATTCAGCCACCATAAAACTTCTCGCATCTCTTACAAATGGCCGCCCGCATTCCTACGGCTCTGGAGATTGACGTTTATGAAAATGCCTTGGATTTCTGGATCCTTTCTTTACGATCTGATGAAAGGGATTTGTTCGAACATCTTTTCGGATTCAGGTGCCTTTTATCCTGGCGGAATGTCATAATAAATTGGGACATGTTGAGGGGAGCCGCCAGGTTTTGGTCTCCTGAGGATCACTTGTTTAATTTTGGCATGAACGAGATGTGTCCCATATTCGAGGAGTTCTGTGCTATGCTTGGAGTGGCACCTGTTCGTCAGATCGCGGTACCCGCCTACAGAAGGCATCCGTACATGGCTATTCGGGAGCTCTTCAATTCTACCCGCCGGGCTACTCCAGGATTTATTAATGGAGACTTTTTTTAACTTGATGGTTCTTCCTGGAGCCTTCACAGAATATATTGAAGATGATGTGGACTATCAGCGGCGTAGATTAACAACACTTTTTCTCTGCTTAGTAGGGAGATATTTGATAGTTGGTCTACCCGGATTAGTAGATGAGCGGGTCGTAGACTTAGCATTACAGGCTCGGGATCGCCGGCTGAACATCGTTCCGGTGATTTTGGCAGAGACTTTCGCGGGCCTCGATCGCTTTTGGCCGGAATGAATTGTTCCCTCTTGGCCCCTATTCTCGATTCACATGTGGTGGAAGAGCATTTTCTTTGGGTCCGTGCTCCCGTGCCGCTCGGAGCTTCTTATGATCCTTCTTTTTATGGAATGTGTGGGCATTTTCCCCAGACTAATTATTCTGATATTGACTGGACCAATCACTTCTATCGTCGGGGCTCAATGGATATAGTCTGGGTCGTCCGCCACTGGGAGATCCAGGTTTTTCTTCTTCACTCCGATGAGTACAACCAGGTGGTGATGTTGGGCCTTTACCGAACTTCTTTTTACCAGCCTGACCGGATCTTGCGGCAGTTTGGAAGGGAGCAAGTGATCCCGGACACTTCCCGCCCTATATACATGGGAAGGGAGTTCACTAATGATCGTCTGGGTTCCACTATCCAGGGCATGTGGCTTAGAGATGCTGAAAGACTGGAGGTAGCATACCCATATTCGGATTATATGCTTCTATCTCTTGGGTATCTAGCATGGGTTATGGTTGCTGCTGAGGGGCCGTCTCGCGCCATCCCAAGATGATTTGAGACATCTCTGGGCCGCCATATAACCAATGGAGGATGTTCGCCTGCTGGAAGTAGGCGAGGACATTGATAGTTCAGGGTTGGTTGTTCCTCGGGCTTTGGAGGCAGAATTTCGACGGGTTCATGGTCTTGATGCTCGGACGGCCCTTGGACCGGATACTGCGGGTCCCAGCAATACATCCCGCAGACTGAGTGATGTTGGTCAATAGCATAACCCATGGGAGCAAGAAATGCCTGCTCCTCCTCCTCAGACTGGTTGGGGTACTGCTCTGAGAACTGGTGGTCATGAGCTTCCGCTGAAGTTTGGCAAGCGCATGTGACAACCCCTGGGAACAAGAGATGACTGCTCCTCCTCCCCCTCCTGTATGGGGTACTAGTCTCAGAAATGATGAAGCGGGTCCGAGTGGTACGGCAGCCCAAGAGAACGGAGATGCCGATGATGAAGAGGGAGACACATCTGGTGGCTCTCATGCTGATGAGTCCAGAGCTTCTTCTGCGCCTCGCAGAAGGAGTATATGGGCCCGGCTCGGTGGACGCCGCAGGCATTGATGGACCGCTCGGGGCTAGGGCGGCAAGAAAAAGGATTGTTTCTTTTGAGCTTGTCGAGGTTGAAGGGCTGGACAAGATCTTCCCCGTCCTGGTTCGTGAGAAGCACGGCACCTCCTGATCGGATCTCCTTAACAATATACGGTCCCATCCAGGGAGACTTCCATTTTCCCCTAGTATCAACATAACTAGGGGGTTTTTCCCGAAGCACAAGGTCTCCAATTTGGATATCGCGGCCTTTGACTTTTTTGTTGAAGGCTCGGGCGATACGCCTTTGATACGCCCGGGTATGCTCTAAGGCTAACAGGCGTCGTTCATCAATTAGGGCCAGTTCCTCGTACCGCCCTTTGACCTAGTCAATTTCTGCTATATTAGCTTCCATCATTACTCTCAATGATGGAATTTCCACCTCTATTGGTAGTACCGCTTCCATGCCATATGCCAGAGAATAAGGGGTAGCCCCAGTGGGTGCGGATCGACGACGCAGCCCCAGGGCTAGTGGCAATTTTTCTCGCCGCCTCTCCTCAGACGCCCATTTTTCTGATGATGTTCTCGAGAGTTTTGTTGGCTGCTTCAACGGCACCATTGGCTTGTGGCCGGTAGGGGGAGGATTTGTGTCTTTGGATTTTGAACTCGTTTAGCAGACGGTTCACGTCCCCTTCAAAGTGAGAGCCGTTGTCGGAGATGATTTCGAAAGGTACCCCATAGCGGTATATGATATTGGCCCGAATAAATTCGGACACCTTTCGGGCGTTTAGTACCTTGTTGGAAGAAGCTTCTACCCACTTTGTGAAGTAATCGACGGCTACCAGGACGTATTCATGGCCATTGGATCCCTTCGGGTGAATTTGGCCTATGACGTCGATACCCTATGTTGAGAAGGGCCAGGGGGCTGTGGAGTTGTATAGGACGTGTGGGGGCACATGCTGTAGATTGGCAAAGCGCTGACATTTGTCGCAATGTCGCACCCACCGAATATAGTCGGTTTCGAGCGTACTCCAATAGTACCCCTGTCGGATGACTTTCTTTGATAGCATATGGCCATTCATGTGGGGCCCACAGGTACCACCGTGTAGTTGATCCATAATTTGCTCAGCTTTGGCCTGATTGACACATAGTAAGTTGAGGCCTTGATAGTGCCTCTTATACAGGCTGCCACCGCTGAGTACGAATTGGGAGGCCCATCTTCGTAGGGAGACTCTTCCTCTTTTGTCTAAGCCAGGAGGATAAATATTTTTCTGGAGCAGATTTAAGATGTCAGCATACCAGGGCTCGTGGTCTGCTTCGTAGGTCGTTTGATTTTGAAACAAGATGCCGGGAGTGACCTTCTTCCCGACTATAAATGGTGGACTTTAGTTTCGGCGGGAATTGACTAGTGACGCCAAAGTGGCTAGGCGTCAATTGATTCCTATCTCGTGGCGGTGTAATGGAACGAGATAGAACCAAATCGGGCGGCGACTGTTATTAACTTGGCATGATAGAGCTGCAGCCGAGGATCCTGGGTCCTCCATCTTCCTTCGACTTGATTTATGATTAGGGCCGAGTCTCCGTAGACTTCGAGATCTTTAGCTCCCCTTTTGAGAGCTTCTTCTAGGCCAGCAATACAGGCTTCATACTCCGCCGTATTATTTGAACATTCGAACTCCAACCTTATAGCCAGCAGAGTATGAGAGTCAGCCGGATCGATTAACAGGATTCCTATGCCAAAGCCTCTTTTGTTCGCGGCTCCAAAGAACATCCGCCAACAGTGTCCCGGTCGCGATTTCTAGGATACCTTCATCTGGGAAACCGGGTTCAGTTGCATCTTCGGCCTTCAGAGGTAGATCGGCTAAGTGGTCTGCAATGATGCTCCCTTTGATAGACTTGAGAGTGACATAAGTTATGTCAAACTCATTAAGAAGAAAAGACCACTTGGCCGGTCCTACGAAGATGTATTTGATAGGGTCCATCCTGGATATGAGCTTGATGGACCTTCCCTGGAGATAGGTTTTGAGCCTCTGAGTGGCCCAGACTAGGCCGGTGCAGCTTTTTTCCAGCGTCGAATAGTTTAGCTCGCTTCCTTGTAGCTTCCTACTTATGAAATATATGGCATTTTCAATGTAGGAATTTTCCTTCTCTTGGGCGAGCATAGCCCCTACTGAGGTGTCTGTGACGGTTAAGTATATGAGGAGAGGTTTATGTGTATGGGGTGGAGCTAGCACAGGGGGGTTGGTAAGGTAGGCTTTTATTTTCTCGAAGGCTAGCTGGCACTTTGCATCCCAGACTTGGTTGGTATTCTTTTTTAGGAGTTTAAAGAGGGGCTCACAAGTGGTAGTCAGCTGTCTGATGAAACGGCTGATGTACTGCAACCGGCCTAGGAAGCCTTTGACTTCGGTGGGAGTTTTCGGCTGTGGCATCTCTAGGATGGCTTTGATCTTTGCTGGCTCGATCTCGATGCCTTGCTCGGTTACTAAGAATCCCAGGACTTTGCCTCTGGTAACCCCGAATGTACATTTGGTGGGGTTAAGCTTCATCTGGTGCTTTCTGAGTCTTTCGAAGAACTTCTGGAGATCTTTAATGTGAGCACCGTAGGCGTCGCTGGAATGTACAATCATATCATCGACATAGACCTCCATCTCTTTGTGGATCATGTCGTGGAAGAGGGTGGTGGCAGCCCTCTGGTAAGTGGCTCCGGCATTCTTTAATCCAAATGGCATGACAGTGTAACAATAAGTCCCCCAGGGAGTAGTGAATGAAGTCTTCTCCTGATCTTCTGCTGCCATTTTGATTTGGTTGTAGCCCAAAGATGCCGACGAAGGATCGGACTTTGTGAGTCGCGACGACATCTACCACAATGTCAATGTTAGGCGGGGAAGTCATCTTTGGGCGACGCCTGTTGAGGTCGCGAAGTCTACACGATTCTCGACTTTCCCGCTTGGGCTTGGGAACGGTCACTATATTGACGTCCTGGGTATTCAACTACCCGAATGAAGTTGACGCGCAGCTGCTTCATAATTTCTTCTTTGACTTGTAGTGACCATTCTGGCTTGATGCGGCGGAGCTTTTGTTTGACTGGGCGAGCATCCGGATATGTGGGAATCCGGTGCTCGACTATAGCTGGATCTAGGCCGGGCATATCTTCGTAGGACCAGGCAAAGATGTCTATGAATTCTTTGAGGAGATCAATGAGTGCCTTTCTTTCTGGACCTTGGAGGTAACTGCCGATTCGATTTCTTTGATTTCATTGTCCCCCCAAGGTTGATAGTGGATGTCTTCAAGATTTGCCGATGAATGGCTTTGTTCGGTACTCGATCGACTTTGCAAGCTCAAGTAGATAATTTTTATCTTTTGGGTCCATTTTATTAAATGACTCATTATCATAATTATTATTATTTAATGCGTCTTTTAAATTAGGTGCAACTAAGGAATAAGCAAAGACATCCATATTATTATTAAAAGCACATTGTACAGGGGTTATTACATTGTTGAGGATCTGGGGTTTGAGATCCTCAACTATAGGTAGCGGATTGGTAGATGACCAATCCGTAAAGCTAGGGAAAGGATCGGGGATAGTATATCCGAAGCGGTCTACCAGGTCTGCGGGTGTCAGGAGCGGACCGGTCGTGGTGTACCAAGAGGCTTATTAGAAATAGACTCAAACTCGCAGGAGCTTTTCATAATTAGTGCCTCCGTATCATACCCGTAAAGTCGTCTCCTAGACCGTCATCATCTAGCAAGGCCAAAGCATAATCATCTTGGTCTATAGACCAAGTATTTTCAATGGTGACAGTCTTATAAGCGGTGTTATGGGGCTCCAGGGTAACCTGTTCCATATCATCTGAGAGAATACTGACATCATCAAAGACTTCCCAACCAGGGCACCTTTTCCCATTCTGGTCTATCCAGGGTTCAGGAAACATGAGATAGGTTTCAGTTTCCCCCTTGCGTACAAAATAACCATTTAAGGTTCTTCTATAGGGTTGGAGAGGGGGATATTCATAAGGACGCCTTTCTCTTTCTGCCTTTCTTTTCTCACGTTTCTGTTTCATGACTGCGGCTATTTCAGCTGGAGTAGGCGTGTATCCTAGACCGAAAGGAGGGATACATTCCTTAAGTTCATCTTGGACTAAATTGACTAGCCCTTGCTGATTTCTGCCGAGACCTAGACCAGGCATATAATTCATTTTTCGGAACATGTTTAAAGGGACCATATTTCCTAGGGAAGTAACTTTCTTTCCAATGATGTCAGTTTCTCGGCCATATTCAATGGCGTTGACCACAGCTTGGGGGATAACCTCAAAGCCACTGAGAAAAATACCAGTGTCTTCATGTTCTATCTCGAGGATTGGGATATCCTCGCTTTCCTTATTCTCCACGATCTTATCGGCCAGAATAATTACTATGTGATCATCGTGGATGAACTTTACACACTGGTGTAATGAAGAGGCTACCCCCTTTACCCCATGAATCCAGGGCGCCCAACAACAAAGCTAAAGGTGGCGGTATATCCGTGACTTGGAACTCAACCGGCATGTTTAAGGGCCCAACGGTTAACATTAAAGTGACCACCCCAAGACACATCGACCGGGTGTTGTCGTATGCCTTAACTGCTTGCGAGGAAGGAGTGAGTTCGATATCTTTATCCCCGGCTTGGCTAGTGTGTTGGCGGGACATACATTCAGTGAAGACCCATTATCTATCAAAACTCGGGGAACCCGTTTCTCCAGAATTCCCACAGTGATATGAAGAGCATCAATGTGGTTAGTTCCTTCCCTTGGCAGGTCTAGATCGGTAAACATTATTACGATTCCCGAAATGAATGTTCCCGATCATCTGAGTGAGCTCGTTGGGGGAGGTTTAAATAGGAACGACCGCCTGGCTTAGTGACTTAGCCAGTGTATCACGGTGGGTCTTGGAAGCGCATAGTAAGCCCCAGATGGAGATGTTGGCCTGAGTTTTCTTCATCTGAGCTAATAAAGAATCTTCCACCGTTTTAGCCCCAAGATATACGTTACTTGATCTTTTCCGCAGTGGTCACCTCTTTCGGGGTGGTTTGGCCGGTAGGCTCGGCCGGATCGGGTAAGGTGGCTAACATTTCCACCAACCCAAGTGGCTTTTTCAATGTTACATGTATTTTGGCTACCAAGGATGGTGTCCCAAGAGAGCATATTACAGCTAGGCTCTTTTATGGATAAGGGTGGAGGAATAGGAATGAGGATATACGGAAGTGGATGTTTATTTATTTCAAACTTGGACACAAAAGGGTTTTCATCAACCTCAATCATATTGATTTGAGGTAGAGGGTTATTGACTACATTTGGTCTGGGTGGAGGTTTCTCAATAACCTTATCATCTATTAGGTCTTGGATAGCATTTTTGAGGGTGTAACATTTGTCAGTGAGGTGACCACTGGAGCGATGATATTCACAGTACTAGGCATGGTTCCAAGTCCTGGGCAGGGGGTCAGGTGGCTTATAATTTTCCAGTGGCTTCAATACTCCTTGTGCCATTAGCCCTGCAGATCACGCATCGGGAGCTTGCGGTTCATCAAAATGCTTGGCTTACCGCTCGATTTAAGTTTCTGCCGGGCCATTATTTGCTCCCATTTGTATTGACAGAGCTGTCCGACCCATAATACCATGGAACAGCTATAATTTTGGGTAGAAAATGGGGTTGAGGCATTTCCTACCATATTGACTGGAGTGCGGTTGTCTTTCCTTTGGAGTAACGAAAGAACTAGGAGACGTATTGGTTTTCAATTGGCCAGTCCGTATATCATCATCAATACGGGCTCCTATCTCCACTATTTCTTTGAAATTGGTATAGGGGAGGTACCGCATATGTTCCAGGTAAATGGGCTGGAGGTTTTGATGAACATTCGGCATGACTCGGCCGGATCAGGTCTGTCAAAGGTCTGCGGCCGCCTTTCTTCCACATGACGCAAACTCAAGCAGTTTCCTTTTCCGTTGGGTGCACGATTCAAGGTCCCTCCTATTTTCGTGGACGGTATTATCTTTGTATCTTTCAAGGAATGCTTCGCTATCTCGGTCCTGTGTATTCATGGTACCGCTGCCGACAAGGCATTAACCATTGTTTGGCGCCTCCTACCGTGGTGAGGTGAAAATTGGAAGCCATAGCCTCAAAGCTAGCTCCCCGTGACTGCATGCCAGTGGAATAAGACCTCAAATGGGATATAGGGCATCCAGTCCCGTCAAACTTTTCTATGTCGGGCATTTTGAACTTTGAGGGAAGTATTGCTGATGGTTGCAATGTTAGGGCCCGAGTAGAAAATTCCCCTTTATTGAGGAGTTTAAGCATCATGGCTTTCATATTTTCCATGTCGGCCTCCATTTTAGTGGTTGGGGGAGTTGGTTTTTGGTATATACTGGCTGGATTTGGGAAGGCTGGGTTATTTTCGGGTTGAAGGTAAGGATTTTGGGCTGGTGGGTTTTGGGTAATATATGGATTCTGGGTTGGTAGGTTTTGGGTAGTGTATGGGTTCTGAATTGGTGGGTTATTGGTAGTTTCAGCCGGGCGACCAAGATCATTAGGAGGTAAATATGTGGTAACTTGGCCTGGTGGTTTAAAGCTTTTTGGGTCCATATGTGGGCTATTTAGGAGCGGGTTAGTCATAGGAAAAGGGAGGTCATTTGGATTCTGGGTGTTTGGGGGAATATATGGTGGATAAGGAGGGTAAGGATAAATATTTGGGTAGTAAGGATTTGGTGGAGGATTGGGATTTGGGATAGTGGTAGTATTTGGTGGGTTAGTGTTTGGCTGAGGGGTTGTGTTAGGAGGCACCTGAGATGTGGATGCTTCTTGGGGAATAGTAGGGGAAGAGTTCACCTCACCACTGGACTTTAGACTTTGCACCAGACTAGCCATTTGACTCATCGCTGCACCCAACCTTTGGTCAAACCATTCCTGCATTGCCGGAGGCGGAACATACCACAGCCCCGAATGCACCCATAGCGACTGCTTCACTTTCTTCTCGCCATACTTCTGATCTCGTGCCACCGAATCGATTCTCGCCTGTCTCGATTCAAACCGATACCTCGATCGATTTACGACTGGTTTCCGTATCAACCCCGTATATTCTCTGCCTTTCCAAATTCGGGCCAGGTTTCTGAGGAAAATGGGGGTTTGGTAGGTATCAGAAGGCTGGCTGGAGGTTGTTTGGGCTTGGAGTACATCGTGCCTTTTTTATTAGTATTTTATTATTAATTATTTTTCCTTGTTCCCTACAATTGACCGGATAAGCACCTGCTTTATTTTGACAGTCTCAGGACTTTCCTTGGAACAGTGTGTTCTTTCTCCAGAGTATAGGACCAACGTATTACACCTTCCTTTCGGCTCCCCAGGACTGGACTAGTCCCAGGCGTAGGGCCTATACTCTTTCCAGGATCCACCATTCGAAATGGTCTAGGTCGAGCATCTGAGAATTATAAGTTAGCCCCTGTTTATTGTTTATTGATATTCTTTTCTTTTTTGTGCGCACTTATTATATTTTTTTTTTCGAACTTGCGCATTTTTTTTTGACATATATATATTTTTCTTTTCTGATTTTTTTTACAGGGGTGTAGACACCCAAATTTCGTACCCCTGATATGTGACATGACAAAAATATCAAGACCTGTTAAAACATTAACAAATGTCAAGTTACAGGGTCAAAAATGTAAAAGGACAAAGCAGGATGCGCAAAAGGACAAAATTGCAGGGACTAAAGTGTCAAAAAGGAGCTTAGTTTGAAGATTGGGCACAGCCACCCATAGGTTTGGGCATGGCGCCCAAACCTCTATAGGTTGGAGCCCAAACTTCATTCCAGCCACTATTCATGCAACGATCTGCCGCAAAATGCAAATTTTCAAACGCAGTGTACAACTGATTGAAGCACAGGAAAGGATTAGGGCGTGGCTTCCATCCAGTTTGGGCTCACCGCCCAAACTTCTATATTGCAGCGCCCAAAATGCCTCTTCAGACGCTGTTCATCCCTTTATTTGCCGTAAAATGCAACAAACACTGCGCGGCGTACACCCGATTGATGCGTCTGATAAAATTTCAAAATTCCACCGATGTCCCAGTCCTCACCTATAAATAGAGGTGCCCGGCTCTTCATTCAGTACTCCTTCTTCGCGTAAAAGCTTCTCCGCGTTAACGTTACACTGGAGAATTAGAGAGCGGTGTGAGATAGTGAGAGATCGCCTCCAAAGCCTCGAAACCCTGCCAAACCTCCGCCAAACACAAATCCAACCGATAGAAGTGTACCTTAGCCCCCCAGCTAGGTATCCACCCTTTTTCCCCGGTCCAAAAATCGTGGAAAGAGCAGTTGCTCTGCCCGATTTAAAAGGCCAAATCAACCCATATAAGCCGTTATTCCGCCTAACCAAATAAGCCAAAACCATAAAAACTAAGCTGCATTCTGCCCGAGTGAGTGAGCCAAAAACACTATATATAAGCAGTCACGCTGCCCAAATTCACACAACACACAACACACAACAAACAACAACATCAGCAGCAGCAATAAAAGTCTCCCTCTCCCGAGAGGACAGAGCGAGCACACCCTAGGTGCGTAAGTTCTATTTTAAAGTCTTTCATTTTGTAAAGTATTATTTCCAATCCGGCCCAATGTAGATATATAGCGGTTGTCTGCCGGATTTAGTTAGGAAATAGTACTAAATGTAGCCGTTATTATGGCAAAATGTTTTTAGATAGGTTTGTAATTATTTGCTTTATTTATTCATTAAAGTCTTTATTTGTAATAGTATTATTTCCAGTCCAGTTCAATATACATATATAAGCAGTTATGCTGCCCGGATTTATTTAGGAAATAATACTAAATGTAGCCGTTACTATGACCAAATATTTTCAAGTATATTTGTAATTGTTTGTGAAAGAGTCTGTTGCAAGTCCGTAAATAATATAGATGTAATGGATGTATTTGTAGGCAGTTAATGCTTTATTTATATGTTTAATAAATATAACAAAAAGCATACTTTAGCCAAAAACCGTTTTGAGACCGAAAGGGCGAGTTGGGTGCCTAGCACCTTCCCAACTCGTAACTTAGCCTCCGAACCCGTTATCTCTCTACGGTTTTCTTTCTCGGTTTTGCTTTATTTTTGCCTTAAAATAAAGATGGCGACTCTAAAACATTTTGGATCCAGGTGGGGCCTCGCAACATCTTTCTTTGCACTTTCACGTTCTCCCTAAAAAAGGGAGAATGAGAATGGAAAGGTGATGTATTCCTATGTCTGGTATCCCTAAACAAGGGATAACTTGACGTAGAAAACCCAAAGCACTCATAGTGATCCGAAATAGGCCATAAGGCTATTTTCATAAAATCCATAGTGGGGGCGCTGCAACATCTTTCTTTGCACTTTCACGTTCTCCCCTAAACAAGGGAGGATGGGAATGGAAAGGTGATGTTTTCCTATATCCTGGTATCCCCTAAAAAAGGGATAACTTGACATAGAAAATCCAAAGCTCCCATATTGGATCAAAAATCCACTAAAGGCAACCGAGGCGCATTCCAATGCGCTATTCCGACAGCACTCCTCCCGCACTTTTGATTTCGTCCTCCCCTAAACAAGGGAGGCTGGAACGGGAGCAGTGGATGTCACCGCATCCGCACGCGCGCACCCCTATCCAAGGGCGCACGGGCGCTGGAGCACTTTCCTGAACCCACAAGGGCGACTTTGGGAGATCGTTTTATTTGAATGAATAAAAATGGAGGGCTAGACTCAGTAACCAAAACTTTTTTTTTTCTTTTGTTTCTGGCTAAAGTATGCTTGTTATATTAATTTAAACACTTGAATATTGCGTTCCTTTAACATCCGTGTCTATATTTGTGGATATGATCCTCCATCTTGCAGCAGTTTCATTTCAAACACTGTTACGGATATACTTGAAAATATTCGTATTTTATTTTTTCAAAAAAAAAATTGCAAAAAAAAAATATCTATATATATACACTATTTTATGTGCAATAATTTCCAGGCAGCACAACAAAAGGGCCGGGGCTTTATTTTTTTAAAATCTCTTCATTTTCGGCCATATATATTATTTTATTTTGCTTTATTTTCATTTCGCACAATATATACATATATGCATTCATTCTGTCATTTTATTTTGGGGATTAGGACCCATTTTTTTTATAAATAGATAGATTCCCCGTTTTTCTTTCTATTTCTTGATGGTATGCTTGCTTGCTTGCGCATAAGCTAAAAAGCCGAGAAAATCCATATACAACAGCAAGACATGCCATATCTGTTTTATTTTCTATTTCTACATCTGATTTTTATTTGTTTTTGCTTTTTAGATACCGCACACACGCGCACATGCATATAAATATATTCCGAACTGCTACCTTACACCATGGCCAGCCTACCCCCTGCATAAGCCAACGTTAGATTGCATATAGATTCTCAGGACACTTCAAAGACCGACCGGTTTTTGCATTTTAAATCGTGGATCGGCCCAGTAAAAAAAAAAGTGCGCAAGTCAAAAAAATGTGCGCAAGTCAAAAAAATAAAAAAGAAAAATCTGTGCAAGTAAAAAAAAAATGCGCAAGTCAAAAAAAAAAAAACACTGGGGATGATTTATTATTTTCAAATGCTCGACCTAGATCATTTCGAATGGTGGATCCCAGAAAGAGTATAGGCCCTTCGCCTGGGATCAGTCCGATCTCGGAGTCGAAAAGCAGGTGGAATACGTTGGTCCTATACTCTGGAGAAAGAATCAACTGTTCCAGGAAAGTCCTGAGACTGTCAAAATAAAGCAGGTGCTTATCCGGTCAATTTGTAGGGATAATAATAAATAATTAATAAAATATACTAATAAAGGCACGTTGTACTCCAAACCCAGAAAGCCTTCAGCCAGCCTCCTGATACCTCCATAACCCATTTTCATCAGAAATCTGACCCGAATCTGGAAAGGCAGAGATAGTACTGGCCGGTTGACACGGAAACAAGAGGCGTAAATCGAACAGGAGATATCGATGAGTTAGACAAATGCGAATCGCAATACTGATTCGAGCAAAGATGGCAATGTATGAACGATCGATATGGGTATAGATTCGTGGGGCTCAGGGATATGCTCAGACTCGCAATGCAATCAGGTGGGCTAGACCGTAATCCGGATGCACGACATGAACACTTGCTAAGCCAAATAGCAAGTCTTATACAAGGTCAAAAACCCAAAGTCTTTGAGGTAAACTCTTCCCCTATAGTCCCCCAGGGAGCATCCACATCTCATGTGCCTCCAAACCCAACTCCTCAGCCAAACACTAACCTACCAAATATAGTCATTACCCCAAATCCCAATCCTCCACCGAGTCCCTACTACCCAAATATCAACCCTTACCCGTCATATCCTTCATATCCTGCTCCAAACACCAAAAATCCCCAAAGCCCAAATGACCTCCCTGTTCCCATAACCAACCCACTCCAAAATAACCCGCATATGGACCCACAAAACTATAACCCACCAGGGCAAGTTACCACTTATCTACCTTATAATGATCCTGGCCGCCCAACCGAAAACATCAACAATCCACCATCCCAAAATCCACCAGCCCAAAACCCATATCCTACCCAAGTTACACCAGCCCAAAACCCATATTCTACCCAAAATCCAACAACCCAAATTCCTTATCCAACACATAATCCACCAATCCATATCCATATCCACCCAAAATCCTTACTGACACGCAAAAATTAACCCAAATTTTCCCTAATCCAACAAGATATACCAAAGCCAACTCCCCCAGCCACCAAAATAGAGGCCGACGTGGAAAATATAAAGGCTATGATGCTCAAACTTCTCAACAAAGGGGAATTTTCTACGCGGGCACTGACATTACAACCTGCAGCAGTATTGCCTCTCAAATTCAAAATGCCCGACATAGAAAAATTTGATGGAACTGGGTGCCCTATATCCCACTTAAAATCTTATTCCACTGGCATGCAGTCAAGGGGAGCTAGCTTCGAGGCTATGGCTTCCAATTTTCACCTCACCCTGATAGGGGCTGCCAAGCAATGGCTAATGTTGTCTGATGGCAGCACCATGAATACGTGGGACCGAGATAGTCAAGCTGCCTCGAAAGGTACAAAGACAACACCATCCCGAAAATAGAAGGGACCTTGAATCGTGCACCCAGAGGAAAAAAAACCGTGGCCGAGTTCGCGAATCGGTGGAAAAAGAAAGTTGGCCCAAACCTTTGACAGACCCGATCCAGCCGAGTCATGCCGAATGTTCATCAAAAACCTCCAGCCCATTTACCTGGAACACATGCGGTATCTCCCCTACACCAATTTCAAAGAAATAGTGGAGATAGGAGCCCGTATAGATGATGATATACGAACGGGGCAATTACAAGTCAATACGTCTCCTAGCTCTTTCCGTTACTCTAAAGGGAAGACAGCCGCAGCCACACCCGCACCAACCGTCAATATGGTAGGGAATGCATCAGCCACTTTTCCTACCCAAAGTTATGGCACTGTTCCATGGTCTTATGGAGTGACAGTCTGTCAACACAATCGGAGGAATAATGGCCCGAATGAAATTTTAGAAATCGAACCGCAGTCATTATGATGAACCGCTAAGCCTCCCGATGCAGTGATCCGCAGGGGCTAATGGCACAAGGAGTGTTAAAGCCTATGGAAAATTATAAACCACCAGACCCCCTGCCCAGGAACTAGAATCATGCCCAATACTGTGAATATCATCGCTGCAGTGGTCACCTCACTGATAAATGTTATCTGCTAAAAAATGCTATTCAGGATCTTATAGATGACAAGGTTATTGAAAAGCCTCCTCCCAGACCAAATATAGTCAATAACCCCCTACCTCAAATCAACATGATTGAGGTTGGTGAAAACTTCCTGGACATGATAGGCAGAGGTACTGATTACGAGAAGCTCCCTGCTGAGTTCGAGCCTATTTCTAATAAGCCTCTGCAGAACTAGTATACTACGACCAGCCCGCTTTTGGACGCCCGCAGATCTGGTGGACCGCTTTAGATATATTATCCCTATTCCTTTCCCTAGCTTTACGGATTGGTCATCTACCGATCCGCTCCCTAATAATGAGGATCTCAAACCCTAGGTCCTCAATAATGTAATAAACCCTGTACGGTTTGCTTTTAATAATAATCTAAATGTCTTTGCTTATTTCTTAGTTGCACCTATATTAAAAGACGCATTAAATCATTATAATAATGAGTCATTTAATAGGACCCGAACAAAAAAAAAAAGAATTATTTGCTTGAGCTTGTAAAGTCAGTCGAGCACCAGGAACAACATCATTCATCAACAGCAACTGAAAACTGATCCACTATCAATCTGGGGCTGGACAATGAAATCAAAAGAAGTCAAAATTGGCAACTACCTGCAAGGCTCCAAAAGAACACCACCCACGAATTCCTTCAAAAAGTTCGTGGACATGCTTACCTGGTTCTATGAAGATGTGTCAGGAGTAGATCCAGCCATAGTCAAACATCGGATTCCCATATATCCGGATGCTCGGCCAATCAGACAAAAGCTCCACTGCATCAAGCCAGGATGGTCACTACAAGTTGAAAAAAAAAGAAAGCATGAAACAGCCGCACGTCAACTTCATTCGGGTAAAAAAAAAGGGAAAAAAAAGAGTAAAAAAAAAAGAAAGAAAAAATACCCGATCTGGCTGTCCAATATAGTGACCATTCCCAAACCCAACAAGTTTTTTTTATCAACAACATGCTGGGCCATAGTCAAATCAAAGGCAGCAGGAGACCAAAGAAGGACCTCATTCACCACCCCTTGGGGAACCTACTGCTATCATGTCATGTCACCTGGGCCAAAAAATGCTGGGGCTACTCATCAAAAGGCCGCTACCACTCTCTTCCACGATGTGCCGTATATTGTCAAAAAGATCCGGTCAGGAGATGTCGTACTCCTCACAAGCCATGAAAGAAAAGACCTTGTTCAGCCCTCCAATCTCAGTGAGCTTAAAAGGTATTATGCTTGAGCCATCCTATTTGGTAAGTGCTTCCTCTCCAGCTAAGTTGAAAACCGAAAGGGCGGCCTAGGCAAAAGTTAGGGCATATAAAAAAAAAACAAACAAAAAAAAGCAAAAAAAAAAAATGAAGAAAAACAAATAAAAAAAAAAGAAGGAGAAATAAGGGCTCACTAGGTTGAAAACCCGAAAGGGCAGCCTAGACAAAAGATAGAGCAAAATAAAAAATATATATCAGGAGAATAAGGAGAGGGAAAACACTCTTTGAAACCTCAGCATCCTACCTCCAGTCTTCGGCGTGCAAGTGGACTTGACTGACAAAAGAAAAAGAAAAACCACGACAAAAGCTTGCAGCAAAACACTAGAATATAAAATTTTCGGGTCCCAAGGTGCAGCTTAGGAATAAGTGCTAAAGAAATTTAGATTATACATTAATTGCATGTACATATCTATTATTGCCTCTATCCCCCTTGTTTTCCCAGAAACTATCCCCTCTTTTGCAGCCTAAGCCCCAAGGTGGTCCATCGATTACGGCGTCGCCAATGGACCAATATACTTCTTTTGCAAGGCACAGAAAAGGCTCAGTCTCATCAGAATGAGAAGCACCAGAAGTGTCCTCGTCCTATTCATCATCTGCGTTGCCATTGTCCCGAAACAGCCAAACGACTTGGATTCCACCCATTCACTGCTGCTCTGTCTGATTGCGGAGAAAAATGCAGGGGCTATGAGAATAGACTTATGCCAAGTGTAGCCCTGCAACAATGGTATGGCCGAGAACAGAAGGAAGTGACTGCCTTTTCCTTTGCCCGCATATCACGAAAAAAAAAGAAAGAGAAAGAGAAAAGCCCGCTCAAGCCCGAAGGTACATTCCTTTAAAATCCATTTTGGAGAAACAACGTGCCATTACCTGTTAGGTCGGTATAGCTTTGCTTTGTGCGTGTGTTTGAGTGCATGTGTTTTTTTAAATTTATTTTGCATCATATAAAATTAGATTGCATTGTAAATATTTGTACATGTTTTCAAAACAAAACAAAAAAAAAACAAAAAAAACAAAAAACAAAAAAAAAACAAAAAAAAAATACAAAAACAAAAAAATACAAAAACAAAAAAAATACAAAAAAAATCGGGAGAGGGAAAATGCATGTAAAAGAGAGAAAAATTTTCAGGTACATGCAACAAGAAAAAATGCGACGGTAGAAGAAGAAATTTTCGGTTGAAGCTGAAAGATGGAGCAAAGAAAGAAAACAGCAGCAAAGAAAAGACGATTTCCGCTGATACCAAGTGATCTTTGCTGAAGAAGAAAAGAAAGCTTCTGACCAAGGCTAGAACGAGCAATAAAGAAAAATGCAGCAGCATCAAGAAAAATTTTCTAGCTAAAGCCGAAAACAAAGCGGGACAGGGAAAAAGATTTTCCAGCGAAGGTTGGAACAGTGATGAAAAGAAAAATCCCCAGCAAAGTGCAATAACGAACAACGTAAAGCAGCAAGCGACAGCAAAGCAACATCAGCAGCAATTTGCTGCATGGACACGACAAAGGTAAAGGAAAGGAAGGTATTTTCCTTTTTAACAGTGCATTTG
Source organism: Codonopsis lanceolata (assembly GCA_013146195.2). Lineage (NCBI taxonomy): Eukaryota > Viridiplantae > Streptophyta > Magnoliopsida > Asterales > Campanulaceae > Codonopsis > Codonopsis lanceolata. The sequence goes on from CM028379.1 coordinate 26,834,821, forward strand.
TTTGATGTTTGGAAACTTTCCTTTAAGGGGTACACAGCCCCGGATTGATAGGGAAATGTTTTGTTCTCTGTTGAAGGCTGAGTTCCTGAGGAGGCAATACATTCTATGCATTTTGGCTGTGTGGGAAACTTTCCTTTAAGGGGTCAGCCCCGGATTGATATGGAAAGGTTTTGTTCTCCAATAGAGGCTGAGTTCCTAGGAAACAATTCATGCCGCGCAGCCACAGGTGAGCTACGATTGGTCTAATTCCTTGGCTAAGGATACGTAGGCAGTCTATCCCGGTAGACGCGACCAAACACAACACATTATTTACCCTTGTCGTACTCATTTGATAAAGCTTTGCCACACTTGCTCATTTAGTATTGCTGCACTTACACCGCAACACTTACACCGCCACATTTAGTCCCCAGCTGAATGAACTACGTCTCGGTCTGATTCCTTGTATAAGGATACGTAGGCAACCTATTTCAGTGGGCACGACCGTTGCATGAATGATGGTTTAGGTTTTGGCCGAACTACGTTTGGTTTGATTCCTTTTATTAAGGGATACGTAGGCAGCCTACATTAGTAGGTCCGACCATCAAAGCATTCAATTTGCATATCTGCTTAAAAACTGCGATAACCTGCTATAACTGACTAAAGATGTCTAGGATATGGAGGTTTGATAAATTGCTGCATTATAACTGCTACCAGTTGCATACTTCTCCCTCGTTTTGAAATGAAACGAAATAGGAGAGTCTATTCTAATCAACGATGCTCGTCTACTCAGTAAGCTGCGGGTTACCCGTAGACTCCATCGTTGAGGGGCTCTGTAGACACCCCAATTTCGTACCCCTGATATGTGACATGACAAAAATATCAAGACCTGTTAAAACATTAACAAATGTCAAGTTACAGGGTCAAAAATGCAAAAGGACAAAGCAGGATGCGCAAAAGGACAAAATTGCAGGGACTAAAGTGTCAAAAAGGAGCTTAGTTTGAAGATTGGGCACAGCCACCCATAGGTTTGGGCATGGCGCCCAAACCTCTATAGGTTGGAGCCCAAACTTCATTCCAGCCACTGTTCATGCAACGATCTGCCGCAAAATGCAAATTTTCAAACGCAGTCTGATTGAAGCACAGGAAAGGATTTGGGCATGGCTTCCATCCAGTTTGGGCTCAGCGCCCAAACTTTTATATTGCAGCGCCCAAAATGCCTCTTCAGACGCTGTTCATCCCTTTATTTGCCGTAAAATGCAACAAACACTGCGCGGCGTACACCCGATTGATGCGTCTGATAAAATTTCAAAATTCCACCGATGTCCCAGTCCTCACCTATAAATAGAGGTGCCCGGCTCTTCATTCAGTACTCCTTCGCGTAAAAGCTTCTCTGCGTTAACGTTACGCTGGAGAATTAGAGAGCGGTGTGAGATAGTGAGAGATCGCCTCCAAAGCCTCGAAACCCTGCCAAACCTCCGCCAAACACAAATCCAACCGATAGAAGTGTACCTTAGCCCCCCAGCTAGGTATCCACCCCTTTTCCCTGGTCCAAAAATCGTGGAAAGAGCAGTTGCTCTGCCCGATTTAAAAGGCCAAATCAACCCATATAAGCCGTTATTCCGCCCAACCAAATAAGCCAAAACCACAAAAACTAAGCCGTCATTCTGCCCGAGTGAGTGAGCCAAAAACACTATATATAAGCAGTCACGCTGCCCAAATTCACACATCACACAACACACAACAAACAACAACATCAGCAGCAGCAATAAAAGTCTCCCTCTCCCGAGAGGACAGAGCGAGCACACCCTAGGCTGTCTGTAAGTTCTATTTTAAAGTCTTTCATTTTGTAAAAGTATTATTTCCAATCCGGCCCAATGTAGATATATAAGCGCTTGTGTCTTTGCCGGATTTAGTTAGGAAATAGTACTAAATGTAGCCGTTATTATGGCAAAATGTTTTTAGATAGGTTTGTAATTATTTGCTTTATTTATTCATTAAAGTCTTTATTTGTAATAGTATTATTTCCAGTCCGGTTCAATATCAATATATAAGCAGTTATGCTGCCCGGATTTATTTAGGAAATAATACTAAATGTAGCCGTTACTATGGCCAAATATTTTCAAGTATATTTGTAATTGTTTGTGAAAGAGTCTGTTGCAAGTCCGTAAATAATATAGATGTAATGGATGTATTTGTAGGCAGTTAATGCTTTATTTATATGTTTAATAAATATAACAAAAAACATACTTTAGCCAAAAACCGTTTTGAGACCGAAAGGGCGAGTTGGGTGCCTAGCACCTTCTCAACTCGTAACTTAGCCTCCGAACCCGTTTTCTCTATCTCTGGTTTTCTTTTTCTGGTTTTGCTTTATTTTTGCCTTAAAATAAAGATGGCGACTCTAAAACATTTTGGATCCAGTGGGGCCTCGCAACATCTTTCTTTGCACTTTCACGTTCTCCCCTAAAAAAGGGAGAATGGGAATGGAAAGGTGATGTATTCCTATGTCTTGGTATCCCCTAAACAAGGGATAACTTGACGTAGAAAACCCAAAGCACTCATAGTGATCCGAAATAGGCCATAAGACTATTTTCATAAAATCCATAGTGGGGGCGCTGCAACATATTTCTTTGCACTTTCACGTTCTCCCCTAAACAAGGGAGGATGGGAATGGAAAGGTGATGTTTTCCTATATCCTGGTATCCCCTAAAAAGGGATAACTTGACATAGAAAATCCAAAGCTCCCATATTGGATCAAAAATCCACTAAAGGCAACCGAGGCGCATTCCAACGCTGCTATTCGACCAAAGACTCCTCCCGCACTTTTGATTTCGTCCTCCCCTAAACAAGGGAGGCTGGAACGGGAGCAGTGGATGTCACCGCATCCGCACGTACGCGCACCCCTATCCAAGGGCGCGCGGGGCGCGGGAGCACCGTTTCCCGGGAACCCACAAGGGGCTGACTCATAATTCAGAAATGCAAAAACCGGTCGGTCTGTGAAGTGTCCTGAAAAACTATATGCATTCTAACGTTGGCTTATGCAGGGGGTAGGCTGGCCATGGTGTAGGGTAACAGTTCGGAATATATCTATATGCGTGCACGTGTGTGCGGTATCTAGAAACCAGTAAAGCCTTTATTTATTTTAAAGATATATGAACAGAAAAATAAAGCATATATGGCCTGTCTTGCTGTTATGTGTGGATTTTCTCGGCTTTTTGTTTTTGAGCGCAAGCAAGCAAACACACCATTTTAAGAAATAGAAAGAAAAGCGGGGAAACTATCTATCCCTATTAATTACAAATTTCGGTCCTATGTCCCCAAAAGAAAATGACAGAATGAATGCAGATATGTATAAATGTACAGAGTAAAGTGAAAAAGAAAATTAACTGAAATAAATAATAATATAGAGCGAAGTAAAGCCCAGCTCTTTTGTTGTTGTCTGCCCGAATTTATTGTAATATATAATATATATATATATATATATATATATTGAGTTTTTCGATTTTTTTTGATATATATATATATTTTTTGATTTTTTTATGCTCTTAAACACGTCTGTAACAGGTATCAGAACGAAACTGCTGGCAGATGGAGGATCATATCCACAAATATGGCCACGGCCGTATGGGAACACTTTATTCAAATGCGTAAATTAATATGACAAGCATACTGCAGCCAGAAACAAATAAAAACAAAAAAGTTTTATTTTACGAGTCTAGCCCTCCATTTTATTTAAAATAAAACAACTCCCCAGCCAGAGTCGCCACTTGTGAGGTTCCTGGGTGTGCTCCGCCCGCCTTGGATAGGGGTGCGCGCGCGTGATGCGGGACACCACGCTCTCGCTCCACCCTCCCTTGTTTAGGGGAAGACGAAATCAAAAGTGCGAGAGGAGTGCCGTCTATGTTAGCACGCTTGAATGTGCCTCTGCTTGCCTTGAGTGGATTTTTTATCCAATATGGGAACCGATGGTTTCCTCGCATCAAGTTATCCCTTGTTTAGGGGATACCAGATATGGGAATGCATTACCCTTTCATTCCCATTTTCCCTTTTTAGGGAAAACGGAAAAGTGCAAAAAGGATATTGCGACGCCCACTATGGATTTATTGAAAATAGCCTTATGGCCCATTCAGATTACTATGGGAGCTTTGGGTTTCCCGCATCAAGTTATCCCTTGTTTAGGGGATACCAGGATATGGGAATGCATCACCCCTCCATTCCCATATCTCCTTTTTTTAGGGGAGAACGGGAAAGTGCAAAGAGGGAATGTTGCGAGGCCCCACTGAATCCGAAAGTTTTAAAGTTGCCATCTTTATTTTAAGGCAAATAAAGCAAAACCAAAAAAAAAAAAAATAACCAGAGAAAAAGAAAACGGGTTCGGAGGCTAAGTTACGAGTTGGGAAGGTGCTAGGCACCCAACTCGCCCTTTCGGTCTCGAAAATGGTTTTTGGCTGAAGTATGCTTATTGTCACATTTATTTAGCAAATAAATAAGGTATTAAAATGGCATGGAAATTTAAACAAATACATTCGTGGCCACATTATTTACGGACTCGCAACCGTCTCCTTCCAATAATTACAGGCATATTTAAGAATATTTGGCCATTATAACGGCTCTTTTACATAATATTTCCTATTCTAATCCGGGCAGCACAATGGCTTATATGGGCTACATTGCGCCGGATTTAAATAACAACTTTTTAAAAATAAAGAAAAGACAGAAAATATAAATAAATAGAAATAACGACGCTCTTAAAGGTTTTACCTTTTAGAGCGGCGGTGTGCTCGCTCTGTCCTTCAGGGAGAGGGAGTCTTTTTGTTGTTTGTGTGGTTGTTGTTTTGAGTTGGGCAGAATGACTGCTTTATTTCTGAGGGTTTGGGCTTATCAACTCGGGCAGAGTGACAGCTTATTTGGGTAGGTTTTGGCCTTTTTGGTTGGGCGAAACCTAGACTTAATTTTTGACTTTTTAGCTCGTTACTCTGGCGAGTAACGACTTACTTTGGGATTTTTGACTGGGAAGTGTGGTGGACACCTAACAACTAGGCTAGGGATCGCTTATAACCTATGGGTTTTGATTTTGGCGAGTTTGACGGGGTTTGGAGACTCTAGGGGCTTCCACTCACCTATCTCGCACCTCGCGTACTAATCCTATCGGTAGATCGCGAAGCTTCTGCGATTTTTTATCGCGAACTTAGCAGCGAAAAAATGGGAGCCGGGCCTCCTATTTATACTGGAGGAGAGGGATACGCTGGGCATTTCTTGGTTTCTTCTCCGTGCATCGCCAGCTTGTACCGCTGCTTCAGAGTTGTACAATTTGATCTCTCGAGACAAGCTACATAAGCAGCATGGTGCGCTAAGGAGACCCTCGTGCGGCACCATGCCCTTCCGTGTTTCAAATTTTTGCACTTTCCCTGCAGCTTCATTGTTTCGCGATCCTCGCTTTCCTTTTGCATTTTTGACTCAGAACTTGACATTTGTTAAGTTTTAACAGCTTCTTGATATTTTATGTCGGCCACATACTGTGGGTACGAAATTGGGGTGTCTATAGTGCGTTGTGGTCCTTGCTGTCAATGCCCCATCCAATTTTGTAATGAATCTATTGATGTGGATTAACGAAATTGATGTACGAAGGGTATTTTTGTCTTTCAATTACACCCCTTTCTTCGTCGAACATTTTTCTTTCAATTCCACCTTTCTGGGTGCAATTTAAAGACAAAAATATCCTTCGTACTGTGAGAACCCGAAACCTACTTGTATAACTTGTCTTCTATACTTGTTTAACATGATTAGAACATGTTTTTGACATACTAGTAGTATCCCTAACATGATTGACTTGATTGCATTCCTTGATCGAGCCGTAATTGTCGTATCGAACGCCTATTGCCTTGCATGCTCTAGATTGACTTGTTCTTGCTCGGGCTTTGATCTTTTGGACTTAGCCAAGACCTTGAGAGACTTTTATCATTGTTATAAGGACCCTTGATACTCATTCTAATGCTTCTTTGAGTTGTATATGCCTTATATGCGTTATACGTGCAAATCTGGACCTGTTTGACCTAACGGATGGCCTGAGGAATTGTTCCACCATGACAACCGAACATCTTTGGCATTGTTCGGCCCCAAGAACCGAACATTATGAAGGAGGTTCGGCCCAGCTCTATATCCTCACATTATGTAAACTATGTGCAATAATGTGCATCTTAAATACTTGATCTCCATGCTTGAAATATTGTCTTGGCTAACGTGTTGCATATTGACATGTCATGCATGATTGATAGCTTACGAGTCATTATGACTTACCCGTTCCCTTGTATTTTTTTTAGATCCTAGCAGGACTGGACCTTCTCGTTGAGGCTTATGGTGCTCTTACACCTTAGTTCTCTTTTGTTCCAACTTTTGCGGTTGAAGAGGTGGTTTTAGAAGTCCTCTTCTATTCTTTTGTATTTTGCAAGGACGACGGGTTTAAAGCTAGTAAACTAGACTACACTTGGGAATGTTTATAGACTTGTACTAGTGTAATCCTGTTAGCTACTTGTAGTTCTTACTCTTGTAGTACTTATACTTCTCTTGATGCTGGCAATTGTATTAGCCGTGCCTTGTATGTCGTGTGTTGTTCACTACGTATAGACTTCCGCTGAGCATCCTTTTAGCTCTTAATTATATTCTTGTCCTAGTAATGACTTAACTGTTTTATCAGGTGAAATGATTTTGACATACCGACCTTTAGTGTCTAGTTCTTGCGACTGAAATGTTGCGTCACGCCAGTTTTAAAATATTTCGAGTCCTTGCATGTTCGTCTTTTCTTGTATCTCTTGTCTTGGCGCTCCGGTCCGCGGTCCCATCTCCAGTCTGGGGTCGGGGTCGCCACACGTACAATCCCTTCATTAATCCACGTCATCTGGTGCATTAAAAAATTGGATATGACATTAACGACAAGGACCACATTGCACCCAATTATTGAGTACATTAGTGAAATTTGCGATATTGTAATCTGGTAGGTCAAATTGATTACCTACAAATATTACAATGGTTATCTAGATAATTTTCCTGCAAAAAAATAATGTCTACATATCTTTTCTTTACATTCTTACTTTGGGGTAAGATGAATTATGCATTACAAAAACATAAATTAGTACTCCCTCGGTTTTCAAACTATCCCCTCTTTTCCTTTTTCGTCCGTTCTAAAATAATTGTCTCATTTCAAAAAAAAAAAAATTCATTTTAGGAAAATACTTTTACCACTATACACTTACTTTTTCTATATATTTTTTATTAAGACCACATAATAAAGAGCATTAAAGAAAACCACACATTTTCCCAATATTTATAATACAGTCAATTATTATTTTTAAACGTTGCGCCGCATTAAAGAAGGCAATAATTTGAAAACAGAGAGAGTACAACAAATATGGAGTTAAAAAAACAATAATTATTTGGTGATGGGATGAGGAGTCTCGAAAAAGATACTTATTCCAAATAAAAATGTGAGGAATAAATATAACAATAAGTTTAAAAATGGGTAAGGTGGGAAAATAAATGTAGGAAGAATCTTTAACGGAAAATATAAACTGTCCTCCAAGTTTTGTTTTGTTTTTTGAGAAAATATATGGATATATTTTTAGAAAGAGTAATGATGTGACATCTATGCATCATTTTATTTTACATATTTTGGGCTCCACTATGAGTTAAAAAATGAAAACAACTAGATGACACTAAAATGTCATTTCATTTTGTACACAAAATATGAAAATTATTAGGTGGTTTTAGCATTGTTCTTTTAGAAAAGGGAGTTAAGGGAGATACTTTCCCACGTGAAACGTCAAAATAATAATAATAATAATTATTATTATTATTATCAATATTAATATTTTCTAGTTTTTAGCAATTTCACCCAACCAAACGAGATTTTAAGGTTTATATTGCATTTACTATTTAATCTAGCGAGAGTCTTCAATAGTTGGGGTTGGAATTGGATTTTGTTGTTTAATCTGCCAAAAGAAGAGGAAGTGAGGGGTGGGGGTACTTTTTAAAAACCTATTGTGGTGGTCTCATGTAAATAATGTGTACTAAGTACTGCACCCGGTTTTTACTTATTTTCTTTTTGGGGATTTACATTGTGTTTTCTTGTTTAATCCGCCAAGAGATGCTTCATCCGCCAAGAGAAAGAGAGAGTGGGGGAGGAGAGGGCCCTTGAAAAGTGGTGAGTGTGGTTTCAAGTAAATAACGTGTGCTAAATACCGCACCCGGTTTTTACTTAATACATAAGATGATTAAATCTTCCAAATCAACAGTCAACCTACTTCGAATTGTTAAATTCTAAATCAAGGTTTGTTTCATTTGGTAGCCCTAAATGAAACTATTTAAGTAGCGAGGATTCCCTCTTTTTGAACAGAGCACAGTCGGAACACCCCCCGCCCATCCCATTGGGGTCGCGGCGGCTGCGGTTTGTATTTTTCCTTTGTGTCTCTCATATGGAAGTAAGATCAATGGATATACTTCCATGGCCGTTTCGGTAGATTTCTCTCTGTATCCCTTTTCATTTTTCTTGTCTATATTCCTACCATATAAATTTATATATTAATGTTTTATTACAATTATTGTAAATTAAGGTTTTGCGCTTCCCCTCCTCCTAACATACTCAAATATTAGTTGTAGATCACAATCATAAACTTTAATTCTCACCATATTTATGGTTGAATTTGATTCGTAAAAATGGAAAATGTAATTCATTTTCTTTATAATAAATATGTTTTGTTCAAAATATTTATTTTTGGTAGATTCATGTGCTTTTCAATTAAAGTTAATATTTCTATTTTCAGGCCAATCATTCGTTATTCTAAAGGCATTTCACATAAAGTAATTTATTTACTTTATAAGGTAATAAATGGGTGGGATACTAGTGTTAGAACAATGTTTTAAAGTTTGATGCTTCCAATGCTATCTAACTTTTTTTGTAATCAATCTAAACCTACAGGCAACTCTCCTCTCCTAGCTAATTGGCACGTTAAAGTTAAGCCTGCCTAGGATGAAGCAAGCAGTGTTGGGGCTAGTTGGTTGTCTGTCTGGATATCTCTCATTGTGTGAAATTTATCATATGATTGTTTTGTATTCAGTTTTATCTATCTTTTTATGTACTTGTGGTGGGATTGTTGCCCGACACTATTTTGGCAATATATTTTCCCAAATTTTTATCCAAGGAAATATCCAATCATAGCTAAAAATCAAAATCACAACAATTGTTACATGGACTGTGATCGGGGAGAGAGAGAGAGAGAGAGAGCAAAGCAGATGGACATGATTTACTACATATTAAAATGTGAGATGTACATTATATTCAATAGCAATTATAATCAAGTTGAATCAATTATTCGCCAAATCCAGATAATACAAAATTGAATAAATAGTATAGAAAATAGAGAAAAAAATCGAAGGATTTAACAAAGATCCTTATGTTGTTTCAAGAGAAGTTGTGATATCGGAGCGATGACAGCCTGTAAAATGTGGTTTGTGGTTTCAAGTAAATTACGACACCCGATTTTTCTAAATACATATAGATGATTAAATCTTATAAATCAATGGTCAACCTATTTTGGATTGACAAAATCTGAATCAAGGGCCAATTATTGTGGTACATATGTTAGGGGAAAAAACTTGTGTAAGACGGTCTTACAAATATTTTTTGTAAGGCCGATCCTATTTACCCGACCCGTAGTGTATAGGTGGGTTGAGTTGTGAGAGTGTGGGCCTCTATCTTACAAATTATGATTCGTAAGACGACCTTACATGATACTTACTCTATATTAGGTTAGTATGAGAATTTTTCAATAAAATCGTTGTAAACTTGCACCATATTTTAAAAGAGTTATTTTTCTAAAATATTCTTACATTTAATTATTTAAATTTTAGAAGGATTTGATGAATATCATTATTTCACTTTTAAGTCTACCATGAGTAAAAAAAAAGAAAAAATATCTAAATAACCATCGCACTATCCGTAAGTAACAGATTAGACCAACCACATTACAATATCACAAACGTGACCAATGTACTCATTAATTGGGTGCGATGTGGTCCTTGTTATCAATGCCCCATCCAATTTTTTAACGAATCTATTGATGTGAATTAACAGAATGACTATACGAAGGGTATTTTTGTCTTTCAATTACACCCCTTTCTTCCCCGAACATTTTTCCTTCAATTCCACCTTTCTGGGTGTAATTGAAAGATAAAAATACCCTTCGTACAATCCCTTCGGTAATCCACGTCATCTGGTGCACTAAAAAATTGGATATGACATTAAGGACAAGGACCACAATGCACCCAATTACGGAGTACGTTGGTGAAATTTGCGATATTGTAATTTGGTAGGTCAAATTGATTACCTACAAATAGTACGATGGTTATCTAGATAATTTTCCTACCAAAAAATAATGTCTACATATATTTTCTTTACATTCTTACTTTGGGGTAAGATGAATTATGCATTATGAAAACATAAATTAGTATTCCCTCGGTTTTCAAACTATCCTCTCTTTTCCTTTTTCGTCCGTTCTAAAATAATTGTCTCATTTCAAAAAAACTTTTTCTTTTAGGAAAACACTTTTACCACTTTACACTTACTTTTTCTATATACTTTAATTAAGACCACATAATAAAGAGCATTAAAAAAAACCACACATTTTCCCAATATTTATAATACAGTCAATTATTATTATTAAATGTTGTGCCGCGTTAAAGAAGACAATAATTTCAAAAATAGAGAGAGTACAACAAATATGGAGTTAAAAAAACAATAATTATTTGGTGATGGTATGAGGAGTCTCGAAAAAGATACTTGTTCCATATAAAATGTAAGGAATAAATATAACAATAAGTTCAAAAATGGGTAAGGTGGGAAAATAAATGTAGGAAGAAGCTTTAACGGAAAATATAAATTGTCCTCCAAGTTTTGTTTTGTTTTTTGAGAAAATATAAGGATATATTTTTAGAAAGAGTAATGATTTGACATCTATGGATCATTTTATTTAATATATTTTGGGTTCCACTATGAGTTAAAAAGTGAAAGCAACTAGATGACACTAAAACGTCACTTCATTTTGTACACAAAATATGAAAATTATTAGGTGGTTTTAGCATTGTTCTTTTAGAAAAGGGAGTTAAGGGAGATACTTTCCCACGTGAAACTTCAAAATAATAATAATAATAATAATAATAATAATAATAATAATAATAATAATAATAATAATAATAATAATAATAATAATAATAATAATAATAATAATTATTATTATTATTATTATTATCAATATTAATATTTTCTAGTTTTTAGCAATTTCACCCAATCAAACGAGATTTTAAGGTTTATATTGCATTTACTATTTAATCTAGTGAGAGTCTTCAATAGTTGGGGTTGGAATTGGATTTTGTTGTGTAATCTGCCAAAAGAAAAGGAAGTGAGGGGTGGGGGTACCTTTTAAAAACCTATTGTGGTGGTCTCATGTAAATAATGTGTACTAAGTACCGCACCCGGTTTTTACTTATTTTCTTGTGGGGATTGGAATTGTGTTTTCTTGTTTAATCCGCTAAAAGAAAGAAAGTTTGGAGGGGGGGGGTAGCCTTTGAAAAGTGGTTGTTGTGGTTTTAAGTAAATAATGTGTGCTAAATACCGCACCTGATTTTTAATTATTTTCTTTTTGGGGATTCGCATTGTGTTTTCTTGTTAAATCCACCAAGAGATGCTTCATCCGCCAAGAGAAAGAGAGAGTGGGGGAGGAGAGGGCCCTTGAAAAGTGGTGAGTGTGGTTTCAAGTAAATAACGTGTGCTAAATATAGCACCCGGTTTTTACTTAATACATAAGATGATTAAATCTTCCAAATCAACGGTCAACCTACTTCGGATTGATAAAATCTAAATCAAGGTTTGTTTCATTTGGTAGCCTTAAATGAAACTATTTAAGAAGCGGGGATTCCCTCTTTTTGAACAGAGCACAGTCGGAACACCCCCCCGCCCATCCCTTTGGGATCGCGGCGGCTGCAATTTGTGTTTTTCCTTTGTGTCTCTCATATGGAACTAAGATCAATGGATATACTTCCATGGCTGTTTCGGTAGATTTCTCTCCGTATCCCTTTTCATTTTTCTTGTCTATATTCCTACCATATAAATTTATATATTAATGTTTTATTACAATTATTGGAAATTAAGGTTTTGCGCTTCCCCTCCTCCTACCATACTCAAATATTAGTTGTAGATCACAATCATAAACTTTAATTCTCACCATATATACTGTTGAATTTGATTCGTAAAAATGGAAAATGTAATTCATTTTCTATATAATAATTATGTTTCTTTCAAAATATTTATTTTTGGTAGATTCATGTGCTTTTCAATTAAAGTTAATTTTTCTATTTTCAGGCCGATTGTACGTTATTCTGAAGGCATTTCACATAAAGTAATTTATTTACTTTATAAGGTAATAAATGGGTGGGATACTAGTGTTAGAACAATGTTTTAAAGTTTGATGCTTCCAATGCTATCTAACTTTTTTTCTAATCAATCTAAACCTACAGGCAACTCTCCTCTCCTAGCTGACTGGCACGTTAAAATTAAGCCTGCCTAGGAGGAAGCAAGCATTGTTGGGGCTAGTTGGTTGTCTGTCTGGATATCTCTCATCGTGTGAAATTTATCACATGATTGTTTTGTATTCAGTTTTATATATCTTTTTATGTACTTGTGGTGGGATTGTTGCCCGACACTATTTTCGCAATATATTTTCCCAAATTTTTATCCAAGGAAATATCCAATCATACCTAAAAATCAAAATCACAACAATTGTTACATGGACTGTGATCGGGGAGAGAGAGAGAGAGAGAGAGAGAGCAAAGCAGATGGACATGATTTACTACATATTAAAATGTGAGATGTACATTATATTCAATAGCAATTATAATCAAGTTGAATAAATTATTCGCCAAATCCAGATAATACAAAATTGAATAAATAGTATAGAAAATAGAGAAAAAAATCGAAGGATTTAACAAAGATCCTTATGTAGTTTCAAGAGAAGTTGTGATATCGGAGCGATGGCAGCCTGTAAAATGTTGTTTGTAGTTTCAAGTAAATTACGGCACCCGATTTTTCTAAATACATATAGATGATTAAATCTTATAAATCAATGGTCAACCTATTTTGGATTGATAAAATCTGAATCAAGGGCCAATTCTTGTGGTACATATGTTAGGGGAAAAAACTTGTGTAAGACGGTCTTACAAATATTTTTTGTAAGGCCGATCCTATTTACCCAACCCGTAGTGTATAGGTGGGTCAAGTTGTGAGAGAGTGAGCCTCTATCTTATAAATTATGATTCGTAAGACGGCCTTACATGATACTTACTCTATATTAGGTTAGTATGAGGATTTTTCAATAAAATCGTTGTAAACTTGCACCATATTTTAAAAGAGTTATTTTTCTAAAATATTCTTACATTTAATTATTTAAATTTTAGATGGTTTTGATGACTATCATTATTTCACTTTTAAGTCTACCATGAGTAAAAAAAAAGAAAAAATATCTAAATAACCATCGCACTATCCGTAAGTAACCGATTTGACCAACCACATTACAATATCACAAACGTGACCAATGTACTCATTAATTGGGTGCCATGTGGTCCTTGTTGTCAATGCCGCATCCAATTTTGTAACGAATCTATTGATGTGGTTTAACGGAATGACTGTACGAAGGGTATTTTTGTTTTTCAATTACACCCCTTTCTTCCCCGAACATTTTTCCTTCAATTCCACCTTTCTGGGTGCAATTGAAAGAAAAATACCCTTAGTACAATCCCTTCGTTAATCCACGTCATATGGTGCATTAAAAAATTGGATATGACATTAACGACAAGGACCACATTGCACCCAATTACTAAGTACATTGGTGAAATTTGCGATATCGTAATCTGGTAGGTCAAATTGATTACCTACAAATAGTACAATGGTTATCTAGATAATTTTCCTACAAAAAAATAATGTCTACATATCTTTTGTTTACATTCTTACTTTGGGGTAAAATGAATTATGCATTACGAAAACATGAATTAGTACTCCCCCCGTTTTCAAACTATCCCCTCTTTTCCTTTTTCGTCCATTCTAAAATAATTGTCTCATTTCAAAATACTTTTCCTTTTAGGAAAACACTTTTACCACTTTACATTTACTTTTTCTATATAGTTTAATTAAGACCACATAATCAAGAACATTAAAGAAAACCACACATTTTCCTAATATTTATAATACAGTCAATTATTATTTTTAAACGTTGTGCCGCGTTAAAGAATACAATAATTTCAAAAAACAGAGAGAGTACAACAAATATGGAGTTAAAAAACTATAATTATTTAGTGATGGGATGAGGAGTCTCGAAAAAGATACTTATGCCATATAAAAATGTGAGGAATAAATATAACAATAAGTTCAAAAATGGGTAAGGTGGGAAAATAAATGTAGGAAGAAGCTTCAACGGAAAATATAAACTGTCATCCAAGTTTTGTTTTGTTTTTTGAGAAAATATATGGATATATTTTTAGAAAGAGTAATGATGTGACATCTATGCATCATTTTATTTTACATATTTTGGGCTCCACTATGAGTTAAAAAGTAAAAGCAACTAGATGACACTAAAATGTCACTTCATTTTGTACACAAAATTTGAAAATTATTAGGTGGTTTTAGCATTGTTCTTTTAGAAAAGGGAGTTAAGGGACATACTTTACCACTTGAAACCTCAAAATAATAATAATAATAATAATAATAATAATAATAATAATAATAATAATAATAATAATAATAATAATAATAATAATAATAATAATAATAATAATAATAATAATAATAATAATAATAATAATAATAATAATTATTATTATTATTATCAATATTAACATTTTCTAGTTTTTAGCAATTTCACCCAAGCAAATGAGATTTTAAGGTTTATATTGCATTTAATATTTAATCTAGCGAGAGTCTTCAATTGTTGGGGTTGGAATTGGATTTTGTTGTTTAATCTGCCAAAAGAAAAGGAAGTGAGGGGTGGCGGTACCTTTTAAAAACCTATTGTGGTGGTTTCATGTAAATAATGTGTACTAAGTACCGCACCCGGTTTTTACTTATTTTCTTGTGGGGATTGGAATTGTGTTTTCTTGTTTAATACGCGAAAGAAAGAAAGTTTTGGTGGGGGGGGCCAGCCTTTGAAAAGTGGTTGTTGTGGTTTTAAGTAAATAATGTGTGCTGAATACCGCACCTGGTTTTTACTTATTTTCTTTTTGGGGATTCGCATTGTGTTTTCTCGTGTAATCCACTATGAGATGCTTCATCCGCCAAGAGAAAGAGAGAGTGGGGGAGGAGAGAGCATGTGAAAAGTGGTGAGTGTGGTTTCAAGTAAATAACATGTGCTAAATACCGCACATAGTTTTTACTTAATACATAAGATGATTGTTGGTCCACAATAATGCTCAAATAGGCTAGAGGGGGGGGGGTGAATAGCCTATAATGCCAATTTAAAAACTTTTCTTTTGAATATTCATAAAGCATAGTTTAGTTGGCAAATACCGATTATCAAGTTGTGTATGTCTGCCGGTAGAGACTATCGGTAGACTTTCCCAAGGCAGAAGTAACAACTCTGCCGATAATCAGTTTGTTCAAATCAAAAGCCTTGTAAAAGATTTGTGCAGCGGAAAGTAAAGAGGCTATGATTTGGAGAAGTGTACACAAATATATGTTCAGAACAACATCACACTTATTTCTTCTTTCAAATGCAGGTTTAGGAGATCAAGTAGAGAGTGGTTTTTCTAAAGATAAATCATTTATAAAAACCTTATAGAAATTTAAGGACTGGAAGATAAATCATTAGTAAGAACATATGAATTTATTCAAAGATAAATTGCATATTACATCAGTTTAAATAATCTATGTACAGTTTCTGGTTTTCTCCTCCTAAGTCACAATCCTTGCTTAATTATCCATTCAAGGATTTTATTAAGCTTGCAAAGGGCAATAGGAGACGAGAACGAGAAACTGTTATGAGAAGATGATTATATGGTCGTTCAGATATAAAAATATCTAAACGATGGAGAGTGCATAAGCACTCATCCTCCCAAGATGATTGATAATTGCACAATCAACATCATTTGTATGGGAGTACAAATCTGAAGATATGAATGCAATATCTACAGACAGCTCTTCCTTTTCCTCAGACATTGTACATCATCGCTCTTTAGATCTTGATCTCGGCCTTTTGAAATTTCTGACCAATCTTCTCTCGTATCCAGGCTTTTCTTCCTTGCAATCCACTGAAGGTGTTTTGCAGAGAGCTGGATGAGCACACTGCAATCTGTTGTAGAAATCAGAGATACATTGGTGAAGACGATCTATTTTTGAGATTTCCTTTTCAATGAAGTTCTTGAGTAGATTGAGTAACTCGTTGCTCACTGTGATGCTCTATCACCGTAATGCATACACATATGATTTTTCTTCTCTTTTTCTTCAAGCGTGAGGGTTGGTCTTTATATAGGCGAGAATCGATATGATCGTTGAAGGATGAGTGCACGAAGATTTCTATCCGTTGGAGATATAGTGGTTGAAGACTATCGGATATAGATCTTTGTCCATAAGATATCAGACTTGTTTGGGCGGCGATTTCGTCCTGTAGATCTTGGAACTCGTCGTCTGTCAGACTGAATTGATAGGTCTGTGAAGAGTAGGTCTGACGACTGTTTCACTGTCAGGTGGTTTGTCCAATAAAGTAATTTACTTTTTGACTTTAACAGACTACTTGAGTGAAAGAAAGTCTTGCAGCTTTTAAGTATGTCAGGCTTTGTGAGGCGCAGACATATTTATATTGATTTGATCGGCTAGTCGACTTTTCCCTGTAGCACGTGCAGATTTTGAAGTCTGCCGTTGGAGGGCTTCGTACCAGTGGAAGCAAGTCTTCCGATGAAGGGGAGTTGATGTCCGCTGCGAGCTTTTGAACTTGTGGCATGTCTACCGAACGCTTTGGACATTCTTTGCAAGTCTTCCGTGCTACGTCTTTGTGAGAACCCAAACCCATTACTTGTTTATTGCCTTAATAACATGCTTGTATTATGCCTTAACATGTTAGACACTTCTAATTGTCCATGTCTGGCTTGTATTATCATTATTATATTCCTTGTCGCTTGAATACCTTCTATGCTTAGCATACCTTGCCGTTATGCCTTGAGTGTTGCCTTAGCTTGATTTGCACTCAACCAAGACTTGTTAAGGTTCTGTTGTCGTCCATAGATGACTTAGAACATTCGCCTTGATCATTGTAAACTTGATGGGAAGTGTAGAAACATTCTTGCTTTGTTTTGGCCTTAGCGATTTCCCTCGTCTCCCGTTTTGCTCGTATTTCGACGTGCGAATTGTTCCTTGAGTTCCCGGACTTGTATTCAAGTCATAACCATGTTTAAACAATCCTTTTCCATGCTCAAGTTATCCTAGTTTTATTGACGTTTGATTCGGGTTCGATTCGTCAACCAATCGTCGCGTGATTCGAGCCTTGTCCTACCTTGTTCCGGGTGTTGTTCGGGTGTTTAGGACATGTTTTGTTGTTAGACCCTAGAATGGTTGCCCATAAGCTTGGGACCATTTAGGACTTGTTTAGGTCAAGTTTTGGTGCTCCGAGTTCAGGCCGCATGGCTCGAGTGAGGCGCCCGCCCAATCCGAGAGCAAATGAAAAATGGAACCCTTCCCAAGATCTCGAGGCGGCATGGCCTAGGGTGAGGCGCCCGCCTCACCTGCTGATCAACCCTACGGGATTTTCCTCCTTCCAGCTTTTGTGATCCAATTAGCCTCTTAAACCTCCTTCCTAATTGGCCCTAAACCAACCTATTAGACCCTAATCAAATTAGATTAGTCCTAATCTCAAGCAACCTCCATTGGACATGTGGATTCCACCACCCTCCTCCTCTTGACATGTGGAATTCCACCCAAACCATGCAAGGTATAAAAGCTCCACCCCTTTGCTAATCAAACTTAAGCTCATTATCAGATTTCTTCTTCTCTCTCTTGCCATGCTTGTGTGTGTAGAGAAAAGGTGAGATTAGTGTGTGTCTCTTCCCTAGATTGAGCTCCCGACCTCCGATTGCCAAACCGAGACTACCGGAGTGAAGCTACCGACGAGGAGATCGTTTCCATCTGATTACTTTGTGCTCCAACCTTCCTTTTCCTTGGTGAAGGTAAGCTATTGATTCCCCCTTAGGTTGTATGCTAGACTTGCCATGTTTCCCCCTTTTCTATTGATTTCCATGCTTCTCCCATGTCCAAACTATGATTGTGGATGTTTTGATCTCTTGGGATTTTGAATAATGTCCATCTTGTTGATTGAGACCTATGCCTAGAATTAATTATGTTATATGCTTCCTTAGGAACAATTAATGTTCTTGAAATTAATAGATTTTGATAACTCTTGGGAATTATGATTCTAGGGTTTCCTATGCCATGTATTGATCATCCTATTGAATTGGATCCTAGGCTTAGAATTAAAAGTGTTCTATGTCCCCTTAGGAACAACTAATGTTCTTGGACTTACGACTCTTGACAACTCTTGGAGAATATGAATTCTAGAGTTTCACGGACTATGGATTGTTCATCCTGTTGATTTGGGTCCTATGCTTAGAATCGAATGTGATCTATGTCTTCCTAAGAATAACAAATGTTCTTGGACTATTGGCTTTTGATAACTTTGACAAATTTATTCTAAAGTTCCCTTGAATTATGAAATGTTGAACTTATGTTAATACGTGACTATGGTTGTTAAGTGGATTAACGGCCTAATTACTCGATACGAGAACTTAGAAAAGGATTTTGGATGCATCTAGCATCTTAACTCTCTTGGATGAATTGTTAGAGATGACTCAACGGAGTCAAGTTTAGCGAGCCATTGAACAATACCGGCTCACCGACCAATCCCTACGACGTTCTAAACGCGTTTCCCCAAGAATAATAATTCTAGACTCTTGAACTTGAATTGATTACCTTGCTTGATTCTTGATGTCATATAATAGAATGCCTATTAGACTTATTGAGTTCGCTCTTGTCGAACTCATTCCTGCTTGATTATTGATGATAATTCTTAACTATGGTTGTTAAATAGATTAATGACCTAGCCGATCATATACGAGAACTTAGAAAAGGTTCACGATGTATTTATGCATCCCTTAACTCTTGGATGAATTGTTAGAGATGACTGAGTCAAGTTTAGCGAGCCATTGAACAATACCGGCTCACCGACCAATCCCTACGACGCTTCTAAACGCTGCTTTCCCTAAGAATAATAATTCTAGACTCTTGAACTTGAATTGATTACCTTGCTTGATCTTGAATGTCATATTATAGAATGACTAATTGACATGTGAGTTCGCTCTTGTCGAACTCAATCCTACTTGGTTATTGATGAGAATAATTTACTTGTCATGAACGAGATCGCTCTTGTCGACCTCGTTCTATACTTGAGAATTTTGTTAAGTAAACATTACTTGGCATTTGCATGAGTCCAGCTGGCATACCTGTCTTTGTTCACACACGCCTCCACTGTGGCCACAGTGGGGAAGTAGCTCCCTTGCTGTAATCATTTAAGAGCATCATTGACTATCCCTGCATCTCCTGAAGATCGATGTACTTACACACATTCGATACCCGCACATTTCCGATAACGCTTGTATGCAGAACTACGAGCGCCCGGCTCTCCATATATCCTCATCCTATGTGATTTAATTATGCGCACTTATATGAAACAATGTGCATCTTGGATATATGACTACTATGCTTATGTGACGATATCTTGCCTTGTATGTTGCATATTGCCATGACATGCATGATTGATAGCTTACAAGTCTTTATGACTTACCCTTTCCCCTTTACTGCTTTAGATCCTAGCAAGACAGGTCCTGCTCGATGAGACTCGCTGTGTTCGTGCTTTGTGCCCTTTTTGGTGCGCCGTTGATATTTGAAGAGGTGGTTTAGATGTCCTCTTTCTCTTGTTTTATATTTTGTAAGGACGACGGGTTTAAGCAAGTCAATTAGACTATGCTTGGGTATTTGTTTAGAACTTGATCTTGTAACTCTTGCTAGCTAGTAGTTATAATACTTGTAGTACTTGTAACCCTTTTTGTGTCGGCATTGTGTAAGCCGAGCTTTGGTTAACTTGTTATTATTCCACTACGTATTAGTCTTCCGCTGAGCATGCTATTAGCTCTTATTTAATCCTTGTCCATAAACTGTTAGCTTGGGTTCCGGCATGTAGTGTCGCCGATGACTTGGTTATATTGCTTAACTGTTTTATCAGGTTTGAAAAGTTTTAAAAATACCGGCCTTTTGGTGCCGAGGCGTGCTACGTCTCTAATGTTGCGTCACGTCGTTTTTATAAATTAATTCCTTGCTTGTTTATTTGTCTACTTGTTTCCTTCCTATTTGGGCGGTCTGACCCTCGGTTCCATCTCGGGCCCGGGCCGGGTCGCCACAGTTGGTATCAGAGCTCGGTTAGCTATAAGCCAGGATAGGTTCCATGGCCTAGTTGGGTTAGTTCTTGTGTGAATCATGACGTTGAGTGTTCTCTTTCATGCCTTATTGGCAGATTCTTCGTTAATGAATAGGACTTAGAATTCTAAGTTCATTGTAATCTAGATTCTCGTGAGTACAGTGTTCGTGTCAAGGAATATTACCTTTCACCCGTTTTACTTTCAAGGCGCAGTTATACCAAGAGTGTGTGTTGCTGCTTTGTAGAGCTATTGTTTCTTGTCCGTTGTGAGTGACCCAATAAGCTCAGGTTGTCGATTCCGAGCGTGATCATCGTGGTGTCCATTAGTGCCTTTGAACGTGTTACACCTTCTTGAGCGGCGTGGCTAAGCCTCCCGTAGTACCTAGTGTATTCCTTGATTCCTACATAAGTATATACATCTTCTGTAGTGCCTAATCGTGAGTACTTGGGCTGCATAGTGTCAGGAATTAGAGGACTCTTTCCTGCTTCATGTTATTGAGATTGAAGGGATACCCTAATGATCAAGGTATCGTTGTGGTTTCAAGTTGAGACTGGGTGAGTACCCGATAAGTGATCGCATGACCGATGATTGGATTAATCGTTAGCTCGTTTACGTCTTGACCCAAAGTGATTTGAGGTCTTCTAGCTAATAACTATTTGCTAGCCAAGGATTATTAAGTTATTGTCTTGTACCGTTATTCGACTAATGCATTAATAGAGTATTAGCATTTTGTAAAAGGATTTATCTATCATTAGTGAATCGTTAAGGGTATGAATGTTCCATACATGGTATACTTGCATGGTAGATTAAAATACTATGTATATGATATTGATTTCCATGCCTAAGTGTAACTATATTATATGTGCATGAGACCTTCATAAAGGATGCTCTTATGTGATTTGTAACTCCTCCCGCATCCTAAACGACGGAAGCTTTTGAAGTCACTTCAGAGGGCCCCTGACTTGATTATCAAGAGGTATTCGTCGGAGAACTAGAATGGTATAATATGATATAGGAATTGACTGAACCCATGACCAACTGGAATGAAATTGAAAGTGGCATCTTGTTTTACTTGTGCAAATATGTGCAACGTGTATATTGAAATCATGCTACGAATAAATTGAACCTGTGACATGATCGAATGAATTGCATGGTATTGAATGCCTTCTTTGAAAGGCGAATATGTGGTCCATGATGATTGACTACTTGATTTTATTGTTAGGACGTTAGATCCTATAGATTCGTGTTGTGACCGGAATAATTTAGTTAGTCTGGAAAACTCTTTGTTGGAAAGTTGTTAGTTTGGTGCAACTATTGCACGTGCATTCGAGTCGCCTGTTTAGTTGATAAAGAAGAATTTTCACCTCATTGTCCACGATTGTTGGAACTTTGTAAACCTCGATAATGTCCTTGAACCCTGTCAAGAGTCAAGATGACTCGACTTTGGAATCGATTGGAGATGATATTTAAGCATTTCTTTCCCTATCGCCTCCGCAGATTCGTTTCTCCATGACCCGTATTTTGTATACAACTTCTCTACCGTTATTGAGCTCGTTAGCTCAACTGTCCGACTCGCACTACTGTTTTGCAAGTGCTTGTCCTCTTCTTGCCTTGTCCTTGTAGCACGACTTTGGGACTACACATTGCCTCCCGACCAAGAATTAGAATTTTACATTGAGCTTTTGCCAGGGACTTCGCCTATATCTAGAGCGCCTTACAGATTAACTCCAGCGAGGTTGAGAGAATTGAAAGAGTGATTGTAAGAACTTCAAGATAGGGAGTTCATTAAACCGAGTGTGTCACCGTAGGGTGCACCGATATTGTTTGTGAAAGAAATATAGTAATTTACGACTTTGCATAGACTATCGACAGTTGAACCAGAATACTATCAAGAATAAGTATTCCTTGCCACACATTGACGATCTTTTTGATCAACTTCGGGGTTCTGTTGTCTATTCCAAGCTTGACTTGAGGAGGGGCTATTATTAGTTGAGAGTTTGAGAGGAGGATGTTCCTCAGATAGCCTTTCGTTCGCGTTACGGCCACTATGAGTTGTTGTGATGCCGTTGGATTGACCAACGCACCTGCAGTTTTTATGGACTTGATGAATAGGGTTTTTCATGAATATCTTGATTGCTTTGTGGTTGTGTTTATTGATGATATCCTCGTGTACTCCAAGTCACGAGAGGAGGTTGACTACGGCTCCTATCTTAGCATTGCCTAGTGTTTCGAAGAACCTTGAGATTTTATCGATGCCTCGTTAGAAGGCTTGGGTTGCGTGCTTGTGCCATGGATTTCAAGGGCAGTTGGGATTCTCATTTGCCATTAGCTGAATTTGCTTATTATAACAGTTACCAGTCTGGTATTGAAATGACGCCATATAAGGCTTTTTATGGGTGTTAGTGTCGTTCACCAATTTGCTGGGATGAGGTTGGTGAAGCTAAGCTTTGGGGTTCGGAGATGGTACAACAGTCGGCTGGGTGCGTGAAACTTATTAGCGATAGACTGCTTACAGCCCAGAGTAGACAGAAGAGCTACGCGGATAACCGGAGACGCGACTTAGAATTTCAGGTTGGCGACTCAGTGTTCTTGAAAGTATCGCCCCGGCGCGGTACTAAGCGATTTGGGAAGAAATGTAAACTTCCACCTAGATTCATTGGACCATTCAAGATCCTAGAAAGGATTGGAGCTTTGGCGTATCGGTTAGCATTGCCGCCTTCTATATCGGATGTTCATGACGTCTTTCATGTCTCGATGCTACGCAAGTACTTAAAGGATGAGTCGCATGTCTTGACTTATGATGAGATTACTTTTGAGCCTGACCTTTCTTATGATGAGAAACCGGTGAGGATTCTTGATACGAAAGAACAAGTGTTGAGAACAAAGAAGATTCCCTTAGTGAAGGTCTTGTGGAAGAATCATAATATTGAGGAAGCCACGTGGGAGACCGAGCTTGATATGAGAGAGAGATATCCTTTCCTATTCGATGACTCCGGTAAGAATTTAGGGACTAAATTCCTTTAAGTGGGGGAGGATGTGAGAACCCAAACCCATTACTTGTTTATTGCCTTAATAACATGCTTGTATTATGCCTTAACATGTTAGACACTTCTATTTGTCCATGTCTGGCTCGTATTATCATTATTACATTCCTTGTCGCTTAAATACCTTCTATGCTTAGCATTCCTTGCCGTTATGCCTTGAGTGTTGCCTTAGCATGATTTGCACTCAACCGAGACTTGTTAGGGTTCTATTGTCGTCCATAGATGACTTAGAACATTCGCCTTGATCATAGTAAGCTTGATTGGAAGTGTAGAAACCTTCTTGCCTTGTTTTGGCCTTAGCGATTTCCCTCGTCTCCCGTTTTGCTCGTATTTCGACGTGCGAATTGTTCCTTGAGTTCCCGGACTTGTATTCAAGTCATAACCATGTTTAAACAATCCTTTTTCATGCCCAAGTTATCCTAGTTCTATTAGCGTTTGATCCGGGTTTGATTCGTCAACCAATCGTCGCATGATTCGAGCCTTGTCTTACCTTGTTCCGGGTGTTGTTCGGGTGTGTTTCGGACATGTTTTGAGTTGTGTTAGACCCTAGAATGGTTGCCCATAAGCTTGGGACCATTTAGGACTTGTTTAGGTCAAGTTTTGGTGCTCCAGAAGTTCAGGCGGCCGCATGGCTCGAGTGAGGCGCCCGCCCCAAGTACTGAGAGCAAATGAAAAATGGAACCCTTCCCAGTATCTGAGGCGGCCGCATGGCCAGGCATGAGGCGCCCGCCTCACTTTCTGATCGCCTCTACGGATTTTCCTCCTTCCAGCTTTTGTGATCCAATTAGCCACTTAAACCTCCTTCCTAATTGGCCCTAATCCAACCTATTAAACCCTAATCAAGTTAGATTAGTCCTAATCTCAAGCAACCTCCATTGGACATGTGGATTCCACCACCCTCCTCCTCTTGACATGTGGAATTCCACCCAAACCATGCAAGGTATAAAAGCTCCACCCCTTTGCTAATCAAACTTAAAGCCCCATTATCAGATTTCTTCTTCTCTCTCTTGCCATGCTTGTGTGTGTAGAGAAAAGGTGAGATTAGTGTGTGTCTCTTCCCTAGATTGAGCTCCCGACCTCCGATTGCCAAACCGAGACTACCGGAGTGAAGCTACCGACGAGGAGATCGTTTCCATCCGATTACTTTGTGCTCCAACCTTCCTTTTCCTTGGTGAAGGTAAGCTATCGATTCCCCTTAGGATACATGCTAGAATTGCCATGTTTTCCCCTCTTCTTGTAACTCCCATGCTCCTACCATGCCCATGCCATGATTGTTGATGAATTGATCTTTGGAGAATTTGAATAATATATTCATCATGGTAATTTAGACCTATGCCTAGAATTAAAAGTGTTCTATGTCCCCTTAGGAACAACTATTGTTCTTGGACTAATAGATTTTGACAACCTTTGGAGACTATGATTTCTAGGGTTCCTTATGCCATGAATTGTCTATCCTATTGAATTGGGTCCTATGCCTAGAATTGATCATGTTCTATGCCTCCTTAGGAATAACTAATGTTCTTGAACTTACGACTCTTGACAACTCTGGGAGATTATGAATTCTAGGGTTTCACGTGCTATGGATTGTACATCTCGTTGATTGAGACCTATGCCTAGAATTGATTATGTTCTATGCTTCCTTAGGAACAACTACTGTTCTTGGATTAATAGATTTTGATAACTCTTGGGGATTGCGAATTCTAGGGTCTCCTATGCCATGTATTAATCATCCTATTGAATTGGGTCCTAGGCTTAGAATTAATTGTGTTCTATGTCCCCCTATGAGTAACTAATGTTCTTGGACCCTTGCATTTTAATAACCTTTGAAATAATGATTCTAAGGTCCCCTTGAATGCGAATTATTGATAATACTTGACTATGGTTGTTAAATAGATTAATGACCTAGCCGATCATATACGAGAACTTAGAAAAGGTTCATGATGCATCTAACATCTTAACTCTCTTGGATGAATTGTTAGAGACGACTCACGGAGTCAAACTTAAGTGAGCCATTGAATAATACCGGCTCAATGATAAATCCCTACGACGTTCTAAACACGTTCCTCTAAGAATGATAATTCTAGACTCTTGAGAATTGAATTGATTACCTTGCTTGATTCTTGATGTCATATAATGGAATGCCTATTTGACGTATTGAGTTCGCTCTTGTCGAACTCATTCCTGCTTGATTATTGATGATAATTCTTAACTACGGTTGTTTAATAGATTAATGACCTAGCCGATCATATACGAGAACTTAGAAAAGGTTCATGATGCATCTAACATCTTAACTCTCTTGGATGAATTGTTAGAGACGACTCACGGAGTCAAACTTAAGTGAGCCATTGAATAATACCGGCTCAATGATAAATCCCTCCGACGTTCTAAACGCGTTTCCCTAAGAATAATAATTCTAGACTCTTGAACTTGAATTGATTACCTTACTTGATTCTTGATGTCATATTATAGAATGACTAATTGACATGTGAGTTCGCTCTTGTCGAACTCAATCCTACTTGGTTATTGATGAGAATAATTTACTTGTCATGAACGAGATCGCTCTTGTCGACCTCGTTCTATACTTGAGAATTTTGTTAAGTAAACATTACTTGGCATTTGCATGAGTCCAGCTGGCATACCTGTCTTTGTTCACACACGCCTCCACTGTGGCCACAGTGGGGAAGTAGCTCCCTTGCTGTAATCATTTAAGAGCATCATTGGACTATCCCGGGCATCTCCTCGGAAGATCGATGTACTTACACACATTCGATACCCGCACATTCCCAGATAACGCTTGTATGCAGGAACTACGTAGCGGCCCGGCTCTCCAGATATCCTCATCCTATGTGATTTAATTATGCGCACTTATATGAAACAATGTGCATCTTGGATATATGACCACTATGCTTATGTGACGATATCTTGCCTTGTATGTTGCATATTGCCATGACATGCATGATTGATAGCTTACAAGTCTTTATGACTTACCCTTTCCCCTTTACTGCTTTAGATCCTAGCAAGACAGTCTCGCTTCGATGAGACTCATGTGTTCGTGCTTTGTGCCCTTTTTGGTGCGCCGTTGATATTTGAAGAGGTGGTTTAGATGTCCTCTTTCTCTTGTTTTATATTTTGTAAGGACGACGGGTTTAAGCAAGTCAATTAGACTATGCTTGGGTATTTGTTTAGAACTTGATCTTGTAACTCTTGCTAGCTAGTAGTTATAATACTTGTAGTACTTGTAACCCTTTTTGTGTCGGCATTGTGTAAGCCGAGCTTTGGTTAACTTGTTATTATTCCTCTACGTATTAGTCTTCCGCTGAGCAAGCTATTAGCTCTTATTTAATCCTTGTCCATAAACTGTTAGCTTGGGTTCCGGCATGTAGTGTCGCCGATGACTTGGTTATATTGCTTAACTGTTTTATCAGGTTTGAAAAGTTTTAAAAATACCGGCCTTTTGATGCCGAGGCGTGCTACGTCTCTAATGTTGCGTCACGTTGTTTTTATAAATCAATTCCTTGCTTGTTTATTTGTCTACTTGTTTCCTTCCTATTTGGGCGGTCCGACCCTCGGTTCCATCTCGGGCCCGGGTCGGGTCGCCACAGTGACGAGGGGGAACCACAAAAAATTTGACCTAACAGCTTATTATCATGGATCGGGGATGGTGTTCATGGTGGAGATTTTATGAAGCACGAGTAACTGCCTAATACTCCATTTTTTTTATAAGTAAAAGTATTATATACAACTTTAGCAAGAGAAAAGAGACATATTTATGTTAAAAAAGAGTAAGAGTGGATCCGAGTGTAAAAGTAATAATGCAAGCTTGACACAAAGATGCGCTTAAACAACCTGTAACTGTAAATCGAACGATGCATAATCTGTCTCTTAAACGCATTAAAACCAAGTACAAACAAAGTCGTTTTGAGCGCATGCATTGATCGTGCATGAAACAAGAATCTTTAACGTAAAACGGATTTTATAATGGACAGGTTATTTAACCGATTAACTTAAAACAGCTTTTTATGAACTTCCGTAATCGAGTTAGCAGTGTATTAAAAACCGAAATAGAAATACGTTTATGACTTTCCAGATCGATTTATGACTTTCCGCACTGCTTGTGTAACGTAAACAAAATCGTAATATAAACAGATTAAAGCAAGAACAAATAATGCGGCTTTTATGAAAAATCGAATGTAAATGGGCACAGAAAGTCTGATTGAACTGTTTTTGTTTTTCAAACTAAACATTAGATAGGGCTGGTGTTGGCTTAAAGTCATGATGCAAATTGCAAACAGAGAGAGCATCAGGGAAGTATTCCCAGTCGTATTGCATCTACAAATGAAAGCAGAAAGCCAACAAACACTATACTCAAATGTGGTTAATGTTTGCGGCAAGACTAACTTAAGAAATCTGAAAGATTTCCATAAGACCTAATTTCTCAAATACACAAAAATCGAACCATCTACCTTGATTAAAGTGCACCATATGGTCTATACATGAACTAAATGGCTACTTACAACTACTTGGTGGTGAATAACTCTTTGATCTCCCAAATCAAAAGGTCAGGTAGTACAAAATCATGGAAGTTCTATGATTTATTTTTAATTTCAGTATACCAAACACCATTACATGGTGATGCCAGGATATGGACTAATCATACAAAATTGTACTTAAAGAAGAAAAAGAGAAATGTAATACATCACGACAGTGTTTTACTTTCTATATTCAGATTTTCCGGTGCCAAACAGAGGGATGCAAATAGTAATCGAATTAAAAAAAACATATCCCAGAAAAGCAAATTTTACCAAATTGTCTGTTCTAAGTGCCAAACAGAGCTTGCATGCAATCCCAATGAAGAATCATTTAGCATAAAAATCAGTATAAAACGAAATTCTTTCTCCAAACCAAGGTCATTTAACATTGAATTCTTATAGCTTAGTCATTTTCAAGGCTCAGTATAAAATGAAAACATATATATTTTCAACCATGGTTCGACAAAATACTTTAGCACCGTGATTTTCCACAATCATACAAGGCAACAAGCAGTTGAACTCTGAGAAAACCAAGAATCAAAAAGAAACATACCTGAACTGACTTCGCGGAGGGAGTTGAAGGCAGGGACCGGTGGGCCGATGAAGAAAGAAAAAAGAGGTTGAGAGTGTAGGGATTTGAGAGAGACCGTGAAGGGAGAGGGAGGGGGGAATCGAGGGTTTAAGAAGGCTGAGAAGAAATTGAGAGGGAGGGGAAATCGAGGGTTTGAGAAAGGACGTACCTTGACCGTTGGCTTGAGGAAGGAGCGTCCGAGGGCAGTCGGAAGGAGCGATTGCGAAGAGGGAGAGAGAGAGACTCGAGGGTTTTTTGAGAGAGGTTTATTGAGAGAGGAAGTTAAGGGCGGCATAAAATTTTAACTCCCGCCTCAATTTTTTATTCTTTTTATTTTAAAATGATTACCGACGGAAACCTCTGATAGTAATTACCGACGGAAATATTTCGTGTCTAATTGCTGACGGAAATAAATAATTACCAACGGAAACTCCGTCATTAAATATGGCGCCATTTCATAGTGATTTTGCCGACGGACTTCCGTTAGTAATTTTAAAATTCCGTCAGTAATTGCTATCGACAAATTCCGTCAGTAATATTCCGTCAGTAATTAATGACTCGCGGACTTCCGTTAGTAATTTTAAAATTCCGTCAGTAATTGCTAACGGGAAAATTCCGTCAGTAATATTCCGTTAGTAAATATCATGTTTCTAGTAGTGACATTAACCTCCCTTTGCTTAATGTTATTAAAAACATCCCGTCTTATGCTAAGTTTTTCAAAGATCTTCACTCTAAGAAACACAAATTTGAGAATAATGAAAAAATTATTGTTTCTGAAAACATAAGTGCAGTTATACAACCCGAACTTCCACCTAAATTGAAAGATCCTTGTAGTTTCAATATCCAAGTCTCATTGGGTAGTTCTAAAAAGATGAAGGCTATGTTAGATTTAGGAGCAAGTATTAATTTGATGCCTTTCGCTGTTTATAAACAATTAGGGTTGGGAGAACTGAAACCCACTACTATGTCTTTACAGCTAGCTGACCGTTCGGTTAAACATCCATTAGGCATAGTAGAGGACATTCTAGTTCAAGTACATAAATTAATCATTCCAGTTGATTTTGTGGTTCTAGAGATGGAAAGGAAGATATGCACAAACAATGAAGTTCCTATTTTGTTAGGTAGACCTTTTATGGCCACTGCCAACACAATGATCAATGTTAAAAATGGTAAACTCACAATGTCAGTTATGGGTGAAAATGTAGAAATTTCAGTTTTCGATGCAATGAGTAGACCGAGTGACATGAATGCATGCTTCTCAATTGATGAAATTGAAAAACTGACAGCCCAAACCTTTGAAGAAAATTGTGAGGATGATGATTATGAGAAATATGTGTATGAAAGTCATGATGATAGAACCTTCTCCCATATAAAATTTGACATTGAAGAGTTAGAAATAGAACTCCGAGAGACTGATGAGAGAAAAGAGAAGGAAAGATGATGTGATCTTAGCGAGCTCGAGTTTGGATGAGACATGTGATGACTGGTTCGATAGTTTGAAGATTCAAGCAAGGATGATCAAGCATGAAGAGTTCGTGATTAAACAAAATATCAAGTGTCAAAGAAATCAAATGAAGTCCTTTAAATGCATAGAGTATGATTGGAAGATTCAAGAGTTCTATACAAA
This sequence comes from Codonopsis lanceolata, assembly GCA_013146195.2. Lineage (NCBI taxonomy): Eukaryota > Viridiplantae > Streptophyta > Magnoliopsida > Asterales > Campanulaceae > Codonopsis > Codonopsis lanceolata. Next base: position 26,865,118 of record CM028379.1, read on the forward strand.
CTTAATTCGTGGATTCATTGGAGATTCGGGTTATTACAATGGCTACTCCACAAATTCAACCATGCTTTGTGAAGCCTTAGATTTCGTGGAAGATGACTTGAAGACTCAAGAAATGTTCGTTAATGTCATACAATGTCTTTGGAAGCTTTTAACGCCTAAAGGAAGACTTTAGGGGGGCCAAAATGCAACTTTGAAAATTAGGTCTTTACAAAAAACGGGATTTGTAGATTTTCCTTATTTTGGAGGATTCATGTTTCTTAAATGGATTAGGTAACTTACCTAATTGTTGCCTACATAGATTAGGTAAGTTGAGTAGTTTCTTAAGTGGATTTTAGCTAGTTTCCTAAGTTGACTCTAAGTAGTTTCCTAAGTTGATTCTACATAGACTTTTCCTTTTACTTTTAGGTTTAGGATTCACAACCCATATAAATAAGGGTTGTGACTTATTGTGTTGTAGACAACTTTCTGATTATTGATCAATATAGTTTTTGAGTGTTTTTCAAAACCTCCTTGTTCTTCATTGAACTTGTGATTATTTGGTGAGAGGCTAAGTAATCGAAACCCGAACTTATCAATAGGATATTCATCCCTATTGTGGCGTTCTTCCTTATACCAAGGTTCTTGTTCATCTCGTAATTGGATCGCGGAGAACCACGTTCAATAACGGATCGTAGCATTGGGTCTAGGTGTCACAATCCATCAATTCATTGAGGTTCTTCGCTTGCCGTGCTGCGTGCTCTTTGATTCCTCCATCGCGAGTACGCGTCTAGGAATCATATCAAAAGACTTGAAGCTCTTAAGAGTAAAAATAAGAACAAAGTAGAAGAGTCTGAATCAGAAAATAGTTATGATAAAATAGAGGAAGATGAAGATAGTAGTGAAGATGTGGAAATTCAAAAGTCTGTTTTTGATGAAATAAAAATAGATGAAGAAAAAGTAGAAAACTTTGAGGAAGATAAAGAAGAGATAAGGAAACTTGAAATTCCTGAATTTATTCCATCTGTTAAATCTCCTCCTGAAATAGAATTAAAGCCATTACCATCCCATTTAAAATATGCATTTTTAGGGGAGGTAAAACTTTACCTGTTATAATTGCTGCAGATTTAACAGAAGAACAAGAAGCGAGCCTGCTAAAAGTTTTATGGACACACAGAGAAGCTATAGGTTGGTCCTTAGCAGATTTAAAAGGAATTAGTCCTTCTATGTGTATGCATAAAATTCATTTAGAAGAAGGTAGTAAACCTTCTCGAGAAAGACAAAGAAGACTTAACCCTCACATGGAAGAAGCAGTGAGAAAAGAAGTACTTAAGCTTCTTAATGCGGGTATAATTTACCTAATATCTGATAGTAAATGGGTTAGTCCAGTCCAAGTAGTTCCTAAGAAATCAGGGATTACAGTTGTTAAAAATGATAAAGATGAGTTAGCTCCCACACGAACTATCACTGCTTATAGAATGTGCATAGATTTGAGGAAATTAAATGCGGCAACTAGGATAGACCACTTTCCCTTGCCATTTATTGATCAAATCCTTGAAAGACTTGCTGGTCATGAATATTATTATTTTCTTCATGGTTTCTCTGGTTACAATCAAATCCCAGTAGCGCCCGAAGACCAAGAGAAAACCACTTTTACATGTCCCTTTGGTACCTTTGCATTTAGGAGAATGCCCTTTTGATACGATCTTCTCGGAAGGCTTCATTGAAGAACGATTTACTCACGCGGCGAAAGCTAGGGATCGAAGGATGTTTGCGGGGGATGACACCTCGACTCAACAATTAGCACGACAGGAACCTTGGCATGTACAGCCGCAACCCGCAATCAAAGCAATTGAAGAACCTAAGTATAGTGATAAACGCCACAATTGATATGGATGAATCAATTGATAAGTCAAAGATGAACACACAAGCTTCACACCTGTATATTCTCAATAGTTCAAGAAGAACCAATAAGTTTTGATAAAACTCACAAAATAATAATCTCAAAAGTTGTTGTTCAATAGAAAGAAAACCCTTATTTATACCTAAACTAGGCTGAAAACTCGTACTAAGGAATTAGGGTAAAGTTTGGCAGAAAACCCTAATTTACAAAACAGAAAAACGGCAGTTCGGGGGACCTTGCGGTCGTAAGCCCCTTGACACCTTGCGTCTGCAATGTTGGCAGTAAGTTGGCTCGTAAAGTGACACACCTTGCGGTCGCAAGACTATGATGACCTTGTGTCCGCAAGCCTTCCAGAATGTTTGCTCGCGTAATAACAAGGCATGAATTCGTCCTTCTTGACTTGGATCACGTTCAACAGCTTCCTTTGACTCTTTGGGGTCTTCTCTTCATGGCTCAATGCTCGTTCTTCCATCTCCATTGTCTCACGAACCATGCCATTGACTTCTTCACGTATTTTCTTGGCTCTAGCTCTTGTGACCGGTCCAATGGTTGTCGGTATTGGTGTTGAGTTGTTGTTGTTGGGGATGTCCTCATCATTCCCTCCCTCTTGAAAAGGATTTGTCCTCAAATCACCTACATCATACGGACGCAAATCAGCAACATTAAAAGTAGCACTAACATTATACTCACCTGGAAGATCCAATTTGTAGGCGTTGTCATTGATTCGTTCCAACACTTGAAACGGTCCATTGCCTCTTGGCATCAACTTTGACTTCCGTTGTTGGGGAAATCTTTCTTTCCGCATATGCAACCAAACCCAATCACCCGGTTCAAACACCAAATGTTTCCTTCCCTTGTTGGCTTGTTTTGCGTATTGTTCCGTCCTTCGCTCAATGTTGAGCCTTGCCTTCTCATGTAACTTTCTTACAAATTATGCCTTTGCTTTGCCATCTAAATTCACAAACTTAGAAACAGGTAATGGTGATAAATCCAAAGGAGTTAGCAGATTAAAACCATAAACAATTTCAAATGGAGAATATTTAGTGGCTGAATGAACAGTTCTATTATATGCAAATTCAATATGAGGCAAACAGTCTTCCCAAGCTTTTAAATTCTTAGAAAGTATAGAACGTAACAATGCAGATAATGTCCTATTGACAACTGCCGTTTGACCATCAGTTTGGGGGTGACATGTAGTAGAAAATAAAAGTTTCGTACCAAGCTTACCCCACAAGGTCTTCCAAAAGTAGCTAAGGAACTTGGAATCTCTATCAGACACGATAGTCCTAGGCATGCCATGGAGTCTAACAATTTTACGAAAGAACAAATTCACAATATGTGAAGCATCATCGGTTTTATGACAAGGTATAAAGTGTGCCATTTTTGAAAACCTATCAACTACCACAAATATAGAATCATTCCCATGTTTGGTTCTAGGCATCCCTAACACGAAGTCGATGGATATATCCACCCAAGGATGATCTGGAATAGGTAGAGGCATGTACAACCCATGGGATTGCACCCTTGACTTAGCTTGTAAGCAAGTCACACACCTCCCACATATTCTCTCTACATCTCGTTTCATGTGTGGCCAAAAGAAATGCTCTTGCAGAATTGACAAAGTCTTAGCCACCCCAAAATGACCCATTAATCCCCCACCATGGGATTCTTTCACTAGCAAGTCTCTAAAGGAACAATGAGGTATACAAAGTTTATTCTCTCTAAACAGAAAATCCTCATACCTATAGTACTTTCCACATGCAATTCTTTCACAATTTTTATACTTTTCATTAAAATCAAGGTCATCATGATATAGTTGCTTAATATGTTCGAATCCTAGTACTCTAGCATCTAAAGCAGAAATTAAAGTGTACCTTCGAGAAAGGGCGTCGGCTACCACATTCTCTTTACCTTTCTTGTATCGGATGATGTAAGGAAACATTTCGATGAATTCCATCCATCTTGTATGTCGTCGGTTAAGTTTGTGTTGTCCCTTTAAATGCTTTAATGTCTCATGATCCGTGTGAATGACAAACTCCTTAGGCCACAGGTAGTGTTGCCATGTCTCTAAAGCACGTACCAATGCATATAATTCCTTGTCGTAAGTAGGGTAATTCAACGATGCCCCACTTAACTTCTCACTGAAGAATGCAATTGGTCTACCCTCTTGCATCAAGACTGCTCCAATTCTAATGTCGGATGATGCATCACATTCTATCTCAAAGGCTTTCTCAAAATTTGGTAGGACAAGAAGTGGTGCATTTGTTAATCTCTCCTTGAGCATCACGAACGCTTTCTCTTGTTCTTCTCCCCACTTGAATCCCACACTCTTCTTTATTACCTCGGTCAAGGGAGTAGCAATACTGCTGAAATCTTTCACGAACCTTCTATAAAAAGTAGCAAGGCCATGAAAACTACGAACTTCTCCCACAGTCGTTGGGCTCTTCCATTCTGGTATAGCCCTCACCTTTTCTTCATCAACCTGAATACCCTATGAACTAACAACAAAACCAAGGAAAACCAGACTATCCGTGCAAAAAGTACACTTTTTAAGATTAGCAAATAACCGTTCTTTTCGCAAAACATCTAAAACAGATTTCAAATGATTGACATGCTCATCCAAGTCTTTGCTATAAATTAAAATATCATCAAAGTATACTACCACAAATCTACCAATGTATGCATGTAAGATGTGGTTCATTAATCTCATGAAGGTACTAGGTGCATTAGTTAACCCAAAAGGCATCACTAACCATTCATACAATCCATGTTTAGTTTTAAAAGCAATTTTCCACTCATCTCCCTCTTTAATCCTAATCTGATGGTATCCTTGTTTTAAATCAAGTTTTGTAAAATATCGAGCACCATGCAATTCATCAAGCATATCCTCTAGTCTGGGAATGGGAAAGCGATACTTTACCGTGATATTATTTATGGCTCGACAATCCACGCACATCCTCCAAGATCCATCTTTCTTTGGTACCAACAAGACTGGTACTGCACAAGGACTCATACTTTCCTTTATTTGTCCTTTGATTAAGAGCTCATCAACTTGCCTTTGAAGCTCTTTTGTTTCCTCGGGATTACTTCTATATGCTGGTCGGTTAGGAATCGACGCGCCAGGTACAAAATCAATTTGATGTTCAATACCTCTAACTGGAGGTAACCCTCTTGGAATTTCTTCGGGAAACACGTCCTCATAAATCTGTATGACAGAAGATATACAACTAGGCAAAGAATTAAGTAGATCATCGTTAGTACTCAAATATGCCTCTCGATACATAAGTACGATCATAGGCTTAAGAAACATTGCCTTTTTAACCTCACTTGCCCTAGCATAGAAACTCTTATCATTTCTCTCTTGGTTTTTCCCGTCATTTCTCTCTTTTATATTTTTATTGCTCACTTTGCTCTCCTTTTGCCCGGCTATCTCACTACTAGCTCTCATGTTTTCAATCGGCCCCTCACTCTTGTTTTCTCTCAATCGCTCATTTTGTTCGGCTTCTTTTGTCTCTATGTTCTTTTCCTCACAAGCCGCACTCTTTTGTATACTAAGCTGATCTTCATACACTTGCTTTGGAGTATGTGGTGCAAGTATAAAATTTTTGTTGTTGAAAACAAATGAGTACTTGTTCGTGTACCCATCATGGTGAACTCTCCTATCAAATTGCAAGGCCTCCCTAGCAACATATGACTAGCCTGCATAGGCACCACGTCACATAACACCTCATCCTCATATCTCACAATTCTGAATTGTACCATCACTTGCTTATTCACCTTCACCTCTCCACTATCATTCAACCATTGCAATTTGTATGGTTTTGGATGTCGAATCAAAGGTAACTCCAATTTTGTAACCATGGTAGTACTAGCCACATTAGTGCAACTACCCCCATCTATGATCACACCACAATTTCTACCCTTCACTTGACAACGAGTATGAAATATGTTCTCCCTTTGCAAAGTCTCATCCTCCTCTCTAGCTTGGACATTCATTACCCTCCTAGTCACCAAACTGATGTGATTTCTTTCACAAATAATTAACAACACAACCAATCAGTTAATTGCCAAAGAAATAAAAGGATAGACGGACTCACCAGTCGAGTTTCACTCGCTCGACGTAAAGAAATCCAACGAATAAACCAACCTAGGCTTCACTCACCCAGGTGTGATTAATCCGATTTAAGGGAAGAACAACCTTGTTCTTGAGATTTTCTTTTCGTTCAAAAACTGCCGTTTCATAACAATAAAATAAACCTTATATAGTTTACAAAATTTTCCCTACACTACTTACCGAAAAAAAAAAGAACTCTTAACCAATAAGGAAACTAAAAGTCCTACTTTAATAAAAAGAAAGGAATCCTAACTTACTGAAAATAAAAGATTTAACTACACAATCTCCTTTTTAAAATTAACAAACTTGACTAATTCGGTTGCTCCCTTCCACCAGCCTTAGCCACACCTTGGTCTCGCTCGAACTTAGCCACTCCAAGTAACACACGTTACTCCCATGAACCCAAGCAGCCCATGCCTAACTGAAAACCCAAGTCCATTACTTAGCAACCCTTTCTTGGCCAGCATTATGTTGCTCCCTAACTCACCAAGTCTGTTCCCTGCTTTGTCCATCGCAACAGCCGCTGCTCCCGCATCATACTCCCTCTCTTTGGAAATAATTGGCCTCAATTCTTCCAGCTCTCCATCCTCCAAATATGGCGACAAGTCTCCTATGTTGAATGTTGCACTTGCCGCGTATTCCCCAGGCAAATCCAGCTTATACGCACTATCTCCAATGCGTTCCACTATCTGAAACGGTCCATCTGCCCTTGGCATAAGCTTGTTTTTACGCTTATTAGGAAATCTCTCCTTTCTCAAATGTAGCTAGACGAGGTCTCCTACTTCAAACACGTTCTGCCTTCGGTTCTTGTTAGCTTGCCGCTTGTACCCTCCATTGATCCTTTCGATCCTCGCCTTAACTTGTGCATGAAGTTTTTGCATATCCTTCCATTTTTCCGCAGCTTCCCCAGACTTCGTCCCTTTTCTCTTGTGGGAACTAGATCGATGGGTATGCAGGGGTTGACCCCGTAGACAACCTCAAACGGAGAGTGCTTGGTGGCATAGGTAGGAGTGCGATTGTAGGCAAATTCCGCATGTGCTAATTTGACATCCCAGTCCCTTTGAGTCTTTTCAACCAGCCCCCTCAATAATGTCCCAAGAGTTCTGTTAGTAACTTCTGTTTGGCAGTCCGTTTGTGGGTGATGAGAAGTACTGAATAGAAGCTTCGTCCCTACTAATTTCCACAAGGAACGCCAGAAATGATTGATGAACTTACTATCTCGGTCACTCACAATAGTTTAAGGCAATCCATGCAAGCGGATTATCTCCCTGAAGAACAACTCTGCCACCAACGATGTGTCATCTGTTTTGTGGCATGGTACAAAATGTGCCATTTTCGAAAATCGATCTACCACCACCATGAATGCATCTTTCCCCCTCTGAGTTCTAGGTAAGGCCACAATGAAGTCCATGGACAAATCTTGCCATGGTTGTTCGGGTACCGGTAACGGGGTGTAAAGTCCTTGGTGGAAGGTGCTCTTCATCATCTGACACGTCACACACCGCTGTACTATTGCTGCCTGCACGCTGCCCAGCATCTTTGGCCAGAAAAAATGCTCTTGCAGTAATTCTAGAGTCTTTGTGATTCCAAAGTGTCCCGCAAGACCTCCCCCATGTGCTTCTCGCACTAACAACTCTCGAAGTGAACACTTCGGAATGCATAGGTGGTTTCCCTTGAACAAGAAACCTTCTTGTATTACATATGACCCACCAACCCCTTCTTCACATGCACGGAACAAACTCCCAAAATCTGAATCCCCCCTGTAGTACTCCCTATTAAACTGAAATCCTAACAGTCTGACCTCCATGACTGCCAACATCGCGTACCTCCTTGATAGAGCATCTGCCACGACATTGCTCTTCCCTTCCTTGTGTCTCGACGAGAAATTGAATGACTGGAGAAACTCTACCCACCTTGCGTGTCTTGGTTTCAACTTGTGCTGACCATGGATATACTTTAGAGCTTTATGATCCGAATGAAGAACAAAGTGATTTGGCCTTAGATAGCGACTCCAATGATCCAAAGCTCGAACAATGGCATAGAATTCTTTATCGTAAGTCGAGTAGTTCAACCAGGCGCCACCTAACTTTTCGCTAAAGTATGCCACGGGCCGCCTTCCTTGAATCAACACTGCCCCGATGCCTACGCCACTTGCATCACATTCTACTTCAAAAGGTTGCGCGAAATCGGGCAAAGCAAGTATTGGTGTCTCGCATAGCTTGTTTTTAAGTGTCTTGAATGCCTTTTGTGCGAGCTTTGTCCACTCGAATTTCCCCTTTTTCAAGGTTTCCGTAATAGGGATGGCCATTGTACTGAAATTCTGTATGAACCTCCTATAAAATGAGGCTAACCCGAGGAAGGATCAAACTTCTGTGACGTTGGTGGGTGCCGGCCATGAACTGATCGCTTCTATCTTGGAAAGGTCCACAGAAATCCCTTCTGCTGAAAAAACATACCCTAGGAAATTCACACTTGTTTGCATGAAAGCACACTTTTCGAGTTTCCCATACAATTTATTGCTTCGTAAGACTGAGAGTACTTCATCTAAGTGATGCAAATGTTCTTCTTCAGTTTTACTATAAACCAAAATGTCATCTAGGTACACCACTATGAATTTTCCTAGGAATGGTCGCATTACCTCGTTCATCAATTGCATGAAGGTAACAGGGGCGTTAGTGAGACCAAACGGCATGACCTTCCACTCATACAACCCATGCTTCGTTTTGAAAGTCGTCTTCCACTCGTCACCCTTCTGAACCCGAACCTGATAATAACCACTGCGTAGATCAATCTTCGAATAAACTTTTGCCCCATGTAGTTCATTTATCAGCTCATCTATCCGAGGGATGGGAAATCGATATTTGATAGTAATATTATTCACCGCTCTACTATCAATACACATCCGCCACGTGTCGTCCTTCTTTGGCACCAAGAGCGCCGGGACTGCACATAGACTCTTACTCTCCTCCACAAACCCCTTGTCTATCAACTCTTCAATCTGTCTCTGAAGTTCCTTGGTTTTCGTTGGATTGCATCTGTAGGCAGGTTTGTTTGGTAGTTGAGCCCCCGGTATAAGGTCGATCTGATGCTCAATACCCCTCTCGGGTGGCAGTCCTGACGGTAAGTCTTCTAGGAACACGTCCATGTATTTTGCGATAACTTGTTCCGCTCGTGTGTGGGGTTCTTTCTGCCTTGTCTCTTGTGCCATTTGGGTTACCAAAACTAACAAAGAGCCTTCCTTGATAGCCTCTTCCACTTCCACTTCCTCTTCGCACGCCCTGAGTGGAAGTCCGCCTTTAGTCTCATCCTTGGTTACTATCCTCTCATCCTCCTTGAGTTTAGTAGATGGCTTCAGCCTAAATTTCCTACTATTCTTTGTAGCGATAAAAGTGTTCTGCCTACCATCATGTACCACCGGTCTGTCAAACTGCCACGGCCTGCCTAGGAGTATGTGACACGAATCCATTGGTAGAACGTCGCAAATAACTTCCTCTTCGAAACCTCCTATCGAGAACGCGACGGTAACCTGTTCGGAAATCAGTACTCCCTTATCTCCTCGTAACCTATACAACTCATAAGGTAATGTGTGTTTTGAACGTGGCAACTCTAGCTGTTCCACCAAGGCCTCGGCGACCCCGTTGACACAACTCCCTCCGTCAATAGCTATCACGCAGACTGTATCTTGAACGAACCCGCGAGTTCTGAAGATTCGTGTTCGTTGTTCTTCGTCTCCCATGATCGATTCACGAATAAAGATTCGCGAAAATCCGTTGCTCTGATACCACTTGATGTGATTTCTTTCACAAATAATTAACAACCCAACCAATCAGTTAATTGCCAAAGAAATAAAAGGATAGACGGACTCACCAGTCGAGTTTCACTCGCTCGACGTAAAGAAATCCAACGAATAAACCAACCTAGGCTTCACTCACCTGGGTGTGATTAATCCGATTTAAGGGAAGAACAACCTTGTTCTTGAGATTTTCTTTTCGTTCAAAAACTGCCGTTTCATAACAATAAAATAAACCTTATATAGTTTACAAAATTTTCCCTACACTACTAACCGAAAAAAAAGAACTCTTAACCAACAAGGAAACTAAAAGTCCTACTTTAATAAAAAGAAAGGAATCCTAACTTACTGAAAATAAAATATTTAACTACACAATCTCCTTTTTAAAATTAACAAACTTGACTAATTCGGTTGCTCCCTTCCGCCAACCTTAGCCACACCTTGGTCTCGCTCGAACTTAGCCACTCCAAGTAACACACGTTACTCCCATGAACCCAAGCAGCCCATCCCCAACTGAAAACCCAAGTCCACTACTTAGCAACCCTTTCTTGGCCAGCATTATGTTTCTCCCTAACTCACCAAGTCTGTTCCCTGCTTTGTCCATCGCAACAGCCGCTGCTCCCACATCACAAACTCACCCTATCTACTATCTCCTCCTCAACCTCCTCTAAAGGTGGTATTTGTGAATACGCCTCCTCCTCATCCTCGGATGAAAACTCTCCATTCTCCTTCATAACCAACACCTTCTTATTCACACACTCATTGGCAAAGTGTCCCATACCTTGACAATTGTAACATCGAATGTCTCTTGTCTTGGTTCTAGTGTGTTCGGGTTTTGAAGTAGAAGTAGGTGTAGATGTCGTAACCTTTGGTGTTTCAAACCTAGACTTCACAACAGCTTTATCATCCCTTTGATTTCCATAATTAGGCTTCCAATTAGAATTAGGGAAAACCCGTGTGTTACCCCTCCTCTTGTGTTGTTGCTCCACCTTAATGGACTTTTGAACTAGTTCATTAATGTCTACATACGTTTGCAACTCCACTACATTGGCAGTCTCCTTATTCAACCCCATTAGAAAGCGGGCCATGGTTGCCTCACTATCCTCCTCTATGTGTGCTCTAATCATAGCAACCTCCATCTCCTTATAGTACTCCTCTACACTCTTAGTTCCTTGCCTCAAGGTTTGTAATTTTTGGTGTAGGTCCCTATAATAATGAGATGGTATGAACCATCTTCTCATCACTCTTTTCATCTCCTCCCAAGTCTCAACTTGAGGTTCCCTATATCTCTATCCACCCTCATCTTCTCCCACCAAACCGCAGCATAGTCGGAAAATTCAATGGCGGCTAGTTTGACTTTCTTCAAGTCGGTATAGTTATGGCACCCAAAAATTCTCTCCATCTTCATCTCCCATTCTAGGTATAATTTTGGATCATTTTTACCCGTGAAAGTAGGCACCTTCAATTTTATCCCATTCATATTATTATCTTCTCTATTTCCTCCCCATCTATTCCTGTCTCTCCTATCATTTGAGTCCCAATTCTCCCCATCAAACTCTTCCTCTAGGTTACGTTTAGGCTTGACTGGACTTTGACTCTTAATCGCATTACCTATCACATCAAGTTTCTCATTAAACTCCTCACTCATCTTACCCATCACCTCATGCATCTCCTCCCTTTGTTCCCTCATCATCTTTTCCATTTTAGCCATCATGGCTTCCATGAACAATTTATTATCATTAGCCATTTTTAATTCCTCACAAAACTCCCTTACGTGTATCTCTCCACTCGTGTATCACACAAAAGATTTTAATCACTCAAATCAAAACTTTAGGGTTCTAAAAGAACTATCAAGTATTAATAAGTGCAAATCAAGTGGCAGTTCAACACAAGACTCAACAATTGATAAGGTGTGACGACCCGGCCCGGGCCCGAGATGGGACCGAGGGTCGGACCGCCCAAATAAGGAGGGAAACAAGTAGGCAATTAAACATGCAAGTACTTAATTCACAAAAACGACGTGACGCAACATTGAGTCGCAAAGACCTCGCCCGGCACCAAACGGCCGGATATTTTTAAAACTTTTAAACCTGATAAACAGTTAAACAAATATAACCAAGTCTTCGGCGACACTACATGCCGGAACCCAAGCTAACAGTTCAAAGACAAGAATTTCTAATGAGCTAAAAGCATGCTCAGCGGAAGACTAAGACGTGGAGGAATAATAACAAGTTAACCGAGGCTCGGCTTACACAATGCCGGCACAAAAAGGAATTACAAGTACTACAAGTATAAACTACTAGCAGTTAAGATTTACAAGCAAGTTCTACACAAATACCCAAGCATAGTCTAGTTGACTTGCTTAACCCGTCGTCCTTACAAAAATATATAACAAAGGAAAGAGGGCATCTAAACCACCTCTTCAAATAACATCGGCGCACCAAAAAGGGCACAAAGCACGAACACCGCGAGTCATCGAGCAGGACCTGTCTTGCTAGGATCTAAAGCAGTAAAGGGGAAAGGGTAAGTCATAAAGACTTGTAAGCTATCAATCATGCATGTCATGGCAGTACGCATTATTCCAGGCAAGATATCATTTTCAGGCAAGATATCAATTTCAGGCAAAATATCATATTCAGGACAAGATATCATAGAGGTCATGTATTCAAGATGCACATTGTTTCACATAGGTGCTTGCAATTAAATCACATAGGATCAGGATATATCGAGAGCCGGGCCGCTACGTAGTTCCTGCATACAAGCGTTATCTGGAAAGTGCGGGTATCGAATGTGTGTAGTACATCGATCTTCCGAGGAGATGCCCGGGATAGTCCAATGGTGCTCTTAATGATTACAACAAGGGGAGTTACTTCTTCCCAGGTGGGCCACAAAGCAGTGGAGGCGCAAGTGTGGAACAAAGACAGTATGCCACCGGTGGACTTATGCAAATGCCAAGTAATGTTTACTTAACAAAATTCTCAAGTATAGAACGAGGTCGACAAGAGCGATCTCGTTCAAGACAAGTAAATTATTCTCATCAATAACCAAGCAGGATTGAGTTCGTCAAGAGTAACTCACATGTCAATTAGTCATGCTATAATATGACATTCAAGATCAAGCAAGGTAATCAGGTCAAGTTCAAGAGTCTAGAATTATTATTCTTAGGAAACGCGTTTAGAACGTCGTAGGGATGGGTCGGTGAGCCGGTATTGTTCAATGGCTCGCTAAGCTTGACTCCGTTGAGTCATCTATAACAATTCATCCAAGATAGATGAGACGCTAAATGCATCATGAACCTTTTCTAAGTTTTCGTATAGGATCGGCTAAGTCATTAATCTATTAAACAAACCGTAGTTAAGAATTTTCATCAATAATCAGCAGAAGGAGTTCGACAAGGGCGAACTCAATATGTCAAATAGACATTCTATTTTATGACATCAAGAATCAAGCCAGGTAACCAATTCAAGTTTCAACAGTCTAGAAACATCATTCTCAGAGGAACGTGTTTAGGACGTCATAGGGATTGATCATTGAGCCGGTATTGTTCAATGGCTCACCTAAGTTTGACTCCGCTGAGTCGTCTCTACCAATTCATCCAAGGGAGTTAAGATGCTAGATGCATCCAAAATCCTTTCTAAGTTCTCGTGAGATGATCGGCTAGGTCATTAATCCATTTAACAATGTACCGTAATTAAGAATTATCGATAATTCAATTCAAGGGCCTTAGAATCATTCTTTCAAGGTTATTAAAGTGCAAGGGTCCAAGAACATTATTTTCTCGCAAGGGGACATAGATCACAATTTATACTAGGCCTAGGACCCAATCCAATAGGATGATCAATACAAGGCATAGGAAACCCTAGAATCATAATTCCCAAGAGTTATCAAGAGTCGCAAGTCCGAGAACACTTGTTATTCTTAAGTAGGCATAGAACGTATTCAATTCGAGGCGTAGGACTCACTCAATAGGATGGACAGTTTGTAGCATGTGACACCCGAGAAGTCATTATCTCCAAGAGTTATTAAAAGTTATTGGTCCAAGAACAATAGTCGTTCGTAGGGGAATATGGAACACAATTTGTTCTAGGCCTAGGACTCAATTCAATAGGAAAATCATTACAAGGCATATGAAACCCTAGAATCCAAAATTCCCAAGAGTCATCAAAATATAATAGTTCAAGAACATTAATTGCTCCTAAAGAAGCATAGAGCATAATTAGTTCTAGGTATAGGCCTCAAGCAACAAGATGGACATACTAATCACAATCTCAAGAGACCAATTTAACCTAGATCATGGCATGGCATGGGAAAGCATGGGGATCAATAGACAAGGGGGAAACATGGCAATTCTAGCATGTATCCTAAGGGGAAATCGATAGCTTACATTCACCATGGAAAAGGAAGTTGAAGCACAAGGTAATCGGATAGAAACGATCTCCTCGTTGGTAGCTTCACACCGGTGGTCTCGGTTCGGCAAACGGAAGTCGGGAGCTCACTCTAGGGAAATCACACACACCAATCTCACCTATTCTCTACACACACACCATGGCAAGAGAGAGAGGAGAGAAATCAGATTATGGAAGATTAAGGCAAGTCAACAAGGGAGGCCTTTTTATATCTTGCATGATCTTGGTGGAATTCCAAGTGTCAAGGGGAGAGGGAAGGTGGAATCCACATGTCCAAAGGTGGTGGCTAGAGCTTAGGACTAACCTAGCTTAATTAGGGTTTAATAAGTTGGATTAGGGACAATTAGGAAGGGGTTTAAGGGGTCAAAGGCTGACAAGGCGTAAAAGGAGAAAATTTCCGTAGTTGAAGAAGGCCGAGGCGGGCGCGCCATGGCCATGTGCCGCCAGATAATCGGGGCTTCCCTGCTTACAATTGTTCTCGCCTTCTGACGCGGCTGCACTCGATCCATGCGGCCTCGAACTCGGGGCCTCAAAACTTGACCTAAACAAGTCCTAAATGGTCCCAAGCTCATGGGCAACCATTCTAGGGTCTAACACAACTCAAAACATGTCCGAACACACCGAACATCACCCTGAACAAGGTAGGACAAGGCTCGAGTCAAGCGACGATTGGTGGACGAATCAAACCCTGATCAAGGTCAATATAACTAGGGTAACATGGGCATGGAATAGGCTTGTTAAATCATGGTTATGACTTGAATACAAGTCCGGGAACTCAAGGAACAACGCACGCCGAATTACGCCAAAAAACGGAGACGATGAAATCGCTAAGGCCAAAACAAGGCAAGAAGGTTTCCAAACTTCCCAACAAGCTTACTATGATCAAGGCGGGCTTCTAGGTCGCCTATGAGAGACAATCGAACCCTAAGGGCAAGTTCTGCTTGAGTGCAAACCAGCTAAGCAACACGCCGAGGGCGTCAAGGGAAGGTATGCTAAGCATAGAAGGAAATCAAGCGACAAGGAACTAAATAACAACAACAATACGAAATGGACATGGACAAAAAGGAGATATTTAATCATGATAAGGCATAATATACCCAAGTTATTAAGGTATAAAAAAGTAATGCAAGTAATGGGTTTGTTCTCACATCCTCCCCACTTAAAGGAATTTAGTCCCTAAATTCTTACCTGAGTCGCTCGAGTAGGGAAAGGGTATTTCTCTCGCATATCAAGCTCTGGTCTCCCACGTGGCTTCCTCAATATCATGATTCTTCCACAAGACTTACTAACGGAATTTGCTTCGCTCTCAATGTTTGCTCCTTAGTAACAAGAATCCTCACCGGTCCTTCATCACAAGAAAGATCGGTTCGAATGAAATCTCATCAGAAACAAGGACATGCGATTCCTCTAATAAATACTCAGTAGCATCGAGACATGGAATACATCGTGAACATTCGATAACAAAGGCGCAATGCTAACCTACGACAAGCTCCAACCTTTCTAGGATCTCGAATGGTCCAATGAATCTAGGTGGAAATTTACATTTCTTCCCAATCGCTTAGTACCGCAGCGAGGCGATACCTTCGAGAATACCGAGTCGCCAACCCAATTTCTAAGTCGCGCTTCCGATTGTCGCGTAGCTCTTCCGTCTTACTCGACCTAAGCAATCTAATAAGCCTCATATGGTGTCATTTCAATACTAGGCGGTAACGTTATAATAAGCAAATTCACTAATGGCAAATGAGAATCCATGGCACAAGCACGCAACCCCAAGCCTTCTAACGAGGCATCGAAAAAAAAATCACAAGGTTCTTCAAAACACTAGGCAATGCTAGGATAGGAGTCGAAGTCAACCTCCTCTCGTGACTTGGAGTACCCGAGGATATCAATAAACACAACCACAAGCAATCGAGATATTCATGAAAAACCCTATTCATCAGTCCATCAAAATCAGCGCAGAGCTGGTCAACCCAACAACGGTATCATAACAACTCATAGTGGCCGCGAACGCGCACGAAGGGCTGTCTTATGAACATCCTTTCAAATTCTCAACTAATAATACTCCTCAAGTCGAGCTTGGAATAAACAACCGAACCTCGGTGGATCATCAAAGAGATAATCGCGCGTGGCAAGGGATACATATTTGATAGTATTACTGTTTAACTGCCGATAGTCTATGCAAAATCGTAAACTACCACATTCCTTTCATTAAACAATACCGTGCACCCCTCTGGGACACACTCAAGTTAAATGAACTCTCTATCTTGGAAGTTCTTGCCAATTCTCACAACTCCGCCGGAGTTATTCTCGTAGGTGTTCTAGATATAAGCGAGGTCCCGGCAATAGCTCAACGCAACATTCTAATCTTTGGCTTGGGGAAGCAATGTAGTCCCAAAGTCGTATACAAGGACAAGGCAAGAGGACAAGCACTTGCAAAACAAAGTGGTGTGAGTCTAATATCACACTAACGAGCTCAATAAAGGTAGAGAAGTTGTACAAAAATACGGTCATGGAGAAACGAACCGCGAGGCGACAGTGGAAAGAAATGCTTAAATATTATCTCCCATCGATTTCAAAAGTCGAGTCATCTTGACTCTCTTGACAGGTTCAAGGACATTATCGAGGTTACTAGGTTCCAACAAACGGGACAATGAGGTGAAAATTCTTCTTTATCAACTAAACAGTGACTCGAATGCACGCAATAGTTGCACCAAGCTAACAACTTTCCAACAAAGAGTTTTCCGACTAACTAAATTATTCCTCACAACACGCATCTATGATCTAGCGCCTTAACAATAAAATCAAGTTAGTCAATCATCATGGACCACATATTTCCTTCAAAGAAGGGCATTCAAAACCAATTCATTCGATCATGACACAGTTCAATTTATTCATAGCATGATTTCAATATACACGTTGCACATATTTGCACAAGTAAAACAAGATGACACTTTCAATTTCATTCCATGGTCATGGGTTC
>CM028379.1:26882386-26944838 GCA_013146195.2 Codonopsis lanceolata
CTTAACATTAGAGGCGTAGCACGCCTCGGCACCAATGGGATATTTTAAAAACTTTCAACGATAAACGGTTAAGCAATATAACCAAGTCTTGGCGACACTACATGCCGGAACCCAAGCTAACAGCTTGGACAAGGATTAAATAAGAGCTAATAGCATGCTCGGCGGAAGACTAATACGTAGTGGAATAACAACAAGTTAGCTCGGCTTACACAATGCTTAGGCACAAAAAGGATTACAAGTACTACAAGTATTAAACTACTAGTAGCTAAGAAGATTTACAATCAAGTTCTACACAAATACCCAAGCATAGTCTAGTTGACTTGCTTAACGTCGTCCTTACAAAAAATATAAACAAGGATAAGAGGCCATCAAACCACCTCTTCAAGAATCAACGGTCACCAAAAAGGGCCAAGGCACGAACACGCCTAGTCAACGAGGGACTGTCTTGCTAGGATCTAAAAAAGATAAGGGGAAAAGGTAAGTCATAAAGACTTGTAAGCTATCAATCATGCATGTCATGGCAATATAAACATACAAGGCAAGATATCGCCACAGGCATAGTGGTCATATATCCAAGATGCACGTTGTTTCATATAAGTGCACATAATTTAATCACATAGGATGAGGATATCTCGAGAGCCTAGCCGCCACGTAGTTCCCTACAAGCGCTATCCTGAAATGCGGGTATCGAATGCGCAAGTACACGATCTTCCGAGGAGATGCCCTGATAGTCCAATGATGCTCTTAAATGATGCTACAGGCAAAGAGACTTACTTCCCACCGGCCCACGGTGGAGCGTGTGTGAACAAAGACAGTATGCCACTGGACTCATGCAAATGCCAAGTAATGTTTACTTAACAAAATTCTCAAGTATAGAGCGAGGTTGACAAGAGCGATCTCGTTCATGACAAGTAAATTATTCTCATCAATAACCAAGTAGGATTGAGTTCGACAAGAGCGAATTCACATGTCAATTAGTCATTCTATAATATGACATTCAAGATCAAGCAAGGTAATCAGTTCAAATTCAAGAGTCTAGAATTATTATTCTTAGGGAAACGCGTTTAGAACGTCGCGGGGATTGGTCGGTGAGCCTATTGTTCAATGGCTCGCTACTTGACTCATTGAGTCATCTCTAACAATTCATCCAATAGAGTTAGGGCGCTAAATACATCATGAACCTTTTCTAAGTTCTCGTATATGATCGGCTAGGTCATTAATCTATTTAACAACCAAGTTAAGAATTATCATCAATATTCAGCAGAATGAGTTCGACAAGAGCGAACTCAATATGTCAAATAGGCATTCTATTATATGACATCAAGAATCAAGCAAGGTAATCAATTCAAGTTCAAGAGTCTAGAATTATTATTCTTAGGGAAACGCGTTTAGAACGTCGTAGGGATTGATCATTGAGCCGGTATTGTTCAATGGCTCACTTAAGTTTGATCCGCTAAGTCGTCTCTAACAATTCATCCAAGAGAGTTAAGATGCTAGATGCATCCAAAATCCTTTCTAAGTTCTCGTGTCGAGTAACTAGGCCGTTAATCCACTTAACTACCATAGTCAAGTATTATCAATAGTTCAATTCAAGGGACCTTAGAACCATTATTTCAAAGGTTATTAAAACGCAAAGGGTCCAAGAACATTAGTTTTTCATGGGGACATAGAACACAATTAATTCTAAGCCTAGGACCCAATTCAATAGGATGATCAATACATGGCATAGGAGACCCTAGAATTCGTGAATCCCCAAGAGTTATCAAAATCTATTAATCCAAGAACATTAGTTGTTCCTAAGGAAGCATAGAACATAACTAATTCTAGGCATAGGTCTCAATCAACAAGATGGACAATCCATAGCACGTGAAACCCTAGAATTCATAATCTCCAAGAGTTGTCAAGAGTCGTAAGTCCAAGAACATTATTTGTTCCTAAGGAGGCATAGAACATATTCAATTCTAGGCGTAGGACTAAATCAATAGGATGGACAGTTTGTAGCAGGTGAAACCCTAGAAGTCATCATCTCCAAGAGTTATCAAAAGTTATTGGTCCAAGAACAATAGTTGTTCCTAAGGGGACATAGAACTCTTTTAATTCTAGGCATAGGTCCCAATTCAATAGGATAGACAATACAAGGCATAGGAAACCCTAGAATCATAATTCCCAAGAGTTATCAAAATCTATTAATTTCAAGAACATTAATTGTTCCTAAGGAAGCATATAACATAATTAATTCTAGGCATAGGTCTCAATCAACAAGATGGACATTATTCAAAATCCCAAGAGATCAAAACATCCACAATCATAGTTTGGACATGGAAGAAGCATGGAAATCAATAGAAAAGGGGGAAACATGGCAAGTCTAGCATACAACCTAAGGGGAAATCAATAGCTTACCTTCACCAAGGAAAAGGAAGGTTGGAGTACAAAGTAATCGGATGGAAACGATCTCCTCGTCGGGAGCTTCACTCCGGTGGTCTCGGTTTGGCAAACGGAGGTCGGGAGCTCAATCTAGGGAAGAGACACACACTAATCTCACCTATTCTCTACACACACTAAACATGGCAAGAGAGAGGAGAGAAAATCTGATAATGGGGATTAATGGCTAAGTCAACAAGAGAGAGGCTTTATACCTTGCATGGATTGAGTGGAAATCCACATGTCAAGAGGAGAGGCTCCCATTTTCCACTTGTCCAAAGGAGGTTGCTTGAGATTAGGACTAATCTAACTTGATTAGGGTTTAATAGGTTGGATTAGGGCCAATTAGGAAGGAGGTTTAAGTGGCTAATTGGATCACAAAAGCTGGAAGGAGGAAAATCCCGTAGAGCTGAACAGAGAGTGAGGCGGGCGCCTCAAGCCTGGCCATGCGGCCGCCTCAGATACTGGGAAGGGTTCCATTTTTCATTTGCTCTCAGTACTTGGGGCGGGCGCCTCATTCGAGCCATGCGGCCGCCTGAACTTCTGGAGCACCAAAACTTGACCTAAACAAGTCCTAAATGGTCCCAAGCTCATGGGCAACCATTCTAGGGTCTAACATAACTCAAAACATGTCCGAAACATACCCGAACATCACCCGGAACAAGGTAGGACAAGGCTCGAGTCAAGCGACGATTGGTTGACGAATCAAACCCGGATCAAACGTTAATAAAACTAGGATAACTTGGGCATGTAAAAGGCTCGTTTAATCATGGTTATGACTTGAATACAAGTCCGGGAACTCAAGGAACAATTCGCACGTCGAAATACGAGCAAAACGGGAGACGGGGGAAATCGCTAAGGCCAAAACAAAGCAAGAAGGTTCCTAAACTTCCAATCAAGCTTACTATGATCAAGGTGAATGTTCTAAGTCATCTATGGAAGACAATAGAACCCTAACAAGTCTTGGTTGAGTGCAAATCAAGCTAAGGCAACACTCAAGGTATAACGGGAAGGTATGCTAAGCATAGAGGGTATTCAAGCGACAAGGAATGTAATAATGATAATACAAGCCAGACATGGACAATTAGAAGTATCTAACATGTTAAGGCATAATATACACAAGTTATTAAGGTATAAAACAAGTAATGCAAGTAATGGGTTTGGGTTCTCACAGGCCAGCCAATTCCTCCTCGATTGGGATCTCACTCGAGCTCACCTCATCTTCCTCACCATCCTGATCGGTGGTCACATCATTCACAATCCTTCCAATGGGAGCTTGGCTGCTCGTTTCCTGGGTATCCTTCTCCTTAAGGATGTGGACATCGAAGCTAGTTTCTTCAGAATCAACTGGAACATAGGACTTCTTGGTTCGCAATAATGCTCAAAGAGGTTAGATGGGATGGGGGTGAATAGCCTATGATGCCAATTTAAAACTTTTCTTTTTATATTCATAAGGAGCATGTTTTAAAGGCATAAGCAGTCGACATAGCGAGCATGTCTACTGGTAACACAGAACAACAGACTTGCTCTGAGTATAGTAATGAACTCTACTGGCGGACTGCTAGTAAATCAAAAGCTTGGTTAAAGAGTTTTAGCAACAGAAATATTAAGGCTTAGATTTAGAGAGGAAGTCTTAAGTGGTTGTACACGAATATTTGTTTAGAACAACATCACACTTAATCCTTCTTCCAAATGCATGGTTAGGAGGTCATGAAAGAATAGCTTTTCAAGAGGTAAATCAGTTTATAAAAGCTCATAGAGAAATTAAGGCTGAATATTTAAAAAGATATAATATGAAATAACATCTGAAGTTTATTCAAAGAAAAACTTACAGAATACATCAACCTAGACTCTCTATATACATTATCTATCCTCATGGTTCCAAACTTAATCCTTACTTAATTATCCATGGAAGGAGTTCTTAAGTAAAGATAGCAGTAGGAGATGACAACGCGGAAGAGATATGAGAAGACAATTTTTAGAGTCGTTCAGATAATGGATATCTGAACAACTAAGTGCACAACATTCGACTTCCAATGATGATCGATGATTGCACAATCAACATCATTTGTAATGGAATACAAATATGAAGATATGAATGCAATGCAAACAGACAGCTCTTCATCTTCCTTGGGCATGATTCAAAATCTATCTTCAAATCGATCTGTAGTACTTGACCTCTAGTTTAGGAATAAAGTCCTGAAGCTTTGTTAGAGACTGAGATCTTCGAAGGAGGTTGAAGAACTCAAATCAAGAAACATGTTCTTGATCAAGAAACATGTTCTTGATCAAGAAACCGATCACTGTCTTGAGATATTTCTGATCTCTCTTTCTTCTCCTTTTCCTTTTTTTAGCAATCCACAGAAAGTGTTTTGCTAAGATCTGGGTTCTTTCATTGCAATCTTTCGTGGGGAACTAAGAGAATCGTTGTTCAAGACGATTTCCTTTGAAGATCTCACAATCTTGTCGAACAGATCAACTTGCATCTGTGCTTCACTCACTTATGCATCTGTTGTTCGAAGAAAAGAAAAGATTTTCTTTTCTAGATAGGGGTCTTTTTTTGATCATTGAGATATGTTGATAGATTTTCTTTCCGTTTTGAATAGTGTTGTCGTTGAAGACTGTTGGATAAAGATGTTGTTAGTTGGATCTCTAACTGTTGGGTAAAGACCTTGTTTTGCAGATCCTTGAACTGTTGCCCGTCAGACTGAGTTGATGTGTCTCTGAAAAGTAAGTCTGAAACATAGTGCACTGATGCTTGGTTTGTCTAATAAAGTATATTCTTTTGACTTTCCAAACCAAGTGTAGAGAGAGAAGATCTTGTAGCATCTGAGATGTCAGGCTTCATAAAGATATGAATGAATTTTGAGGCATGAATATTTCGGTACTTTTTAAGCATCTGCAATCTTTTGTCTTTGTAGCACGTGCAGAGTCAAGTCTGCTGGTGAGATGTTCATTTATGAAGGATATGTCTTCCAGTAGAGAAGGCTGCTGGCTGTTGTAGTTACGGTATAAACAATCAAAACATAGCATGTCTGCCGGTGATAAGTCTTCAAGATATTTTGCTTATAACAAGTCTGCTGGTGACGAGTCTTCAGAAGATTTTTCACGCTCTAGCAGGTTTGCTGCTGCTACTGGTGCACATGTGCCGCTAGTCTGTTGATCATCAATGAAAGAGTAGGACTAGACCGAGACATTCCTAATCTAATACCTATGTGATGTCAAACAAGTTGCCACACTAATCGATACGCAGACCTTTTAGCCACTTGTTATGACACACGGTAACGGGAGCAAACAAATTAAAATGTTTAGAATATGTAAAGATATAAGTTGTTCATCGGCAAACATATTCCAACAGGACTCATAAGCCCCATGGTCATGGTCATATGCTTCTTGCTCATGATCAAAGATGATGAAATAAAATCACTAATTTAGAAATAAAATCCAAACACTCAACCGAGAGATGATGAACACGAAGAGCATTCACAGACGAACCCAGGAATTTTGAAGATTCCAAAAAAAAAAAACCCAGAATAAGGAATAAGTAGAAAGGTTCAGAAAGCTTACTTGTTTGTTGAATCAAGTTTGCCGGAAGGACAAACTTGGAAACGATCCAGGTTACAGATCAGGGATCTTGGTGCTGAAAAAACAAGAATCGCTGAAGAAACACGCCGTTGAATGCAGAAAAGGTTTGGAGGCAAGGATTTGGTAATAAGAGAAATGGTTAGGGTTTTTCCCCCTTTTATAGGAGATGATTGAGGGAATGACGCTCAAATCACGCACCCAAGAGTCCTCCGAAATTCGAATTTAGGCAGCTGCGACACACCCGATCAAACCCGTCATCAATGCACATCTCGAATAGACGCGACCCTTCATAACGCCATACCTAGCCGACGTCACCCTACAGAGACTTCCTAATTTCCTACAACTGATGGCTCAACACAATAGCTGTCACTAACAAAGCAACTCATGTGAGTGCCCCGTTTCGTACCCTCCCGCTACTAAAAAGCGAGAAGTTTCAAAACTTAAAGCGCGTAAAATACACCTGACCTCATTGTGGACTAAAAAATGTGCTACAGAGTCGCCATCTCTATTTTAGGGTTAAACAAAGAAAAACCAAATATACTAGAATATAGGGGTTCAGAGGCTAAGTTACGAGTTAGGAAGGGGTTAGGCACCCAACTCGCCCTTTCGGTTTCAAAATGAGGTTTTAAGCTAAATAAGTTCTTTTTATATATTTAATCGAAATAAGACATATATATATATATATACACACACACACATACATATACGGTAAAGAAAATAAAGGAAAACTTGCAACATCTACATTTTCAAAATTGCAATAAAAGTGTATATAAAATAGACTATAATAACGACTTATTTTATAGCTATTTCTAATAAAAAATAAACCAACATAACGGCTTATTTTATATTATTTAGACTAAAAAAAGTAAGTTTGGGTACCTACCTATTGAAGCGTGGGGATTTATACTCGGGACAACTTTACTTTAAGCAGACTTTTAGGTGTGCTCACTCTGTCCTCTTAGGGAGAGAAAGTCTTTTTGTTGTTGTTGTTGTTGTTGCTGCTGCTGAAATTTGGGTAGCATAACTTTTTATCTTTGTTGCTTTTCACGCTGAGATTTGGGTGGCGTGACTGATGTGTTTGTTGCTTTCCACCTCTCTATCCAGGCGGAATAACTGCTTGCTTTTGCCTGTTTTGCTGATGTCGTGTCTGAATTTTGGCGGCACAACGGCTGTTTTGATGGCTTTTTGGAGCCGGTGTTCAGGGCAAGAAACTAATCATTTAACTAGTTTTCTATTTGGACGGTGGGTATTAGTGTTTAAGGAAGATTACTTCAGCCTAAGGGGGAAAATTGATTTGGGCAGCCTAATAGCGCTCTGTAATTTTCTCTCCGTAATTCTCACTCCGTAAAAATTCTAATCGGCTTCCTCTTCTCCTTTTCCACTGATGTGGGCCTTGTATTTATAGGTTGAGCAAACTTAACAACGAAGGAAGTAGTAGATATTTTCCATTTGTTCTTGAAATGGCTGTACCATGCGCGGAAAAGATTGTACATTAGAAAGAAAACAACAGGGTTTGAAGCAGAAATAGGTGCCGCCTATAGCTATTTTGGGTGTAGTGCCCATAATTGCTATGGGCTACGTTATGTTTTGTTTTGTGCTTTGGGAAGTTTCACTTCCCCACTGCTGTTCATTGTTTGTTTTTTTCCTTTGATACGTCGGTGCCCCTGAGAGTTAACGTCAATTAGTATTTTTGACTGGATTTAACATTTTATAGAATGTTACAATTAGAAGTACGAAATTGGAGTGTCTACAGCTCCCCTCGCTTGGATAACGACAACAAAACAAAAACGAACAAGTATTCTGCTCCCATTTCAAGCTGCAACATATAATTACAAATATGCTCCTTGCACCAAGCATAAGTACTCGAGGAACAAGGAGCAGGGGTGTTGGAATATGCTTCTTGATAATTTACTTATTACCTTACATATTCTATATATTTTGATTTGCTTGCCTTCATTACAAGTGAGTCATCACGAGTGGCTAAAAGGTCTGCGTACCGGTTAGCGTGACAACTCGTGTGATATCACATATGTCTTAGATTAGGTGCGACCTGATTAAGTCCTACCTTCCTACATAATGATTGAAAAGACCAGCACTTCAAAAGCACTAAGCCCCGGAAGACTTGCAGCAATGTCAAAAGCCTTCAGTGATAAAGATTAGAACATCTCGAAGACTCACCACCGGCAGACATGCTACAAGTTAAACTATTCGTACCAGCAGACATCAGTTTTCCCGAATCGGAAGACTTGTTCCATTGGCCCGAGCATTCCACCGGCAGACTTAATTCTGCACGTGCTATAGAGAAAAGACTAGAAGCAGTTCAAATCAAGACAAATATGTTCAAGCCTCAGAAAGCCTGACATAATTAAAGCTACAAGACTTTCTCTCACTCACGTGGTCTGATAAAGTCAAAAAACAATTACTTTATTGAACAGACCACCTGATAGTGCAACAGACATCAGACCTACTTTTCAGAGACTTATCAACACAGTCTGACAGACAACAAGTTCCAAGATCTACAGGACTAAATCTTTGCCCTAAATAGTCAAAGATCTTATGGACAAAGATCTCTATCCGATAGACTTCAACAACTATATCTCTAAACGGATAGAAACATCAAATCTTCATCTCTCAACGATCATATTGACTCCAGTCTATATATATCCTCTCTCTTGCCCAAGACGATAGAGATGACGAGCAACGAGCGACAGATCTTACTCAAGAGCTTCAAAGAAACATAGAGATCTACAACGAGATCGTTCTCACCAATGGATCTCAGATCTCTACAGAAGATTGCAGTAAATCTATTCAGAACTTAGTAAGACACTTTCAGTGGATTGCTAAGGAAGAAAAGCTTGGAGAAGAAAAGAGACTGATCAGAAACTTCAAAAGACAAAGATCAAGATCTGAAGATTGATGTTAGATAATGTCTGAAGAAAGTGAAGAGTTGTCTGTAGATATCGCATTCATATCTTCAGATTTGTATTCTAATACAAATGTTGTTGATTGTGCAATAATCATTCATCATGGAAGGCCGAGTGCTCTGCACTCAATCGTTCAAATATCTTTTATCTGAACGACCTTGAAAATTCTCTTCTCATAACAATTTGCCATTGTCGTCTCCTATTGCCCTTGACTACTTAAATATTTATGAATGAATAATTAAGTAAGGATTGAGGCTTGGGATGACAAAGACATAAACTGTACATAGAATATTTTGACAAATGTAATATGTAATTTATCTTTGAATAAATTCATATGTTCTTACAAATACTTTATCTCTCAGTCCTTATATATCTATGAGCTTTTTACAAATTAATTTATCTTTAGAAAAGTTATTCTCCAATTGATTTCCTAAGTCTGCATTTGAAAGAAGTATTAAGTGTGCTGTTGTTCTGATCATATATTCGTGTACAACCGTTTAAGACTTCTCCAAATCTAAAGCCTCTTTACTTTCCGCTGCTTATATTCTTTATTACCGGCTTTTGATTTGACTGACAGTTTACCGGCAGAGTTGATACTTTTGCTTAGAGCAAGTCTACCGATAGCCTTTACCGGCAGACATGCTCAATACGCTAAACTGCAAATGCCTCTAAAACTAAGCTTTAAATATATCAAATAGAAAAAGTTTTCAAAATGGCAAAATACGCTATTCACCCCCCCTCTAGCCTATTTGAGCATAATTGTGGACCAACAATTGGTATCAGAGCAAGGCTCTTCAAGCTATATGCCATGACTAACCTCCTAAGAGTTTTGATCCTCGAATGCTCGCTTCAAATGCATGTCAAAAGAAAATTTGTTTTATCTTTTAAAACTTTTGACAAGGATTTCAGTTTGAGATAAATATTTGAAAAATGTACTTATTTTGAAAAATTATTTTGGTTTCAAAAATTTCATGAGATAGAAGATTACTATGATGAGTGTGGGATAATTATTCATTTGACAGATATGTATATCAATTGGCACTATGAATAACTATTCCCAGATGAAAAATTCTCAGATGAATGCTTCAATTAAAAGAATTTCTGATTCAAGTTCTCTTGACACAAGGCTAACGATTGAAATCATTCCAACACCTTCTCGAGAGAAAAAATTTCTTTAAATTTTGAAACTTTACTGTGAAAGAATTTTAAAATGATTCCTATCTATTCTCTTGAAAAGGGTTAAGAGTCAAAAACTCTATATCATGAAACATTGATTGATCCCTATGTTATATGATATCTAGTTTCTGGGAACTTGGCCTGTATTTCAAAGAATTATTTGAATCCAAGAAAAGATGAATCAAATATCTTACAAGTTGATTGCAAAGGAAATCTACTCTATAGGCAACATCTAATATAGATTTATCAGCTCAGATTCAAAAAGACATCTTCTGAAGAACATCTACCTCGATCCAGATAACTGTCAAAAAGGTACATCCCTTGTCTTGTGCTCCTTCTTAAAATCTTTTTCTTTTCACAAAAGGACCAAGGGAGAATGAGAAATTCAAGATCCAGTCTCTCTTTCACACGGATCTTCGAGAAATACTTGTTCCAGTATCTAGATTTTTCTGGAGCTTCCTAAAGCTCATAAAATTTTGCTAATGATCTTCTTGATTTTTACTCAGGAATGCATATTCTCTCAAGATCAACAAGCATACTTTATTATCACTCTTCCAGTATTAAAAGCTTTGCTTGACTAAAAATACAGGACCTTATTCACTTGATTCAGTCAAATTTTCTTCCTTCTGGATTATGATATATGACTGATTTTCTCTTATGATTCCCTGTTAATCATGATCATGAATATATCATCTCTGCATAGTCTTATATTTGCCTTCTCTGCTTTTATCTATTGTTTTCTAGCAAATATAAAGCTTGAGTAATTTTATCTATCATACTTCGCTTCTTTTCATTTCCTTCAAAAGTATGATCTATGAATTACTCATCTGGTTTGATGTCTCATTTTCTTAAAAAATTTCTCTGTCATCATCAAGCCATTTTCTTTCAAGTACTTTCCTGTTGTTCAGTACTTCATAAGCTCAGTTCTATGTGTTGACTTATAGAAGTTTCCACCTTAGTAGACAATGTGCAAACTCCATGGTTATTTTAGCAATTTCTACAAAGGTTGAGGAAAAGCTTTTGGAAACCGACTATTTCTTTAAAGCTAAAGGCAAATTTCAGAAAATCTCGGTAAAATCAAAGATGACTTTGAAATGTGGGAAATGTATTTCTCGAAAAACTCTTCTGATAAAAGTGTCTTGTCAAATCCCACTGAAAAGTTGTTTTATCTTCTTAAAAATGTTTTATCCTCTCAAGAAAGCTGAACTCTCTTTTCAAAACCTTTTACCTTTCCAAAGAAGACACTTTACCGAATATCTAGAAATTAATACCAACTCTCACTCTTCCTTGTATTACTTTAATGAGAGTGGTTGAAAGGACTCTTCATTCTTAAATGAATCGGTCGATTGTCTTGCCTCAACGAGTATTTATAGAGACTTTCCTTCCTTCTTCTCTATCACTCGCAAACTACCCCAAACACTATGATAGACTCTGATACAAAATCCCTTTCTTCAAATATGTTACTTAGGAGAATTCTTAGCACTAGATCAAGGCTTCTTCTCAACAACTTGGAATTTCTCTTCCTTTCCTTCGAAAGTTGTTTGGTTTGTTTCAAGGATTCCTCTTGTATGAAGATTTTCCTTAACAACCATTTAGCATGCCTCTCCCAGATTCCAGTGACCATGCTCATGTCAGCCACTTCTTTAAGGTATTGTAGACCTTCTACATGTTCCTTTGCTGACATGCTTCTCTCACGAGATCAGCTCTTTTCACAGCAGCGGACTTTAGAAAGGAAGTCTTGCTAAACTGTGAAGGTCACCTTGGCTTGAGAGCTAGCTAATGGGAGAAGGAAGATGAGGTGATAGGATCACATATCTGCATTTTTCAAAATGTATAGATTCCGTTTGGCTGCCTCGTTCGACTTTGAGTCCCGTTCTTGGGTCACTTTGAGTCTCTTGATCTGGACCTATATTCCGTTTGCCAACAAGTTAGTTGAATCTGGGTCCATGGTCTTCATAGACATCTCCTTGTAACATCCTTATCTTTAGAATTGTATCAGGTGTTTAGATTAGTTGTTTAAAAGGAGTAGTTAAGTCACCGAAAGTTGTGATGAACTTTGTAATCTTTAGATCCTCTTTGTATTCGAGCTTATTTTGATCTAAATGAGAACTTGTTCATAGCATCTTTACTTCATGTCTATCTGCTTTTGTATGAATATTCCTTGATAACATGAAATCTTATATTTGCTTATGATTTCGGTATCTGTACTTTTCATTAAAAAAAAAATCGAATTCAAAACAACAAATATAACTCTGCTGTTAACCCAACAGCAAACCAATCCTTAACCATAATTATTCCTATTCAACATAATAAATATGATGAGACTTTCCTAGGATCTATTTTTAAATAAAAGTTTTATTTCAAGTAAAAACTTCAATGATTACTGGTAGAAATCTCATCAGAAGAATTAGTGTTGGAATATGGATAATTTCAGCTTTGGATTTCTCAGAAGGAACTGCATACCTTGTAACTACTTCATCATGAATTGAAGATCTCATCTCAACCCATGATGTTCTGGTAAATCTTAATTCCCATCCATAATTTCAGGTCTCTTTAGCTTCAGCAGTAGACCTTACCTCTGCTGTTGATCAACGACCTTTCGAGGAACATGCAGTCTCTACAACTCTTTTTCTTATCTGCTGCTTCCTCCGTTCAAATGAAAAACTTTGCTCTAAATTCTTTCTTGTTTCCCTTGTCTTGAACAAAGATGACTTCTTTTCCTTAAAAAGGTTAGTCATCATCTTAGCTGTTGACCATGAAGTAAAATTCATTCTTCTTCTTCAAAACCTCCAACCAAACTAAGTATGAGCTACTTGCTTCTCTGTGATCCAAATGCTCTAACTTAAATGGCTGATGTCTTCCGTTTTGCTTCTAAATTCTCTTATCATTCAATTGAGATTCTTTTATGAAGAAGCATAGTCATCAGTTAATCCATTGCCAATGAAGCAGCTGAACCTCCTAACAGCTGCTAAGGCATATAGGAAGTCTGCCGATACTCTACATTCTACCCCGTCTACTCCAGACACATGCAGACCCTGTTCTCTCTCCAAAAAAGGATCAAAACGCAAGTACTATACTAGTGAGGAGGAGCCAACTGCAGAAGTCTACTTCAAGTACTGACACTTCTATTGCTGATGTCACTGCTGCTGCTGCTTCTAATAGAAAGAAGCATTTGGCTTTCTCCACTTCTGTTTCGTTCTCATTGCCAATGAAGCTTATGGTCTATCCTTCCAGAAGCCAATGCATTCCAATGGAAAAGCTTGCTGTAAAACTTCATTCGTTTGGTATCGACAAACCTCAATGTCTGCTGTTCCATCTTTATTCAGCAAACCTTCTTATCTGCCAAACTTATCTATATACATCCTGTATTAGCAGATTTTATTCCTGCAGATCTCTTTCATCAGCAGACCCTCATCTATGCCGATTCCCTTGTCATCCATTCATTCGACATCGGCATACCTAAATCTCTAGTTTACTGATCACCTATCTTTCAACAATTGATATCTTTCATCAATTGGTATCCTTCAACTATTGAAAATCAGTAGACTTCCATCCTTCTTGAACACAAAATTCAATTGGTATAATAGCTATTTTATGGCTACCTTCGTCCATGTGTTCAAAAGACTGACAACCACGCATATCCAAGAATTGATACCAGTAGATATGGTCATAATCACTCACCTTCCTCGTCTATCTGCAGTTATCAATTGGTATCAGCAGACTTTCATTACTGCTGCATACTTCCTTAAAGGTTATCAGTTGTAACAACAGACTTCAATCTCTGCTGGTCACACTTGAACTGCAGACTTCCACCTTTGCCGTTCACAATCTCTTTAAGAGCAGACTTCAATCTCTGTTGTTCTCTCCCTTGTGAAGGCATTTATAAACTAAAACATACTTTGAAATTATTGATTACTTTTCAAAAATGTTTAAGAAGTCTTCTTATTTTTTTTTCAAAAATGGTATCAATTTCAAAATGTCTTTTTACTGTTCTACGTTCTTATAAGAAATTTGGGAGATTGCTGAGGATTGTGTAGATGATTCAGAAAACCCCATACAATTATCTTCTAAAAACAAAGAACACAAAATTCCTTACTATTTTGAAAAACATATTCTACTTTATGAAATACTTCTTTAAAAACTGATTTAAAATTCTAATACTTTCTAAAGATTTGAGAGATTGCTGATGATTGTGTAGATGATTCAGAATGCCTCGTAAATTATCTTATGAAAATTTTAGAATTTCAAAACATATCACATTTTCTCAAAGGTTTGTATTTTGAACTAATATTATTTTTCTAGGTTATCAATGTCGACACAAATTTTCTTCTCTTCATCCAGTACTCTCTCCATAATTAATATCTACCATCTGGATATTGAGAAACATTGATTTAAGTCTCAACACTGTTCAAATTGATACTCCCTAGATGACTTAAAATCGTAATCATGAATCGCCGCCCTTCCAAGAAAACACGTCCACTCCTAATAAGAGATTTGACATAATTACTCCGCCGTTTCACATAACTGTCATTACAGCTCTACAGTGGATACTCAAACGACGATTCTTGAAAAGTTTGTTCTTCCTGCTCATTCTCAGAAAGTACTGAATATATATATATATATATATATATATATATTCATTACTATATTTGATATTTCTCCATCGTGATCCCTGTTTTCCCTTCCAAACAAATCGATACGATTATTATAAGTGCGTGCTCTTTTCACCTGAGAAAATCTTCATGGCCGCTTCTTCTTCCAACAGCGTC
Source organism: Codonopsis lanceolata (assembly GCA_013146195.2). Taxonomy (NCBI): domain Eukaryota; kingdom Viridiplantae; phylum Streptophyta; class Magnoliopsida; order Asterales; family Campanulaceae; genus Codonopsis; species Codonopsis lanceolata. The sequence continues at coordinate 26,897,262 of CM028379.1, forward strand.
TCTAGCCCTTTCGCTCCCCCAGAATCTCTATTCGTAACCAGAATAGGCTCTCAGTCCTACATTCTTGGTCACACGATTCAAAGAGAACAATTTCTCCTCGACAATACTGTTGGAGCTAAGATTATAGATCTTCTTCATAGTAGTGGACTCGTCTTCATCCTATCTTTTCGCGAAGAATTCTACAGCCTTCAATTGGTTGATGAGTTCTACTCAAGGATGCGACTGACAAGAGATGGTTCCAGCTTCAAAGGTCGCATTCGAGGCACCGAAGTTGTTCTCAATGCAGAAAGCCTATCAAGAGTGTTCCCGCTTCCCTCTGCTGGACCTGCATCCCTTGCCGATCGGACTCTAAACAATTCATGGCTTCACCGTACTGGCCACCACTCTCGCGATGACTACAGTATATGGGACATCAACAATTATCCCTTGGATATGTACTGTATTGGTGAAATTCTGAGTCGATGCCTTCTGTTTCACGAAGCAGGCTTAGCAAGCAACACCAGAAGACTTCGAAACTTCACCATTGTTGTTCTTGATTCTCATCCCATCAATTGGTCTGAAGTTGTCTTCTCCCTCATCTGCCGATCAGTTGTACAAAGACAAGTAAATGGGTCTGGCGTTCACAGGTATGCTAGAATGATCAGCTATTTCCTGTGCTCCTACCATTCCATTCTTTCCACTGTCCACGAGGATGAACATCGTCCTGTTTTTGGAGACCTGCTGATCACTCGAGTATTGTTCGGCAACAGAAGCTTTTCTGATCAGGATAGAAACTATTCTTTAGATTCTAGCACTGGTAGTTTTGGAGATTCAAATAATTAGTTTGTATTTTTTAAAATCTTGCTAGTACTTTCCTGCATTATTTAGTGTTTTCTCTTTTGTCATCTTCTCTATCAACTGTCCATCTCTTCTAATATCTTTCTTTTTTTTGTTTGCAACCGTCCTTCAAGTATACTTCTTTTTGCTTGCAACCATTAAGGAGGAGAGTGGTGACATATCGCTATGGCATTTCTAGGTAGAATTATGACATAAGGAGGAGAGTTATAACATAACTCAAATCGCTAAACCAAGAGAGCAAATAGGAAAACACACACTATGTGACAATCATTTCCCTAAAGCTGATTCTTAGTGAATCATGCCTAGCCTCTGTGGCACTTATGCTGAAACATTTGCTTGAAACAAAAACCCTCTGTTGAGTCTTACTTTCAACAGAGATCCTTTACTTTCAACAAAACTATAAAAGTTTTCCAAAATGGTATTACAAGCAATCCTTATTGAACTATCTTCAAAAACATACATTTACTCAAGGATTTGCTACTCTTACTTGCCAAAACAATCTTTTAGTTTATAAAATCTATGTGCAAGTAAGAACTCTAAAACCTTTTAGATCCTGTTCAAACCTCTTTCAAAAATTCTAAGTGATCTAAATTGTTTTACTATTGCTTTACATGTTCAGTACTTTGATTTATCGAGTCTGTAATAGCAATAGTAGACTATACAAAAGCCATCGCTTATGTAATTATCAACATAGGACATGTCTTGTGATAAAATGATTATTCATTGTGGGCAAGTTATTACTATGTATTGATAAATGCTTTAGTGCTTTGTATATATCATTTTGTAATGGTTCCAAGCAAATAGGAGGTGATTGTTGGAATATGCTTCTTGATAATTTACTTATCATCTTACATATTCTATATATATTGATTTGCTTGCCCCCATTACAAGTGAGTCATCACGAGTGGCTAAAAGGTCTGCGTATCGGTTAGCGTGGCAACTTGTGTGATATCACATAGGTCTTAGATTAGGTGCGACCTGATCAAGTCCTACCTTCCTACATGATGATTGAACAGACCAGCACTTCAAAAGCACTAAGCACGTACCAGAAGACTTGCAGCAATTTCAAAAGCCTTCAGTGATAAAGATTAGAACATCTCGAAGACTCACCACCGGCAGACATGCTACAAGTTAAACTGTTCGCACCAGCAGACATCAGTTCTCCTGAATCGGAAGACTTGTTGCACTGGCCCGAGCATTCCACCGGCAGACTTAATTCTGCACGTGCTATAGAGAAAAGACTAGAAGCAGTTCAAATCAAGACAAATATGTTCAAGCCTTAGAAAGCCTAACATAGTTAAAGCTACAAGACTTTCTCTCATTCATGTGGTCTGATAAAGTCAAAAAGCAATTACTTTATTGAACAGACCACCTGACAGTGCAACAGACATCAGACCTACTTTTCAGAGACTTATCAACACAGTCTGACAGACAACAAGTTCCAAGATCTACAGGACTAAATCTTTGCCCCAAATAGTCAAAGATCTTATGGACAAAGATCTCTATCCGATAGACTTCAACAACTATATCTCTAAACGGATAGAAACATCAAATCTTCATCTCTCAACGATCATATTGACTCCAGTCTATATATATCCTCTCTCTTGCCCAAGACGATAGAGATGACGAGCAACGAGCGACAGATCCCACTCAAGAGCTTCAAAGAAACAGAGAGATCTACAACGAGATCGTTCTCACCAATGGATCTCAGATCTCTACAGAAGATTGCAGTAAATCTATTCAGAACTTAGTAAGACACTTTCAGTGGATTGCTAAGGAAGAAAAGCTTGGAGAAGAAAAGAGACTGATCAGAAACTTCAAAAGACAAAGATCAAGATCTGAAGATTGATGTTAGATAATGTCTGAAAAAAGTGAAGAGTTGTCTGTAGATATTGCATTCATATCTTCAGATTTGTATTCTAATACAAATGTTGTTGATTGTGCAATAATCATTCATCATGGAAGGCCGAGTGCTCTGCACTCAATCGTTCAAATATCTTTTATCTGAACGACCTTGAAAATTCTCTTCTCATAACAATTTGCCATTATCGTCTCCTATTGCCCTTAACTACTTAAATATTCATGAATGAATAATTAAGTAAGGATTGAGGCTTGGGAGGACAAAGACAGAAACTGTACATAGAATATTTTGACGAATGTAATATGTAATTTATCTTTGAATAAATTCATATGTTCTTACAAATACTTTATCTCTCAGTCCTTATATATCTATGAGCTTTTTACAAATTAATTTATCTTTAGAAAAGTTATTCTCCAATTGATTTCCTAAGTCTGCATTTGAAAGAAGTATTAAGTGTGTTGTTGTTCTGATCATATATTCGTGTACAACCATTTAAGACTTCTCCAAATCTAAAGCCTCTTTACTTTCCTCTGCTTATATTCTTTATTAACGGGTTTAGATTTGACTGGCAGTTTACCGGCAGAGTTGATACTTCTGCTTAGAACAAGTCTATCGATAGCCTTTACTGGCAGACATGCTCAATACGCTAAACTGCAAATGCCACTAAAACTAAGCTTTAAATATATCAAATAGAAAAGTTTTCAAAATGTAAAATAGGCTATTCACCCCCCCTCTAGCCTATTTGAGCATAATTGTGGACCAACAAGGGGTCCACTAATGACCTCCTTCCAATCAGGCCTGTCCAAGCAGGGAGAAAGGCTGCACAAAAACATAGATACTTACTAAGAACACAACTATTTGATAACTCTCAAGTCCGAAATTTTAGCCACAACTCCGTCGGTTACGCGGTCAACCTGCATTTATGCCCATAAAGGCCTAGGATCTCTCTACAATAACTTCTCAGCCCAGATTTCACTCTCAAAGGGTTATATATACCTTACAATGCCTTATTTGAAAGGTACATTTACTTACGCACATAAAAACTCTGTCACTTTGCTTTCTATAAGTTTAAGATTTACTTTCACGCCTAAGGGGTTTCGTGAGGCCCTGCCTTGCATTCCTTCTGAGGTGTCTTTCTTTTTGATCACGCCACGAGAGGGGGTGCCGAAAGTCTCGTCGTTCGTGATTGGTCCGTGATGTCGTCGGATGGTTATCTGGCTGTTTAGTCTGCAAAAATGGAGCACCGTGAGTGGGTGGGGGTGTCCTCCAAAACCCTCCGGTGTGATAATCAGTATAATATATATGAGAGTCATATTTTAAATGGAAGTAGAGTTTATGTATGGATGTCTGATCGTGAGGGAGAGAGATGGAGAGGTTGAGAGAGCCCGACCCCTTGTTACTTTGTCCTTTGTAGGAGAAAAGGAGGCTGGTCCTTTGAAGGAGGAAATTTCCTCCTTTATATATGATGTATATTAGGTATGTTATTGGGCTTGTGCCCTCCTTTAGAGACGGGCGTAGGCTTTCTTCTAGGTACGGGCTTGGCCCAATCTTTAAGGTACAATTTTGGAATACTTTGTTGGGCTATATTTTTGGGTCCATTATTTTGGTGTACATCAATAGCCCTCTACTACTTACTTTTCGATGTTTACCTCAAAGGTAAGGAGTACTATTTTCCTGTGATTCTGTCTTGTCACGCTAAGAGTTAGCGATTTCTCTCTTTGAGGCCAGAGAAGGCTTCTTAACTTGACCGTTTGAACACTGCATGAGTTTTTTGCGTAGGTGCTCGAGTTGACCGAGGTAAGATAATTAGTGCTAAGGCCTCGAGTAACTAGTCTTCGATTAAGTGAAGATCTTTAAAGAAGAAAATAATATCGAGTCCTCGCGTACCGAGGATCTTCAAGAAAAATGATTGGTCCTCGCGCACCGAGGATCTTTTAGGAAAAGTGATTGGTCCTCGCGTACCGAGGATCTTTAAGAAAACCGGGCCATAAGGCCATAATAAGATTTATCATCGGCTTGGGCGATAAACAATAAGAAAACCGGGCCATAAGACCATACTAAGATTTATCATTTATATTGCAATCATTTGGGCATTTGTAAGCTACTTCGCTATTTGTAAGCTACTATGATATTTGTAAGCTACTATGACATTTGTAAGCTATTTCGGCATTTGTAAAGTATATACAAATACAAAATTTTAGAGGTCAAAAGGTATCGATTCGAATCCAACAATTGGATGTTTAATTTTGCTTAATAAGTTTAGCTAACTTGAAAATGTGTTCAACTTTGACTTTGGTTTGTTCTTGAACTCAATATCTAACGAGCTTTTATTTAAGCCGAACTAGCTTATTAATCTAATCTATATAATCTAATTTAATCTATCTAATCTAACTCTAACTACCTATACAATTCTAGATTATCTTTTAAAACTTAATGTATGGACAAACCTACGCCTTAACTTAATAAATCACTCACCATTAATTAAGGCTAAAGAGTAAATTTGTCATAGACTAATTAATTTAATGAATAATTAAATAATAGTTTGATCCCTTGACTTGTACCTAATTTAAAGTTAGATCCTATATTTTTTAATTCTTTTCATTTCACATTGTATTTTGATTTTTTATTAGTTTTTCCCACCTATCATGATCGTTACAAATGTCGCCCAATATTTTCTGAAATGACAAAAATACCCTTACTAAGTTGAAACACTAAAACTTTATTTGAAACAAAAAAATAATACTCCCTCCGTCCCTAAATTATCGTCCTCCTTTCCTTTTTCGTCCGTCCCAAAATAATTGTCCACTTTGAAACTTACCTTTTTAGAACATCACTTTTACCACTTTACCCTTACTTTTTCATCCTACTTTAATTATGGGCCACATACACATGAGCTTTAAAGGAAACTACACATTAAACCAATATTAATAATCCAGTCAAATATGTTTTCTTAAACGGTGCGCCGGGTCAACCAGGACAATAAATTAGGGACGGAGGGAGTATGATTTTACTTAAATATGTTCGGGAAAGATATTATTAGATTTATATGAAAAATTGTATCTATAATAATAGAAATGTCGGTGAGTATCGAGATATTAAGCAAATTTGTAGCATGTTTACTTATTACCCATTAATAAAATAAGAGAAATGAGTTAAGAAAATGTGTCATAATGTCAAGAAGATGAAGAAAAAAAATGAAGAACCAATTGATGAATTTGTACATTTTGTGAATGATAATACACATTAATTTTCTATGCCAAATAATAATGATTGGAAAAAAATAACCATAAATATAATAAATCACTTGCCATGAATTAAGGTCAAAAGAGTAAATTTGTCATAGACTAATTAATTCCATGAATAATTAAATAATAATTTGATCCCTTGACTTGTGTTTATTTTAAAGTTAGGTCCTATAATTTTTAATTCTATTCATTTTGTCTTATATTTTTATTTTCTTATCAGTTTTCCCTCCTACCATTATCGTTACAAATATCACCCAATATTTTCTAAAATAACAAAAACACCCTTATTCTGTCAAGACAGTAAAACTTTATTGGAATCTAAAAAATAATACAGTATGGTTTTATTTTCTTAACTCATTTATCTTATTTTATTTATGAGTAATAACTCAATATGCTACAAATTTGCTTAATATCTAGATACTCACCAACAATGTTATTATTATAGATACAATGTTTCATATAACTCTAATAATGTCTTTCAAACCCATCCCTTAACTTAATAAATCACTCACCATTAATTAATGCCAAAAGAGTAAATTTGTCATAGACTAATTAATTCCATGAATAATTAAATAATAGTGTGATCCCTTGACTTGTACCTCTTTTAAAGTTAGGTCCTACATTTTTTAATTCTATTAATTTCGTCTTGTATTTTAACTTTCTAATCTAATCTAATCTAATCTAATCTAAATCTAATCTAACTACCTATAAAAGTCTAGGATGTCTCTTAAAACTTAATGTATGGACAAACGTACCCCTTAACTTAATAAATCACTCACCATTAATTAAGGCTAAAAGAGTAAATTTTTCATATACTAATTAATTTCATGAATAATTAAATAATAGTTTGATCCCTTGACTTGCACCTAATTTAAAGTTAGGTCCTCAGTTTTTTTAATTCTATTAATTTCGTCTTATATTTTGATTTTCTTATTAGTTTCCCCCACCTACCATAACAGTTACAAATGTCGCCCAATATTTTCTATAATGACAAAAATACCCTTACTCAGTTGAGACACTAAAACTTTATTCGAAACTAAAAAATAATTATGGTTTTACTTTCTTAAATATGTTCGAGAAAGACATTATTAGATTTATATGAAAAATTGTATCTATAATAATAGAATTGTCGGTGAGTATATATATATTAATCAAATTTGTAGCATGTTTAGTTATTACCCATGAATAAAATAAAAGAAATGAGTTAAGAAAATGTGTCATAATGTCAAGAAGATGAAAAAAAAAGAAGAACCATTTGATGAATTTGTGCCTTTTGTTATGGACAATGCACATAAATTTATCATGTCAAATAATAATGATTGGAAAAATGTAATTATAATAAATATAATAAATCACTTGTCATTAATTAAGGCCAAAAGAGTAAATTTGTCATAGGCTAATTAATTCCATGAATAATTAAATAATAATTTGATCCCTTGACTTGTATCAATTTTAAAGTTAGGTCCTACATTTTTTAATTATATTCATTTCGTCTTATATTTTGATTTTCTTATCAGTTTTCCCTACCTACCATTATCGTTACAAATGTCGCCCAATATTATCTAAAATGACAAAAACATCCTTACTCAGTCAAGACAGTAAAACTTTATTCGAAACTAAAAAATAATATGATTTTACTTTCTTAAATATGTTTGAGAAAGACATTTTTAGATTTATATGAAAAATTGTATCTATAATAATAGAATTGTCGGTGAGTATATAGATATTAATCAAATTTGTTGCATGTTTAATTATTACCCATGAATAAAATAAAAGAAATGGGTTAAGAAAATGTGTCATAATGTCAAGAAGATGAAAAAAAAAAATGAAGAACCATTTGATGAATTTGTGCCTTTTGTTATGGACAATACACATAAATTTACCATGTCAAACAATAATGATTGGAAAAAAGTAACCATAATAAATATAATAAATTAATCACTTGCCATGAATTAAGGCCAAAAGAGTAAATTTGTCATAGGCTAATTAATTCGATGAATAATTAAATAATAATTTGATCCCTTGACTTGTATCTATTTTAAAGTTAGGTCCTACATTTTTGGCAAAACACACAAATGGGCCACCCAACTTTGGATCTTATTGCAATTCAGCCACCGAAACTTTGGTTCATCTATTTTGGCCACCCTACTTTCATTCTGTTGCAAGCGAGCCCGTTTTTTGGATGGTCCTTAGATTTTGCCGTTAAGTCATGTCAAATATCTATTTTATCCCTGAAGGAACAATTATATTTAAAAAGGGGTCAAACTGTAAATAATGAAACCTGGGGGTGTTACAGATCTATTCATATTCATTTTCATCTCTCTCTCTTTCTCTCACACAAACACACAGAGATCTGGAAAAATCGGAAGATCTAATCAGCCGCCTGCCATCACCGATCTCTGGAATCAGAAAATGGCGACTTTAGCTCGATTGTCGAGAAAAGCCCTAACCTCATCCTTCGCATCCCACCACCAACTCCTCCGCCGCACGCCGCCATAAGATCACGGAATCGCCGGATCGAGTGAAGTGGGACTATAGAGGACAGAGGCAGATCATCCCGCTTGGTCAATGGCTTCCGAAGATCGCTGTTGATGCTTATGTAGCCCCCAACGTGGTTCTTGCCGGTCAGGTCACTGTTTGCGACGGTTCGTCCGTTATTCGGGGTGATCTCAACAAGATCACGGTCGGGTTCTGCTCCAATGTTCTCGACTTAATTTGGGTCACCTGTCCTAACCCGTGGTTTCAAACCCGAAAAATGTTAACCCAATAGAATTCACAAAGCGGAACCAGAGGGAAACTAAGCGTCGCACTCTCCCAGACTCATACACGCACTCGCGATTATCTCCATCAATGCCCCCAACTTTACCCCTTTGGTATCAATCATTTTGTGACAGAGGGATATGGAGATGGGTGAAAGAATTCACCGGGGAAGATGAAGGGGACGGATATGGAGGTTGGCGTGAGGCCGGAATCAGCTGCTTCTCGCCGGCGAAGGAAAGAAAATGACTTCTGGGTCAACCATGGAGCTTGCTGGGGGCCGGAATCAAAACCAATGGAGACATGGAGGAAGGAACAGCTGGATCTGAAGCAGAGGGGTGAAAGAGAGGAAGGAGGATGTCGGCTTCACCTCCATTTTTCCAGATCTGTGTGTGTGTGTGAGAGAGAGAAAGAGAGAGAGATGAAAATGAATATGAATAGATCTGTAACACCCCTAGGTTTCATTATTTACTATTTGACCCTTTTTTAAATATAATTGTTCCTTCAGGGGTAAAATAGATATTTGGCATGACTTAACAGAAAAATCTAACGACCATCAAAAAATCGGGCTCGCTTGCAACAAAATGAAAGTAGGGTGGCCAAAATAGATGAACCAAAGTTTCGGTGGCCGAATTGCAATAAGGTCCAAAGTTGGGTGGCCCATTTGTGTGTTTTGCCTACATTTTTTAATTCTATTCATTTCGTCATATATTTTGATAATTTACTTATCAGTTTACCCCACCTACCATTATCGTTACAAATATCGTCCAATATTTTCTAAAATGACAAAAACACCTTTACTCAATCGAGACAATAAAACTTTATTCGAAACTAAAAAATAATATGGTTTTACTTTCTTAAATATGTTCGGGAAAGACATTATTAGATTTATATGAAAAATTTTATCTATAATAATAGAATTATTGGTGAGTATCGAGATATTAAGCAAATTTGTAGCATGTTTAGTTATTACCCATGAATAAAATAAAAGAAATGAGTTAAGAAAACGTGTCATAATGTCAAGAAGATGATAAAAAATGAAGAATCATTTGATGAATCTGTGCGTTTTGTTAAGGAATATAGGTAAATTTACCATTCCAAATAATAATGATTGGAAAAAAATAGTCATAAATATAATATATCACTCACCATTAATTAAGACCAAAAGAGTAAATTTATCATAAGCTAATTAATTTCATGAATAATTAAATAATAATTTGATCCCTTGACTTGTACCTATTTTAAAGTTAGGTCCTACATTTTTTTATTATATTTATTTCGTCTTGTATTTTGATTTTCTTATTAGTTTTCCCCGCCTACCATTATCATTACAAATGTCGCACAATATTTTCTAAAATGACAAAAATACCCTCACTCAGTCAAGACACTAAAACTTTATTCGAAACTAAAAAATAATATGGTTTTACTTTCTTAATTATGTTCGGGAAAGACATTATTATATTTATATGAAAAATTGTATCTATAATAATAGAATTGTTGGTGAGTATCGAGATATTAAGCAAATTTGTAGCATGTTTAGTTATTACCCATGAATAAAATAAGATAAATGAGTTAAGAAAATGTATCATAATGTCAAGAAGATGAAAAAAAATGAAGAACCATTTGATAAATCTGTGGCGACCCCGACCCTGGACCCGAGATGGAACCGCGGACCGGAGCGCCAAACAAGACAAGACAGGAAAGGAATGGACATGCAAGGACTCAAAATTATTTTAAAACTGACGTGACGCAACATTTCAGTTGCAAGAGAATCGACACAAAAGGTCGGCATTTTCAAAATCATTTCATCTGATAAAACATTTAAGCAATAAATCTAAGTCTTCGACGACACTACAGCCGGAACCCAAGCTAAGCAATAAATATGACAAGGAAATAAATAAGAGCTAAAAGAGTGCTCAGCGGAAGTCTATACGTAGTGAACGCTAACAAGATATACAAGGCACGGCTAACACAATTGCCGACATCAAGAGAAGATAATTACTACAAGAGTTAATACTACAAGTAGCTAACAGGAGTACACGAGTACAAGTCTATACAATCCCAAGCATAGTCTAGATGACTAGCTTATACCCATCGTCCTTGCAAAATACAAAAGAAGAGAAAAGGACTTCTAAAACCACATCTTCAACCGCAAAAGTCGGATCAAAAGAGAACTAAGGCGAACGAGCTCCGCGAGTCTCAACAAGAAGGTCCTGTCCTGCTAGGATGTAAAAAAAAAAAACAGGGGAACGGGTAAGTCATAATGACTCGTAAGCTATCAATCATGCATGACATGGCATTATGCAACACGTTAGGCAAGACAATATTTCAATCATGTAGATCAATTATTTAAGATGCACATTATTGCACATAGTTCACATAATATGAGGATATAGAGCTGGGCCGCTACGTAGACCTGCAAAACAGACACTTTCGATAGCGTGCGATAATCGATGGTTGTGATAATACATCGATCTCCGAGAGATGCTCGGGAAAACAATAGTCATTCTCAATGGTCACGTATTTGTTGGCCAAGGAGAGCTCTTCCCCACGGTGGCCCGCCGTGGAGGTGTGTGTGCGATAACAAGTATGCCAGCTGGACTTATGCAATGCCAAGTAGTATTTACTCAACAATCAATCAATATGGAACGAGTCCGACAAGAGCGTCCTCGTTCAAGATTAGTATATAATCTCATCAATAAACAATCAAGATTGAGCTCGACAAGAGCGAACTCAATATATCAATTATCAAGTATGCATTTATTATGTCATAAAGATACAAGCATGACATTCAATCCATTTCAATAGTCTAGAATTAGTTTTCTAGTTGAACGCATGTAATAACGTCGTAGGGATCGATCATTGAGCCGGTATTGTTCAATAACTCATTAATGTCGACTCCGTTGAGTCATTTCTATAATTCAAACCAAATAGAGTTTAAACACTATTTGCATTTCCAACTCTTTTCTAAGTTAACGCACCGATTAACCTAGGTCATTAATCCGATTAATAATCATAGCCAAGAATAATCTCAAGTTCCTAAATCATGGAACCCTAGAATCACATTTTCCCCAAATAATGGTCGAAAGTCTATGACCCAAGAATAATAATTATTCCTAATATAGAGTAGAACACTTTTACTTCTAGGCTTAGTGTCCAAATCACAACATTTACATTCATGGTCTATAATTCCCAGAAATTCATACTCTCTAAAATGTATCAATATCATGGTAGAACACATGGAGGGCATGATTTAGACATGAGAGAAGGGAAGTAAGAGGGGGTAGCATGTTATCTCTAACATGGACCTAAGGGAAATTGATAGCTTACCTCAAGCCAAGCAATGGACGAAGCAAGAAAAACTGATCGGCAGTAATCGCTCTACCTGACGGCGGCTTCGCAACGACGATCTCGGAATCGTTAGCGGGTCTCGAATCTCTTGGAAGCCAAACCCTCACACACTAATCTCATGGAGACTCTCACGCACTACTCTCTCCAGACCAGAGAAGACGGAATGAAGAAATGAGTCGTGAAATGAAGTCTAGAGCTGATGTAGTGTAGATCAGCTTGATTAAATGTTAATGGAATCCACATGTCATTAGATGAGTGGTGGAATTAGGTTTAGCAATCTTAATTAGGCTTAGATTAGGCTAATAAGACTCTAATACAAGTGGTTTAAGTCACTAATGGTAGAGGTTTAGTAAGGGTAAGTTCGTAATCAGCCAAATGTTGCAGAAAATCCCGTTTTGCTGGAATTCTTCTCTGTTCGGTTGTGATGGCCGAACTTCCATCATTTTGTTCGGTTATGGTGGCCAAACAAAGCCCAAAATGTTCGGTTGGCAGAGTAGAACGATTCCTCAGGCCATACTTTAGGTCAAACAGGTCCAGATTTGCACGTATAACGCGTACAAGGCATAAACAACTCAAAGAAGCATTAGAATGAGTATCAAGGGTCTTAAAAACAATGATAAAAGTCTCTCAAGGTCTTGGATAAGTCCAAAAGATCAAAGCCCGAGCAAGAACAAGTCAATCTAGAGCATGCAAGGCAATAGGCGTTCGATACGGCAATAACGGTTCGATCAAGGAATGCAATCAAGTCAAACATGTTAGGGATATTACTAGCATGTCAAAAGCATATTCTAATCATGTCAAACAAGTATAGAAGACAAGTATACAAGTAGGTTTCGGGTTCTCACAAAATCTGCCCGTTTTGTTAGGAAAAAAAACTAAAATCTATAGTTTACTTCTTTAAATTTTCAGACTTCTACAAGCAGCCTTAAAAACTATCATATTGTTCCCAAACTTGTAGATATTACAAACAAAACCAATTGTAGTAATCACAAATAACTGAGTACAATCTTTCTATTCCCCTCCTTTGGCTATCGATTTTCTTTTCTTCTACCGCAACTCTCATTTTATCGGAAGATACTGTCACCAACCGACATCCTTTCAAGTAGTATATCCTAAAATTAATTAGATTATCTCCTTGCTTATAATTAGTAATTTGACACCGAAAGTGGATAGAAACTAAGAAATATGAGACGTTCTTAGAAAAAAAGTTCGACTAATCGGAATCTAAAAAGATTATATGTCTCAATTTGAACAAGGCGAGGTGAATGCATTTCTTGGTGGTGGTGATAGTAATACTGACAACTGTAGGGATGGTGGTGTTAGGAGCGGTGGTAGCGGCAATTATAGGGATGACAGTGGTTCACTACTAGAAAAATGACCTTTAGTGACGGAATTTTCCGTCGCTAAAGGCAAAATTCCGTCGCTAAAGGCCCCCAGCGACGGAATTTTTCCGTCGCTAATCCTTCGTCCGCCGATTTCCATCGCTAAAGGCAGCCTTTAGCGACGGAAATTTCCGTCGCTAAAGGTTGATTTTCAGTGACGGAATTTTTCCGTCACTAAAGGCTTTTTTTAAATTAATTAAAATTGAATTTCAGCGATGGAATTTTCCGTCGCTAAAGGCTTTTTTTAAATTAATTAAAATTGAATTTCAGCGACGGAATTTTTCCGTCGCTAAAGGCTTTTTTAAAATTAATTAAAATTTAATTTTAGCGATGAAATTTTCCGTCGCTAAAGGCTTTTTAAAATTAAATAAAATTGAATTTCAGCGACGGAAATTTCCGTCGCTAAAGTCTTTTTAAAATTAATTAAATTTGAATTTCAGCGACGGAAAATTCCGTCGCTAAAGGCGTTTAAAAATTAATTATATTTGAATTTCAGCGACGGAAAATTCCGTCGCTAAAGGATTTAAAAGTTTATTAAATTTTAATTTCAGCGATGGAAAATTCCGTCGCTAATAATGTAAAAAAAAATTTAAAAAAACCCCAAAAATACTATTATTATAAATTTTTGTACCTGATAATATAACAATTAATACAAAACTGAAGATACAAAATAAACAATAATATAAAACCAATTTAAAAACATCAAACTATAAATGTTATTACAACAATCCATGTAAATTATACATAACAATTAATACCAAAAACTTGTTTCTAGAGTTAACTTGTAAATTTAAACTTGTACAAATCCATGTAAACGATATCTAATAAAAAAAACTAAAAATAAAATTAAAAAAATACTACGACATGAGTATCAAAAAAAACTTCATCTTCACGGCAATCAGCTAGAAAACATGTCCAAGTAAAATTACTATTTTGATTAAAAATCAACAAGAAAAAGTAAGTCATTGTTTTCATATGATCAAACAAGAAGCTTTAGAAGCTTACCATAGAAATACATTTATGGCATAATCATCATTTCTTTGCTTTTTTTGCTGGAAGAACCTAAACATGTACAAGTTATCCAAAATCAATTAGTTAATAATAATAACAAAAAGGGTCCAACCCTATTTCCCCCACCCCCAATATGAGTATTAAACCAGAGGAATGGAAAAAGAAGAAATGGAATGAATGTTGCTTGAAAGTAAGCACGTTCGATTTCAAAGTCCCCCAACGTACATACAGTTATGTTGTTCGGTTTCAAAGTCAATTAAACTACAACCATGGATTTCATAGCATCAACATGGCTACCTAGCTAACAAGCATACATAAATCGATGTTTAAACATTAATACACTAAATTTACACTAACACCCCCTTTGTTTCTTACCATTTACACTAACACCCCCCTAAACGTACATACAGTTATCTTTTTTGGTTTCAAAGTCAACTAAACTACACCCATGGATTTCATAGCATCAACATGGCTACCCATCTAACAGACGTACATAAATCGATGTTTAAACATTAATACACTAAATTTACACTAACACCCGTTTATTTCTTACTATTTACACTAACACCCCCTAAACGTACATACAATTATGTTGTTTGGTTTCAAAGTCAATTAAACTACAACCATGGATTTCATAGCATCAACATGGCTACCCACTAACAAACGCATAAATTCGATGTTTAAACATTAATACACTAAATTTACACTAACACCCGTTTATTTCTTACTATTTACACTAACACCCCCTAAACGTACATACAATTATGTTGTTCGGTTTCAAAGTCAAGTAAACTAAAACCATGGATTTCATAGCATCAACATGGCTACCCAGCTAACAAACGTACATAAACGATGTTTAAGCATTAATACACTAAATTTATACTAACACCCCTTTAATTCTTATCATTTACACTAACACCCCCCTAAACGTACATACAGTTATGTTGTTCGGTTTCAAAGTCAAGTAAACTAAAACCATGGATTTCATAGCATCAACATGGCTACCCAACTAACAAACGTACATAAACCGATGTTTAAGCATTAATACACTAAATTTATACTAACACCCCTTTAATTCTTATCATTTACACTAACACCCCTCAACGTACATACAATTATCTTTTTTGGGGATAGGGGTAGGGGTGGGGTTGGGGATGGGGATGGGGTCAGGGGTTGGGGTTGGGGTTGAGGTTGTGGTTAGGGTTGTGGGTGGGTTAGGTTTAAAGGCGTTAAGTTTAGGGTTAGTGTTATGGTTTAGGTTTAAGGTTAGTGTTACAAATTAGGTTTATGATTTAGGTTTAGGACTTTTAGGTTTTAGGTTTTAGGTTTAAGGTTTAAGGTTTAAGTTTTAGGGTTAAGGTTAGGGTTAGGTTAGGGTTGGGGATGGGGATGGTGGGGTTGGGGTTGGCGGGTGGGGTTGGGGATGGGCGGGATGGGGATGGGGTCAGTGGGGTGTGTGGGCGTAAAGGTGGGGTGGGGTTTTAGGTTAAGCTTAGGTTTAGTTAGTGTTAGTGTTATGGTTTAGGTTTAAGGTTAGTGTTACGAATTAGGTTTATGGTTTAGGTTTATGTTTTAGGTTTAGGTTTATGGTTTAGGTTTAGGTTTAAGGCTTAAGGTTTACGTTTTTAGGGGTTGGGGTTGGGGGTGGGGGTGGGGTTGGGGTGGTTGGGGTTAGGTTTAGGTTTAGGTTTAGGGATAGTGTTATGGTTTAGGTTTAGGTTTACGGTTTAGGGTTGGGTCAGTGGGGGGGTCAGGTTGGGGTTAGGTTTAGGAGGGATAGTGTTATCGTTTAGGTTTAAGGTTAGTGTTACGAATTAGGTTTATGGTTTAGGTTTAGGTTTAGGTTTAGGTTTTAGGTTTAAGGTTTACGTTTTAGGGACGGGGTTGGGGTTTGTGGTTAGGGTTGGGTTTGGGGTGGGTGGGGGTTGGGGTGTGGTTGTGTTAGGTTTAGGTTTAGGGATAGTGTTATGGTTTAGGTTTAGGTTTAGGTTTTAGGTTTAAGGTTTACGTTTTAGGTTTAGGGGGTTTAGGTTGGGGTTGGGGTCAGTTGGGTCAGGGTCAGTTGGGGGTGGGGGGGGGTGGGGTGGGGTTGGGTCAGTCAGGTGGTTGGGGTTGTTAGGTTTAGGTTTAGGTTTAGGTTGGGATAGTGTTATGGTTTAGGTTTAGGTTTAGGTTTTAGGTTTGAGGTTTACGTTTTAGGTTGGGGTTGGGGTTGGGGTTGGGGTCAGTGGGGTGGGGGTGGGGGTTAGGTTTAGGTTTAGGGATAGTGTTATGGTTTAGGTTTAAGGTTAGTGTTACGAATTAGGTTTATGGTTTAGGTTTAGGTTTAGGTTTTAGGTTTACGTTTTTGGGTTGGGGTGGGGGTGGGGTGGGTGTTAGTGTAGCCAAACAGACATTGCACCATTTTCAGCTTTATAACCCTCTTTTCCCCGAAATATTCAAATGCACACGTTATTTCTTCTCGAAGACCCATCATCTTCCTTCTTCTCAAAATCGTGGAGGATGACACTGGATATTCCAGCTTGAGCATTTGAAGTTGATGTACTACTTATCGGAACTACACAAGTATATTTTCATGTTTTCCATATTCACTCGAATCACTCAGGATCGCTATCCTAATTGCTAGGATATCGCAACTCTCCACCGACAATAAAAATATCAAGGAATGAAAGACCATTTCGCTTTAATTCTATTCTCCAATGCTATAAGAACCAGCTTTCATCATCCAACCGTCCCATCAGTTTTCATTCGGTACCACCATCAAACCTTTTTTTTCTTTAAAAACACAAATCACAAACATTTCTCTTTATCTGGAAACTCAGTTAACAACATGATTGATTTGAAAGTAACAAATGCCAAACATCATCCTCTTGTTTTCTTCCCGATCAATATTTATGATCATTTTCTCGTCACCACAAACCAATCTAACAGCAACTAAAAAGTACATATGCATACCTAGAGACATGTACCAGAGATACATACATTACAGATATACGAATGAGAACTAACATACCTTGTTAGCCCAACCCGAGCAGTGTGTCGACGGCTTCAATTCTCTGAAATTGACAAAAACATTTCACCGTAATCATAAGTTTGTGGTGTCTTCTTAAAAACATGCTCTTCGGATACGACGAAATAGAATCATCCTTCTGCTTCGCAAAGCTCCTCACGACTTAAGCTTCCCGAAACCCCGAACTCTTCTCCCTAAACTTTGGGTCCCGCTTTAATGTACCACCTGTACACACCCCTCCCATCGTGCTTCCAACAAATTCCACTGCCTATTCAAGAATTTCAAGAACCAGTATAGAAATTTAACCCAATTGTACAAAATAATCAATTATCGAGTAATCAATTACCAAATGAAAGAGAGGGTAAGTAATTCGATCACAATCGTTAACTGGGTTCTCGTCGAAAATCAAGCAACTAAAATGGAGAAATGCTATAAATTAATAGAACCCACTTCACGAACGAGCACCAACTGATTCAAAAGATCGAAACCGACTCAACTTTGAACTGGGATTTCGTGATTTTCAGAATTGTAAGAAAGTTGAGCAAATCGAATGGTAAAATCTCTAAATTGACAGGAGTCACTTCAGGAATAAAACCGAATCAGGAAAAATTGTGAGAAAATGGGAAAATGAAAAATGCCCCAAGTAAAGAAGAAGCCAAATCTTGGCTTGATTAACAGAATTCAATCAAAAGTATGGTCAAAAAGGAAAGGCTAAATTGTACACAAACTCAATATTGGCCATGTCCTGACTTAGACTTCAATTATCACTACTCCATACCATTTCTTTTCCTCTGTACAACCTATAGCTAGCATGAGTGTATCAAAACCATAGCAAACACCACAAAAAGATAGGGAAGGAAACCATCAAAAATTTCCAAGCCAACTAAGCATCCTGTGTTTGCACGTGTTTATGTTGATCATATAAAATTTTGATAACCGAAATAGTAAAATAGATTATAAAATATGATGTAAAACAAATCTAAGTTCCGACCAAGTAAACGAGAAATCGCAAACCCAATTTCAAATGATTCCCAAAAAGAAAACGAGAGATGATTAAAAAATAAAGCTAACAAAATCGAGAATAAAAAATGAAACAGAAATTTGGGGGAAATCGAAATGTTGTATACCAGATTGGAAGGGGAGGCTTTCGGTTTGAGCTTCTTTTCCTTGATGACGTTGGAGGAAACAGCAACGACAAGAGTGGATCGAGATTGGGAAGCATAACGAGCTGAATTGAGGTTGGAGCTACGGCGGAGGTGGTGGGTTGATACAAGATCTTGACACGCTCGAGAAGAGCCACAGCTGTCTTTGCGAAGCCACCGGCGACGCCTCCTGCAACCAATTCCTTGGCGAAAAGAGGCATACCCTCAATCACACCATCCAAGCTCGGTTAAAAGCCTGACATGGGGTTAGCGTGGGCAATTGAAGAGGATGGCGACCTTGGCGATGAAGATGAAGGCCTCGCTGGGTCTCGTTGCTTAGCCGGGACAGACATGGGTGAATAATTTGAAGGGGCACGAACAGGGGCCGACTGTGAAGGGGCTTGGTGATTCGCGAAAAGACGAAGGGGCGGCTTTGGAATGAACAGATTTGATATGGATAGTTGATTAGGGATTTCACTAAGGGAAGAATTTGGGCGGTAACATGAATATTTGGCGGTGGAGGGAGTTTTAATTTTTCGAGAAAATGAGCTTATAATATTTTTATTATTATTTTATTATCATCATCAATTCTTAGTATATAATTTTTATCTTTAATTTAATTTAAAAAATTAAAGTGTGTGTGCATAATACATAATATAATATTATTAAAGTGTGTGCATGATGCATAATTTAAAAAACAGTTTTATTTGATTTTTTTCTTAATTTATACTTTCAATTTATAGTTTTTATCTTTAATTTAATTTAATAAATTTATAGTTTTTATTTTTCTTTAATTTAATTTAATTTAAAAAAGTGTGAGCGCGTTCTACGCATGGGTTAAAGATTGAATCAACATACATCGCCCCTGGTTGTATCCTTTCAAATGGTTGTATCCTTTGGATTTCCAACAGTCACCAAAATGATTGCTAATGAAAACTGTAACAACCGAATTTTAAATATCAAAACAGTCACAAAGTATGGGGCGCGTTCGGTTCTTATCAACCACGCTAAGCGCCCCTGGCTTAAAACTGGCGTCACCTTGACTCTGATGACGGGCAATGAGACCGCTGTGGTTATTCGTTGCGAAACAATAAGTCGAAGGAAACGTAACACTTGATTATTAACACCAGAAGCTCCCAGAAACTTATGTGAATGTGCACTCCAGTGCCCTCGATTCACAATGTAGTACTTCTTGGGGAAGAAAGTTGTGTAATGACCAACCTTTGAGCCAACCTCGTGGACCGAAGTGAACTAACCCTTGGTTGGACCGCGCAACAAATCTAAGAAAATCGGACCAAAGACGGCATCGGTAAAACCCGGGAGGCCCGAGGAGTTGAGACAAGTGGTTACATTGCGTTACGTTACCTTACCTTGCGTTAAGTTACGTTACGCATTAATTGCGTTCGTTACGTACGCCACGCAGTTAAGTTGAAGATTACGTTGCGTTACGTTAACTTAAGTTAACATGTTGTTACGTTAAGTTACATAAAGTTAAAGTTCACGTTACGTTAAGTTCGTTACGTTGCGTTACGTTAGACGCACGCTGCGTTACGTTAAGTAATGTTACACTACGTTGAAGTTAAGTTAAGTTAGCGTTATGTTAAGTTAAGTTAAGCTTAAGTTGGGTTAAGTTGCCACATGATGTTAAATGAGTTAAGTTGCCACGCCAGTTACGTTACGTTGCGTTAAGTTAATTAAGTTAACTGCGTTACGCCACGCTATGTTACATAAGTTGAGATTGCGTTGCGTTGCGTGCGTGCCACGTTGCCACGTTGCCACGTTGCGTTGCCACGTTACGTTACGTTAAGTAATGTTACACTACGTTAAGTTAAGTTAACTTACGTTACGTTAAGTTACGATATGTTACGTTAAGTTATAACATTTCGCCAATAGGCATAGCATGTGTTTATGTTATAATGGTCCATCGTATTCTAATATAACATTTCGTCAATAGGCGTAGCGTGTTTTCATGTTATAATGGTCCATCATAGTCCATTATAACATTTCGTCAATAGGCGTAGCGTGTTTTCATGTTATAATAGTCCATCATAGTCCATTATACCATTTCGCTAATAGGATTAGCGTGTTTTCATGTTAAGTTACGTTAAGTTACGTTACGTTAAGTTAAGTTAGGTTAAGTTAAGTTAAGTTAAGTTAAGTTAAGTTAAGTTAAGCTAAGTTAAGTTACGTTAAGCTAAGTTAAGTTAAGTTAATCTAAGTTAAGTTACGTTAAGTTAAGTTAAGTTACGTTAACATAAGTTAACTTAAGTTAAGTTAAACTAAGTTAAGTTAAGTTAAGCTAAGTTAAGTTAAGTTAAGTTACGTTAAGTTACGTTAAGTTAAGTTAAGTTAAGTTAAGTTAAGTTAAGTTAAACTAAGTTAAGTTAAGTTAAGCTAAGTTAAGTTGCTGCTGTTGCCAATTTACGTTAAGTTGCCACGCCAGTTAAGTTAAGTTAAGCCACACACGCTAAGTTGAAAGAAGTTACATTCGTTAAGTTGAGTTAGTTACGTTAAGCTAAGTTAGTTAAGTTAAGTTAAGAAGTTAAGTTAAGCCACGCGTTGCTGGTTAGTTAAGTTAAGTTGCTAAGTTAAGTTAAGTTAAGTTAGCTGAAAGTTAAGTTAAGTTAAGTTAAGTTAAGATTGGCCAAGTTAAGTTAGGAGATTAGCGTTAAGTTAAGTTAAGTTAAGTTAAGTTAAGTTAAGTTACATTAAGTTAAGTTAAGTTAAGTTAAGTTAAGTTAAGTTAAGTTACGTTAAGTTAAGTTACGTTACGTTAAGTTAAGTTACGTTAAGTTAAGTTACGTTACGTTAACATTATAAAATTTCGCCAATAGGCGTAGCGTGTTTTCATGTTATAATGGTCTATCGTACTCCATTATACCATTTCGCTAATAGACGTATCGTGTCTCATGTTATAATGGTCCATCGTACTCCATTATACCATTTCGTCAATAGGCGTAGCATGTTTTCATGTTATAATGGTCCATCGTAGTCCATTATAACATTTTGCCATTAATAGGCGTAACTTGTTTTCATGTTATAATGGTCCATCGTACTTGTTTTCATTATACCATTTCGCCAACCATAGCCAATAAGCGTAAGCATGTTATAATGGTCTATCGTAGTCCATTATACCATTTCGCTAATAGGTGTAGCGTGTTTTCATGTTAAGTTAAGTTAAGTTAAGTTACGTTAAGTTAAGTTAAGTTACGTTACGTTAAGCTAAGTTAAGTTATGTTACGTTAAGTTAAGTTAAGTTAAGTTAAGCTAAGTTAAGTTAAGTTAAGTTAGGTTAAGTTAAGTTAAGTTAGGTTAAGTTAAGTTAAGTTAAGTTAAGTTAAGTTAAGTTAAGTTAAGTTAAGTTAAGTTAAGTTAAGTTAGGGTTAGCGTTAAGTTAAGTTAAGTTAAGTTAAGTTGTTAAGTTAAGTTAAGTTACGTTACGTTAAGTTGCGTTAGGTTAAGCGTTAAGTACGTTAAGTTAAGTTACGTTAGTTAAGTTAAGTTAAGCCAGTTACGTTGCGTTACGTTAAGTTAAGTTACGTTACGTTAAGTTAAGTTACGTTAAGTTAACATTATAAAATTTCGCCAATAGGCTAGGCGTAGTTTTCATGTTATAATGGTTATCGTACTAATTATACCATTTCGTTAAGTTAAGTTAAGTTAAGTTAAGTTAAGTTAAGTTACGTTAAGTTAAGTTACGTTAAGTTAAGTTAAGTTAAGTTAAGTTAAGTTACGTTACGTTAAGTTAAGTTACGTTACGTTAAGTTAAGTTACGTTAAGTTACGTTACGTTACGTTAACATTATAAAATTTCGCCAATAGGCGTAGCGTGTTTTCATGTTATAATGGTCTATCGTACTCCATTATACCATTTCGCTAATAGACGTATCGTATCTCATGTTATAATGGTCCATCGTACTCCATTATATACCATTTCGTCAATAGGCGTAGCATGTTTTCATGTTATAATGGTCCATCGTAGTCCATTATAACATTTTGCCATTAATAGGCGTAACTTGTTTTCATGTTATAATGGTCCATCGTACTCCATTATACCATTTCGCCAGTAGCTGACGCGCGTTTTCATGTTATAATGGTCCATCGTAGTCCATTATACCATTTCGCCAATAGGTGTAGCGTGTTTTCATGTTAAGTTACGTTAAGTTAAGTTAAGTTACGTTAAGTTAAGTTAAGTTAAGTTACGTTACGTTAAGCTAAGTTAAGTTATGTTACGTTAAGTTAAGTTAAGTTAAGTTAAGTTAGGTTAAGTTAAGTTAAGTTAGGTTAAGCTAAGTTAAGTTAAGTTAAGTTAAGTTAAGTTAAGTTAAGTTAAGTTAAGTTAAGTTAAGTTAAGTTAAGTTAAGTTAAGCTAAGTTAAGTTACGTTAAGTTAAGTTACGTTACGTTAAGGTAAGTTAAGTTAAGTTAAGTTAAGTTAAGTTAAGTTAAGTTAAGTTAAGTTAAGTTAAGTTAAGTTAAGTTAAGTTAAGTTAAGTTAAGCTAAGTTAAGTTACGTTAAGTTAAGTTACGTTACGTTAAGGTAAGTTAAGTTACGTTACGTTAAGTTGAGTTAAGTTACGTTAAGCTAAGTTAAGTTAAGTTAAGTTAAGTTAAGTTAAGTTACGTTAAGTTACGTTAACTTAAGTTAAGTTAAGTTAAGTTAAGTTAAGTTAAGCTAAGTTAAGTAACGTTAAGCTAAGTTAAGCTAAGTTAAGTTAAGTTAAGTTAAGTTAAGTTAAGCTAAGCTAAGTTAAGTTAAGTTAAGCTAAGTTAAGTTACGTTAAGCTAAGTAAACTTAAGTTAAGTTAAGTTAAGTTGTTAAGTTAAGTTAAGTTAAGTTAAGTTAAGTTACGTTAAGTTACGTTAACTTAAGTTAAGTTAAGTTAAGCTAAGCTAAGTTAAGTTAAGTTAAGTTACGTTAAGCTATGTTAAGTTAAGCTAAGTTAAGTTAAGTTAAGTTAAGTTAAGTTACGTTAAGTTAAGTTAAGTTAAGTTACATTAAGTTAAGTTAAGTTACATTAATTTAAGTTAAGTTACGTTAAGTTACGTTAAGTTAAGTTACGTTACGTTAATATTATAACATTTCGCCAATAGCCGTAGCGTGTTTTCATGTTATAATGGTCCATCGTAGTCCATTATAACATTTTGCCATTAATAGGCGTAACGTATTTTCATGTTATAATGGTCCATCGTACTCCATTATACCATTTCGCCAATAGCCGACGCGCGTTTTCATGTTATAATGGTCCATGGTAGTGGATTATACCATTTCGCTAATAGGTGTAGCGTGTTTTCATGTTAAGTTACGTTAAGTTAAGTTAAGTTAAGTTACGTTAAGTTACGTTAAGTTAAGTCAAGTTAAGTTAAGTTACGTTACGTTAAGCTAAGTTAAGTTATGTTACGTTAAGTTAAGTTAAGTTAAGTTACGTTACGTTAAGTTAAGTTAAGCTAAGTTAAGTTAAGCTAAGTTAAATTACGTTACGTTAAGGTACGTTAAGATGCGGCCTTGGCGAGATTCACGCCTCAACATTTCACGCGGCCTTACAAGTAGAGGCCACGCAGGATTGTACTAGTGATCTCGTGGGTGATAGCGGCCTTGCCGGTTCATATATCTTTACACCCAATGGATATCTTGACAACCGCCGTTTCGAGTTGCCCACATCGAGCAGGCCGTGCGTTGTTGGTCGCCGAGGGCCATGCCCGCCAGTAATCAATCCTCTGGCTTCGCCCAAGGCGATAGGGGCCCTGCCCACTCAAAAGCCTTGGCCTATACCAAGCACTCGGAGTGGGAGACTACGACCTGTATGCCCGGAGAGAACACTGGCTAACATCGGGCAAACAGACCAAACTCTTACTCAATGCAGGAATACGCGAATAAAGAAACAACTACCGAGCAAGATCATAACACAGAGAAATAGATAAGACATAAATTACAGATCGTTGTTCATCGAAAGCAAGTATGTTGCCAAAAAATTACAAGTACGAGTACAAAGGGCCCATCGGCCAAGCAAGATACAAAGCACCTAAGCTATATCGGGGACTATCTGCGTGATACCGGCATCTTCGATGTGCAGGGGCCTGGCCTCCACTTGAAGCCGGCGGCAAAGAACCTCCGTGATTCGCCCCTCCTTCTCCGCCCTCTAGGCGTCAATCAGGCTGCACACATTTACCGCCAGCGGGGTAGGGGGATCCAATGGTTCCAAACCATCATCATTATTATCCCGGGCCAAGGCATCTAGTTCGTCTTGAGTGTAAGGCACCAGGTGGTGCAGCTTCCGGGCCTCCGGGCAGTACGGGTCGAGCAGCGCCCATTCAGCCATTGTCCCCATGTCCACTGCTCCCGTGCCCGCCAGCATCCGCAGAACGTGATTGGTGCCCACTGCATAGTAGGGGAATATGGCCTTGCGCACTTGGGAAGCATAAGCCGGGGAGTTTTCAAAATCCTTCACCGCTTGCTCCTTGGCCGCCGCCAGCTGATCAGAAAAGGACGCTATGGCTGCTGTATCCTTAGCCGCCTGGTCCTTTAAAGCCTTCATCTCGGCCTGAAGCTGGGTCCGCTGCTCAATCAGGGCTTTTTCAGTGGCTTGGGATTTCTTTTGCTGGGCCACGAGCGCCGTCTTCTCCTCAGCCAGAGACTTCTTGTCGGCCTCAAGTTTTTTAGTCGCGGCAGCACTCTCCTTCAGAGATTTATCGAGAGTGGCCACTTGCTCGTTTTTGCTTTTCACCAGGCCCGCCAGCTCGGCCTTCTTCCGGGCTTCCCTTTCCTCAGTATAACGGTCATAAAGGTTCGTGCAAGAGGAAGCAATCTGAAAAACAATAGAAACATAAAACAGATTCAGCACAAGTTTAAAGACTGATAAAAAGGTAAAAGCAACCGCTGACATACCTCGCTCAAGTTTAAACCAACATGTCCGAGCAAGACATGCCCGGGAGTATCCCGGTCGTGAGTAACATCCTCCTGCAGAAGCCTCTTCCCAATACCCTTGCCCACCAAGCCGGTAGGGCTTCCACGAGCAGATAAATCAATGTGCCCGATGTTAGGGACCTCCGACAGCCCGCTAACTATGGCTCGAGCAACACCAACGGTAGTCGGCATCTCGTAACCAGGATACAGCCACGGCTTCAATGACTCCCGGGTAGTGTGTTCAGAGTCCGCGCCCCGTGGGCGGATATGTCGATCTACTAGCGGGGATGGCTGCCTTTTTCTTTTCCCCGCTGCCTTCGCAGCCCTGGCAGGAGCATCATCAGCGGCTAGGGTGGGTACATCAACAGTAGGTGGGGGAGGAGGAGGAGGTAGTGTTTCGGCTGGCTTCTTCGCCGCTGGAGTTTTCTTGGCCGCTGGGCCAAAAGGGACTGTTGGAACATTCTGTGGTGGTTGGCTCGCTAAAGCAGCCACCCTTCGGCTCTCTTCAGCCTCGAGCCTCTGAAGTTGTCTTAAGGTCATCATCGCTGCAAAGAAAAAAGAAAAAAATCAGTACAATATTCGTAAACAAAGCAGTTATTTAAACAGTCAGAGAAAAATAGAAACCAGGAGCAAGGGTATAAGCAGGCGTGCAGTCATGCCCGAGCCTACGACATTCTTGGCAATGCTTTCGAAGTGCCGCTGGTGAAATCACCCCAGTACATATGGGCCTCTTCCTCGTCGAACGTGCACAAAGGCTCAACCTCGAGAACCGTTGCCCGGAGCACCCCGGCCAAGCAAAGATTTCTGGGGTTACAACACATCTCTTTCCAGTCAAATAGGTACTCCTGGCTGATCCACCTCTCCCCTTCCATCACGCACCCCAGAGCATCCCGGATAAGGGCCAAACGACCAGTGTCCCCGGTTTGGAAGCTACCTCGAGGAAGCTTAGGAACATGGATACTATCCTGACTCATTGGCATTATCGGCCAACCTCTCCTCGATTCAATCAAAAGCCCTCTTCGGTCCCAAGCCTCGACCTTGCCCGGGACATCAGAAAGGATGTGAAGGAAACTCGAGTTAGACCGCGCGATGACCCGGCCATAAGCGTCAACGGTGAGTATGAGCAGTAGAAATAACTTAGCGTGGGCTCACATCCGCGGCGGTAACGCGCCACTATGTATGCCATCAGGGCCCGCACAGTGTTCAGCATCAAATCGCTGGGCATCGGGCAAAAGGCCTTTAGAAACTGGAGGAAGAATGGATTGAGGGGCAATCGTAATCCCACTCGGAAAAAATCTGCAAAAAAGAGCAGCTTCCCATCATGCTCGTGCGGGAACTCTCCATCGAACAAAACAGTTTTCTCCGCGTGGTAGTCTCGAGGATCTATCCCTAGTGAAGTAAACCAAGCGGTAAGTTTTTCCGGGGTGTCCAAGGATGCCCAGTGGGTGGCATAGAGGGTCTCATCAGCGTCGGACATCCAGGCCGGGGAAGGGGCAGAAGTGGTAGCCTCGTTTCTTGCATGCATGGCCCGTCTTCTTCTCCGCGCAATCGGGATATTGTCAGAATCTTCTTCGACCGAATTACAGACCTTATTAACATCCAAAGTCTCCCCGGCACCAGGTAGCACGTCGTCGTCAGCCCACTCTTCGAGCATGGGTTCCTCCTGCTCTGCCAACCGTGCGTGGCCCTGCCTACCGGTGGCCAAGCGGCCTTGCTCCACTTCTCCTTCGGACAAGCTC
The DNA here is from genome assembly GCA_013146195.2 of Codonopsis lanceolata. Lineage (NCBI taxonomy): Eukaryota > Viridiplantae > Streptophyta > Magnoliopsida > Asterales > Campanulaceae > Codonopsis > Codonopsis lanceolata. The sequence continues at coordinate 26,924,499 of CM028379.1, forward strand.
GAGGCGGACAAAGCAATTACGGGCATATGGGCTTGTGAGGCCATGGGCACGCGGGGTCGTGTAGCTACGACCTCACCCGCCACAGACTCGTCGCCCTCTTCAAACACGACGTCAAGGGACGGGGACCTCTCACTGGTCATCGGGTCGTTTTGCCCGCCATAGCTAAATTCTTCTCGGTCATTCTCCGAAAACTCTCCGTTCGACATCTACACAGAGATCGAGGAAAAGCAACGGTAAGTTAATAGTCTAAAGGGAGAAGAAAAGCCCTAAGTCTAGGTAAAACTGTGGGCCCTGCCCGCCTAGCAGGCAAGACACAGGGGGTGATCCTTCTCGATCTCAACCTACGGTCTCTCCTAGCCCTATCGGGGGTACTCGAAAGATTCAAAAGGGGAGGGGACTTTACCCAGAAATGCAAAATCAAAGAAGAAGGTAAACACGAATTAAAACATGAAATATAAAGGGAAAGAGACTTACTGTTAAGCTTCTGGAGGAGGTGCGCCGAAATCAAGGTGCGGGCGAGTAGCAGCGATGCTTGCCGTGATTTGGAGCGTCTCACGGTATCCGGTAGCAAAGAACAGCAAAATTTTTCTCTTCTCTCTCTAAATCTCTGAAATCGTAAAGTTCAAAATGGGAGAAGACTTGGGTTTTTATAGGCGGAAATCGAGGGAATCCTCGGGGCGTTGAACTGGAAGTTGAAAGGACTGCGCGCCATCACTAGCCCACAGGCGCATTCAATGCATCGGCACGCGCTACACCCTCATTCGCCTTGGGACACAGCGAAACCCTTCTTTCGTACGCTTCATCTGGCGGCCACATAAAGTTCTAGAACAATCTACGACAACGCTCAGCCCGATCATTATTCTACAAAAATTTTCCCAAGTGTTCGAGTCTGAACTACGAGCAACATCATAACATCTTGTATGCTCCCCGCCTCGAGCATGAAAACTCGCCAGGCACGAAGCTAGGGGCCACTGATATACCCGGCCAAAACCTGGTCACGAGCAGAGCACGAGCTATCCTCACGTGCCGGTCACGAGCACAAACCTTATAAGGCCCATAGGCCCAGCAAGCAAAGCGATAACATCATCGAGCAGCGAGCATGGTATTCCCGATCAAACCTTGCGGCACGGCACTGTCCAGGCCGAGGGCCATGCAGGAAATATGCTCGCCTCAATCCAACATCTATTACACAAACGGGCAGGGCCCTGCCCGCCCAGTCCAATGTCGAGTAGAAGACACCAGTAGCTTGCCCGCCAAGACACCGTTGAAGGTTACCATATGTGGGCAGGATACTTGCCCTATCTGTTCCTGATATCTCGCGGCCAACCGCGTGTCATGCCTAAAATCCAGGGATCCTCTCCTTGTTGAACAAGATAACTAAGGAAACCAAATCCTACCTGGATTCAACCACAAAAGGGCCAATAAATACTCCTCCACCAGCCATAACAAGGTACACGCATTCATACACTCATCCTCTTCCTTGAGCTCTGGTATTCTGCTTTACACACGATACTTACTCTCACGCCGGAGGGGTTTCGCGAGGCCCTGCCTTGCACTTCCACTCAGGTTTTCTCTGTTCTTAGCCAGGTTCAAGGAAGCAGATTCAAGCCTAGATATCCTTCCCAAAGTATAGACGGCCCAAGCTGTAGATTTTGCTACATCAGTAGGTTACTATACAACTGATAAAAAATCAACTTTCTTTTAGGGGTTCTTGTTTTTCTTTTTTCTCTCATTGTAATACCAAATGTGTTGCATTAATTGTACCAAATAGGTCACCAACTTATCGATCAGTAAGTTCTATTGCACTACTATGATACTTTTTGTACATACGTTGTACAATGAAGCATATACCGTTGAATATGAATGCTTCTCAACTCATCGGTCTTATTTGAAATAAAGAGACGATAAGCGAGTTCGTATGTTGCATCTAGTTTGGACCAAATTCAGGTATCTATATTATTACTATCTACAAAATACACAAAATAATGACAAAAACTTAGGTAAGACGATGGCTTTCCAAGTATTTTATGTAAAACAGATCATGATCAAGAATCCGACCAACTGTGTGTTGGTGGGTAGAGTGAATTCGGTTTTAGAAATTAAGATCTGTAAGACGATCTTACAGAAAACATACTCAAAAATAATATCCTCCTTCCTTATTGTTTTGTCTTTGGTTTCCACTTTTTTTTTCTTTCACTTTTATATCCACTCGCATCATTTCTTAGAATTATTAAATGTGAAAAGTAACAAAAAATTTGGCCGGATGATAACTAATTGTTTTATTTTAAAAAAAATGATATTATTGGTAAAACAAAACAAAGTTGATTAGATCACGATTGGTAAAAGCATGATCATAACTTATTCTACTAAAACACACTTTTCTACGTTTTAACAACATAATCAAAAATTCACTTTTGACATCCAAAAAGTTAGAATTAGAGGCCCAATGTGGCAGCCTTCTACCAATTCCCAGCCAAGCCCAATGACCTATCCGCCCAGCCCCTTCCTTGGTGACTTGGGGAGCCGGTTTGTTCATTTCTTTTCTTCTCCCTTGATTTAATCCCTAATTGACTATTCCTTTGGTATAAATACTCCCTCCTTCGACAGCCTTTGAAAAGTGCAGTACAGTGAGCAATTCCTTTGAGAGAAAAAGCTACAGCCCCCATCTTTCTTCTTCTTCTTCTCTGTGAAGGTGTGATTATCTCTCTCTGTGAGTGAGTGGTATTCTCCGGTTGTCTCTTTCGTGGGTGTTGCTGGAGTGTGTTGGTCGGACTGAGTTTTCGGGGGCTTTTCTCCTTGGTTAATACTTGCTGGTATTACAATAGGCTCACTGGTGGACTTGGGCCGGTGAAAGGTGTCTGAGCGGAAGAGTTTGTAGCCTAGACCTTTGTGGTCAATGAAGGCGAGTCGTGCTTGGGTCATGACGTTATAACAAAACTCTTCGTGTCCTTTCTTCCCTCCGTTCAGTTACTCTTTATTTCTCTAGACTAATATTTGTTTTGCAGGAATACTGCTTATTGGTCTAAAAGGAATTTGGTGATACTAATTAATTAGCTATTTGTATTAATAGGCTAGTTGATAGGAGGGAGTAATTTTGATTTATTCAAAGCCCCGCTTTTTGTATGATTCGTTCCGGGCAGTGTGATATAAAATCACAATAGTGGTATTAGAGCCCACGTTCCGTACCATGAAACGGTAGAGCCTCATTCGATTCAAAATCAGTAACTTTAAAAGTTTATTGGGTGAGCTTCTTTCATCTAGAAATAATTAAGTTTTTTTTTGTGTTTAATCTAAAAAAAATCATTGTCTCGTAATTTATTTGCTTGATTGTTGCTCTATTTAAACTACTATTGTTTGGTTGGAATTTACTTGCTTGAATTTTTTGGTGATAAAAAAAATCTTAATTTCTTATAAATTCTGATTTGGTTTGATTGGTTGATTTTGTGTTTTTTCTCTAAATGGGTTCTTCATCTAATTATAGTTTGGAACATTTTAATGGGAAAACAGATTTTTCTATATGGCAAAAGAAGGTGAAAATTATTTTAATTAAAGAAAAGGTTTTCAAGGCCATAACTTTAAAATATGCTAAAGACACTTCTGAAGATGCCATGACTGAAATAGATGAATCTGCCTACTCCTCGATTATCTTAAACCCGTCTGAATCGGTTATTCGGAAATGTGGTGAACATGCACATGCTAAGAGTCTTTGGGAAAAATTGGAACAAATTTATTTTGGAAAAACATTGTCAAGTAAATTTTATCTTTTAGAAAAAAAATTCAGTTTTAAATTAGATTTTAGCAAAGACATGGAAGATAACATTGATGTTTTTACCAAATTGGTATAAGACATAAAACAAACCGGTGGTGAACATATAGATGATTACTCTTCGATTGTGCTTTTAAATGTTATACCTGATTCTTATGCTGACGTAAAATCTACTATTAAGTATGGTAGGGATAAGATCACACTTGATACGGTGATATCTAGTTTAAAAGGCAAAGAATTGGATTTGAAAGCAAACAAGGGTAAATCAAACACCGGTGAGATTCACGTGGAGAGGGGTAGGACGTTTGAGAGAAACGATGGGCAAAAACATTATCAAAATAAAAACCAAGGGAAAACAGAATTTTGAAAATGAAAGCAATGGTAGATCAGTTTCTAGACAACGACATAGAACTTGTTACAATTGTGGTGAAATTGGGCATTTTAAAAGGGATTGTACTAATCCGAAAAAGAAAAGTCAAAATTGGAATTCGAATAAACAAAGTGACTATAATTTGGCATCTTCGAGTGATGATCCTTGTGATGTTTTTATGGTAAAGGACATCTATGATATTTTGAATAATTTTGTGCCTTCTATTGCTGCATATGAAAATGAGTGGCTAATTGATTCTGCATGTATGTCTCACATGATACTAGACCTAACATTTGTAACCCACTACCTATTAACCCACCCAACCTAACCCACTAATTACCTAACCCAACCCAACCCATTAATATTTTTGGGTTGAAGTGGGTAACCCATTTCAATCCAATAATATTAACGGGTTGAGTCGGGTCGGGTTAAAGCGGGTCGAACCCGTTACCCATTTCGACCAGTGACTTTTATAAATTTATGTTTTTTGAGGGGATTTTTTGGGTTTGAGACGGGTCGACCCGTCTTAACCCATTAGCCGTTTCAACCCGACTCATTCCAACCCAACCCATCCCATTTCAACTCATTTGACATTTGGGTTCTAATGGGTTTCGACATGTTTCAACCCATTACTCATTCCAACCCAACCCACCCAATTGCCAGGCCTACATGACACCTTATAAAAACATGTTTTCGTCGTACAAAGAAGTTAAAACTGGAAAAGTTTCTTTGGCTAATAAGGAAACGTGTCAAGTTGCTGGAATTGGCGATATTTGCTTGAAATTTGAATTTGGAAATATTTTGACTTTGAAAATTGAAGACATGTTCTTGATTTAAATACCAATTTGATGTCATTTGCATGTTTAGAAGATGATGGTTTAGAGGGCAGATGGGGTAAGAGTATGATGAAAATTGCAAAGGGCAATTTGGTGATTTTCAAAGCTGAAAAACAAAAGAGTTTGTATGTTTGCAATGCTATCCCGGTGTCTTTTACTGAAAATCAAACAAATGTTTTTAAGAATAAAAATTCAGATTTGTTGACTAAAAGACTTGGACATTTGAGTAGTAAAGGCTTAGAATTTTTTTCACAAAAATGAATCTTTTGGTGATGATATGATTTCTTGTGTGCTTTTATGTGATATATACTTGTGTGAATTGTAAACACCAAAGGGTTAGTTTTTCACCTCCCTCTCTTGAAAAATTCTCTTTCAAAAATCATCTTGAGTTAATTCATGCGGATGTGTGAGGTCCTATGTGCGTGCCCTCACATGGTGGGAATATATATTGTTTATCTATTGTTGATGACTTTTCAAGAAAAGTTTGGGTTTTTCCTATGCAAAAAAAGTTTGATGTTTTTGAAAAGTTTAAAACTTGGAAACTTTTGGTTGAAAATCAAACCGGTAAGAAAATCAAGAAACTTAGGACGGATAAAGAGTTAGAATTTTGTAACGGTGAGTTCGAGAGATTATGCGTTGAGAGTGATTTTGATCATGAAAAATCTTTCCCTTGCAATTTGGCCGAGCGTATGAATAGAACTCTGTTAGAACGAGTGAGGGTCATGCTTATTTTGTCGGGTCTTCCCATAGGCTTTTGGGGAGAGGCGGTTGTAACCGCCGCCTATGTGATCAATAGGTCCCCTTCTATCCCGCTTAATGGTAGATGTCCTGAAGTTGTGTTTACGGGTAGCGGAATTGATTTTTCAAACTTGCATGTTTTTCGGTTGTGCTGCTTATGTTCATCGAGAGAATAACAAACTTGAACCTCGGTCAGTTCGTTGTGTTTTCTTAGGGTACTCGGAGAGGGTGAGAGAGTATAGATTGTGGTTGAGAGATGAAAATGATGAGAGGCTTATCATTTGTAAGGATGTAGTGTTTGACGAAACTGAATTTCCTTACTTGCTTCCTGCTCAATCTTTAGTTGCTACTGATGCACCCCCTCCCATGGTTCCAATTGTGATGGAGCAACCCTATGTGTTGAGGTCTCTTGATGTTAGCCCTTGTGTGCAAACTAAAATTGTGGAAAATCTTGAAACTGTGCTTGCTAATCCTGAAAATGTTGATAAAGAATTTGAACAAAATGGGGAGGAAGAAAATGTGATGAAAATTCCTAGTGTTGAAAATTTAGGTGAGTATCAACTTGCTAGGGGTAGGTCTATACCTTTTGTTAGGAGGCCGTCTAGTTTTGATAACAATTTTCACATTTCCTTATTTGTGTTTTGTATGCTTGATTCTTTTAACAATTTGCATGAACCCAAAATTTACAACAATAGTGATTTAAAATGTGGAAATCCTAGTGATTGGTTAAATACTTTATTGGATAATGTTAATGCGTTGCATGTGAACCATTCTTGGACTTTGGTGCCCTTTCGTGTGGCTGAATCTGTTTCTTTTAAAGCTAGGTTGGTTGTAAAAGGGTTTTTTTCGAAAACAAGGGGTTGTGATTAAGCTTGCTCTAGCTGTCCAATTTGATTGGGAGGTAAAACCTTTGGTAGTAACTAAAATTTAATCTTGTTTTAAAATGTTGTATTTTGATTCATGTGATTGATGCATTGTTTGTTTTGGTTACCCAAAAATTCTCGACATACTTGGTGTGTGTCGTGGTATCTTTCTTGTTCTTACTGTGGTGTTAGAATAAGTTAGATTTGCTTACTTTGTGTTAGCGGTGGTGATTTCCTTGAAATCCATGGGCAGTTCTTTGTGAACAGCTATGGTGTCTTGACTGATTCTGTTTTGTGTTTAATTAGTTAAGAGTTTTTCTTTGCTTTGGTCCTGCTTTGTGTTGGATCAAGTGGAGGGATAGGCGATGATGAACCTTTCTTAATTTATGTCCTTGTGAGTCCATGTATGTGTACCAGCACTTGTTCCAAGGTAGAGAATGCTAGAATTGGAGGCCCAATGTGGCTGCCTTCTACCAATTCCCAGCCAAGCCCAATGACCTATCCGCCCAGCCCCTTCCTTGGTGACTTGGGGAGCCGGTTTGCTCATTCCTTTTCTTCTCCCTTGATTTACTCCCTAATTGACTATTTCTTTGGTATAAATACTCCCTCCTTCGGCAGCCTTTGAAAAGTGCAGTACAGTGAGCAATTGCTTTGAGAGAAAAAGCTACAGCCCCCATCTTTCTTCTTCTTCTTCTATGTGAAGGCATGATTCTCTCTATCTATGAGTGAGTGGTATTCTCCAGTTGTCTCTTTCGTGGGTGTTGCCGGAGTGTGTTGGTCGGACTGAGTTTTGGGGGACTTTTCTCCTTGGTTAATACTTGCTGGTATTATAGTAGGCTCACTGGTGGACTTGGGTCAGTGAAAGGTATATGAGCGGAAGAGTTTGTAGCCTAGACCTTCGTGGTCAGTGAAGGCAAGTCGTGCTTGGGTCACGGCGTTATAACAAAACTCTTCGTGTCCTCTCTTCCCTCCGTTCAGTTACTCTTAATTTCTTTAGACTAATATTTGTTTTGCTGGAACAAAGCTTATTGGTCTAAAAGGAATTTGGTGATACTAATTAATTAGCTATTTGTATTAATAGGCTAGATGATAGGACGGTGTAATTTTGATTTATTCAAAGCCCCATTTTTTGTACGGGTTCGTTCCGGGTAGTGTGATATAAAATCACAACACAAACATCCTCAAAAGCGATTTTGAACTCCATAAATAGAATACCAAACACAAACTCCCCCTTTGAGAAAAAAAAATTGTGCAGCATCCCAACGATAAGCTTTGAATACATTGCAGGCCTCCCAAGATCACTGATGTATCAAATTTCAGAGTTTGGGCCATCCGAATGCGATTGTTTTTATATTTGGGTTTATGTGTGGGTTAGATCTTCCTAAAACCTGTCAATAATACGAAAAACAACTTAGTGTCAATGCAAGGCAACCTCCTACTTTGTCTTGGACCACAAGATTTAGCTGCTCGATGGCCGCCATGTTTGGCTGGATGGGCGTGGCCCTGTTTGAGCAAGCTATTCTTCCTCACAGTATTGTCAATGTCCGTCGGGCATGACCCCTTGGTTGGATAGGCAAGGCCTTGATCCGACCAGGCTTAGTTAGGGATGGAGTGAGGTTGTTCATAGGACATCTTGCATGACATGTTCACTACTTGCATAGGGCTCCTGATTGGCATGTGATGGTCGCACGTGCTTTCCTCGTGACCTGATTTAGGCCAAAAACATCAATCACCATTGTCAGTCCATCCATCACAAGTCAAAACTCAACCCCAAGGCGTTGTGTTGGGTTCTTTGCTATTCGACCTTCTCAATTACAAATTCTAGCTCAAATTAAGGATCATTGGATTTTTTAAAACTATTAGTATCGAATTGATGAACCTATAGTTTGTGAAATAGTTGAATAGCTAGGTTTCAACAAGGAAACAAAGCCTTTTTCTGAAACAATAAGTGATGTTTTATCCAGTGATACAACATCTCATGCATCATCAAACAAAAACAGCAGCGGAAGAGAGAAACATAATAATACAAGAAGCAAGCAAAGAAAGACAAGAAGTAAATAATGTCTACAAGTGAAAAACTTGTAGACGATGCCTCAGGCGAAACTTCCACTAGAAAGAGATTGTAAACAAAATTACAATAAAGAAAAGCAACTCTAGAAATAGTGGAAATCAATACGAAAAGCTCCTACACGAGTACATAGATCTAATCTATTCTTAACTTTCATGAATACACCAGTCGTTCAGGATGCAACAACGAATGCAGACTGGTGATGTAAAGTAGCGAAAACAGATGAGCCTTCTAATGCTGGAACAATCATTGACTCACTGATTTTCTCAACAGTATCATGTGTGAATAACTTCTCTACTAAATACTCTGCTTGATCAATCTTCTACTAAGGCTGGTCCCTTCTTATATAGAGATCCTTGAGACCTTGTCAGCCAAGAAAAGCACCATCATACGACATTGAAAGGATTAAGAAGAGTTATATATAGAATAGATCTTTAATTCCTACAAACAAGAGAATTCCTTTTAAAGAGTCCTTATATATATATAAGTTAATAACTAAACATCCTACCAAGAAAAAGGAAAGGAAATAACAATCTATATTTCTATAAGATAGAGCACGCACTAAAATGTAGGACACGGCAAAGGAGGTTTTGAAGAAAAAAAGTTGTGGGGAAAAATATACTCCAACAATCTCCCCCTTTGTTGTTACCTTTCTGACCAAAGCATCGTACCCCTGAAATTAATAACTTAAGATATCAAAGAAATAAATCTAAGATAAAATAAGTCAAAATAATCCATCATACCCAATCAAAAGACAAACCAAAAGCAGCTAATAAAATCTAGCAGAAATATTTAAATACAAACCATTATTTATCTAAGTTCATGAAATCTCCCCTTGAGGTTGTGCTAGCCGATGATGTAACATTTGTTGCAGCATTGGCTGAGTCATCGTCATCAGCAAAAAGGTCCACTACTCCCCCTCTTTGAGCAGAAAGGACAGGAGGAGAAGTCAACCACTGATCAAGATGAGTCTGAAGAAACTGAATAAAGCTGATCTGTTGAGCAATGAGAGGCATCAGAGATTGGATGAACGAAACAGACATAATAGCTTTGATTTGTAACACCCCGCTCCTTCGTTAGCTCGGTTTGTATACCATACTCGCAATTCTTCTTTTGTGGGGTGTATGATTGGTTAATGAGATTGTATAGATGTGTATGAGAGACCACATTAAGACCAAAACACTATTAAGAGATGCCATATAGTTGTTGACTTGCTAAAGTCACAAGTCGTGACTCGACGATAGTCGGAATGCGACGCAATTGAGAGTTTGCTCGCATTTTGCGTTCGTGACCTTGGTGTGGTCCTAGACCTTTATATGATGGTTTATTAACATGTGTAGATGTATTAGACTTCAAATTGGAGGTGTTCCTTAAGTCTATCGATGATTTGGAAGCTTTGGAGATAGCATTCGTCTCTATCGCGTAGTTCGGGGACTGAGTCACGTAATCGTCTCTCTTTTGGAGTTCTTATTTCCCTAGTTGTTATTCAACTTTCTAGGAGTATTCAAGCTTCTTCATTAGCCCTTATACTTGCCTTAAAAGTCTCCTTTCATTGCTCGTTCAATTGCTAGTTCATTCGTCGTTTCGGTTGCACGTTGTTGCACCTCTTCCCGGTTTCGCTCCGAGTTGTTTCGGGAGTTGTTTGTGGGTGTTCTATGGGAGTTATAGACCTACTTTGGATGAAGTTTGAACCTTGTTAGGTTTGGTTATGTGTTTGAGGTCGTTCGGGGTTGAATTCTAAGCCCTTTTTGGTCTGGGAGGCTTGCGGTCGCAAGGGGGAAGGACTTGCCCCCGCAAGGTCATCAAAATTTGTGCATGGAGAGGGCTGGAGAGCTTGCGGTCGCAAGCTCTAGGGGACCTTGCGACCGCAAGGTGCCCCAACCCTGTTTTGCCCTGTTTTGTGTTTTGACGAGAAATGCCTATCCTACCCTCATCAAACCCACTCTAAACCCTTCATAACCTCCCATACTTAGCCCTAAACATGTCCTAACATTAGTTGGAAGTTAATTAAGGTTAGATTAGTGAGTGATTACTCCTAATCTTTACTAATTGTACTAGGGAAATGACTATTGTGCCCTCTTTATATTTGGGGGTATAAATACCCAAACCCATTAGAGAATTCAGAAATTTTCTTCATTTCTCTTCCTCCACCATACGTTTTAGAGAGAGAGAGAGGGTTCTTGGAGATTTCAAGACCTAGCCTCCTTCTCCCTTCGATCCATGACGATCCAACCGTCGGATTGCTTTCAAACTTTAGATTCGTGAAGCCCTCGACGAGTAGAACAAGTTCACCGATCGGATTTGCGTTCTTTGGAGTTTTCATCCGAGCTAGGTAAGTTACCTTCTTTTTATTTTGGTTCATTGGCCCTAAGGAAAACAACCTATGTGCTATTTGTGGGCAATGAACACTTGATATGTTATGTGTTGATTCTTATGTTAGATTTATATCTGTTCAGTTCATTACCCTAGTTTTATACTTCAGTGGCTAATCGGGCTGCGTATCGATTAGCGTGGCAACTGTGTATAGAACTTTGCCAACTATAGTTTTAATAGGACTTTACAGGTTCAGCGGAAGACCTCTTCACAAGCTTCACCGGAAGACCTGCTCAAAGCTTACAAACGGCAGACCTTGTGTCCACCTGGTCATTCATGACGTGTCCTATCCAGCAATGATTAAATGGATCAGTTTAAATTTATCTCATCTCTGTTTGAATTTAAACTAAGACATTCCCTGACACATCAAGCCCGCCGAAAGCAGCTTTCCGAAAAGCAGGAAGACTTTTTCGCAAACTGAACAAGAAAGCAAGCGGCATCGTCACCTACTGTCTGTAACAACTCTCAGATCTGACACCCAGATTGCCCCACTTTTAGAAGATCTCAGAAATCATTCCCTGCTCTAGATATCTGTGAAGACGAATTTCTTGACTGGCATCCCCATGCATTTAATGCATTCATAATAGAGTTGTTAAAGTCTTCGTCTTCTCCAACGGCTCTCAAGATTGCACCTGCTATAAATGCTACCATTAAAGACTGAAGAAACAGCGAATCAAGAATCGAACACTTGAAGAATTGCTCTGAAACTCTATAACTCCAAGTCTTACTACTCAGTGCATTCAAGAGATCCTCAACAGATCTAGAAGTCCTCGTCAACAACAAGAAGCCGTGCATCAACATTTATTTCTCTACTTCTTGTTGTTATTCATTCATTAACTATACTTCTGCACGAATTAAATATCTTGTTTATACAGATATTTAATTCCTTAGACCCTAAACACAAGTCAATATTTTGTACACGATCCATTAGGAATATTCCTTGTAATAGATCTAGTGGAAAACATAGTGCACTATTTAAATCCAAGGTTGACTGCCTTGGTGGTGGACGTAGCACTCTTTATAGTGTGAACCATCTCAAATTACTTATGTTATTTCCTTACTGTTTGTCTACTGTTTGAACTGTTTATTGCTTTAATCATCTTTATCCTTTATACAGCAGAATTTAAGTAAACTGTCAAAGGTCTACCGGTAGTCCTTATCGGCAGACTTGAAACAGCTACTTTGAAAGTCTTCCGCTACTTCAATCTTTTCCATAGATTGTAAGTATCTTTCAAAGAACTTAAACAAAAGTTTTTAAGTGTTTAATAAGCTATTCAACCCCCCTTCTAGCTTATTATTGTGCCCATTGGGACCCACAATTGGTATCAGAGCCTTACTATTTGAAAAGAAGTTTTTCCGAGATTAAACTCTTGAGAGATACGATCAAATGGCACAAACACACTACATGTTGCCTACATCTAATGCTAACCACGTCCCAATATTGGACGAATGACATTTTGATGTATGGAAGGATAAGGTAATGCGATTTATGAACTCCATTGACAACAGGTTATGGAAGTGCGTTACTGCAGGTCAACATGTACCAATGAAGCCCAACCTTCTAGCCTCCATCGCTGGGAATCCTGCAGAAGTTCTCAAAGAAGAATCAGAATGGACAGAGGACGACAGAAAACTGGTAGAGCTTGACAGTAAAGCAATTAATATAATCACTAGCTCTCTAGACACAAACACATACCAGCAAGTGATTCGATGTACAACTGCAAAAGAGATGTGGGAAGCTCTTGTGGAATACTTGGAAGGAGACCAAGACACAAGGGATAACAGAAAGTACACATATATCCAGCAGTTTGATTCCTTCAAAAATGATCCAAAGGAAACCTTGAGACAAGCATATGATCGCTTCAGTGAGGTAATAAATAGTTGCTTTTCTTTGGTAAAACTTATGACAAAAAGGAAATGAACATGAGGTTTCTAGGCTCTCTAGGTAGCTTATGGCATGTTAAGACCACGGCTATGAAAGAATCCAAAAACTTAAACGAGATGACTCTCTGTAGTCTCTACGCAAGTTTGAAGGTTTATGAGCTTGAAGTAAATCTAGCTCTAGAGCAAGACAAACAGTTCAGAACTGTGTCCTTGCCAGCCATGGTCCAAGAAGAAACCACTGTTGAAAACAAACCTTCCACTTCCTCCTGCGAAAATGATTTCCTTTTAGACGAACAATTTGCTATGTTTGTAAAACGCTTTCAAAAATTTGCAAAATATGGAAGGAAGAACACACACCAACAACCTTTTAAAAAGACTGGTGAAAGCTCATCTAAAGAAGAGCTTGTGTGTTACAATTGTAGAAAACCTGGTCATTTTGCCTCCAAATGTCCAAAGCCAAAATTTGAAGCATACCGAAAACCTACTTATAGAAAATTTCAAAAACAAAAGGGTAGGTTGGCTGAAGACATTGAAGACAAACAGGTTGCTACATGGTTTGAGACTGATTCAGAAGAGGAGGAGGATGATTGTGAGCAAGCTAACATATGCTTAATAGCTCATGATTCAGGTCCTACCTATGACTCTGAAAATGAAGTCGAAGTTTCACCAAGTCCTTTGGATAAAAGTGAAACCAACAGTGACAGCTTCAGTAAGGAAGAACTTCTCAAGGATAATCAAGATATGCTTGAAGAATTTAATTCCTTTAGAGTAGCCTATGTTAAACTTGCAAAGAACTGTGAGAAACATACTGCTGAGAAATCTATGATGGCAGTTGAGATTCAAACTCTCAATAGCTGTCAACAAAAAAGTATCAAGCTGAAGGAAGAAAACAAATTCCTTTGTGACAAAATTGAATGTCTTACTGAGCACATCAAAGGACTTGACCTAGAGAAAATTGCCTTGCAAAAGACAATTGACTCCTGGAACACCTCCAAAGATGCTTTTGAAGAAATCCTTTCAATCCAAAAATCTAGTAATGATAAAACTGGCATAGGATATTCAGATGTGCCCCTTACGACATTCTCTTCAGTCACAGAGAAAGGTGAATCCTCCGAGACTGGTAATGATATATCTTTCTCTAAACAGACATTCGGAAATAAAGGGAAACAAGGCCTTGGCTATTCAAGTGTTCCCTATGTTTACCCAAAAGTTCAGAAAGGAAAATCCAAGATGACTGATTCAAATGAGAAACCTGAAAAGGTAACGGTAGAGAAAGTAAAGTCTGCCGGCAACAACTCTGCTAAGGCAAAGTCTGCTGGCGGTAGACCTACTAAACCTCTACCGGTAACTATCAAGTCTGTCTATGAAACATGCAAGGCTCCTATACCTATTGAAAGTAAACTTAAAGGTATTCTTCCTAATCCTCCAAAAAGGGTAATCAACAGACAAGCTAAAGCTAAGTCTGGTGATAACCTACATAGGAAGATTCAAAAGAAACCAATTAAGTCTACCGTCAACAAACAAGCTGGACCAAGAATGGATGTCAAGAAAAAGGATGATCATAATCACTCTTCAGCAAAAGCCACTGACAGTTCACTATGGAATTTCCATTTATGTCATTCTTGTAATTGCCTAGGCCATCTGGCCCCAGAATGCCTGCTAAGATTCACTCGAAGATCTGAGAGACCTAGTTCTCTTAAGGTCAGGCAGGTATGGGTTCCAAAAGGTTGCTAATTCTTAGGACCCAAAAGAAAATAAAGGGGACCTTGTTGCTTTAATTCTTTTTCAGGAATGCTTCATGGCTATAGAATCAGAAAACAAAGACATCTGGTACAGACGGTGGGCGCTCAAGACACATGACGAAGCGTAAGTCTTCTTCGATATAGTGAAGCCAAAGGACCCACTGTTATTTTCGGAGACAATGCAAGAGAAAAAACAATTGGATATGGCTCAATCACTAGAGGAAGTCTCTCCATCAGCAAAGTTTCTCTAGTGAGTGGCTTAAAGCACAACCTTCTGAGCATATCCCAATTCTGCGACAAAGGATTACTATGCCAATTTAACTCCAACCAGTGCCTCATCAAAGACAGTGAATTCTGCTCTACAATACTGACCGGCAATAGACAAGGAAACGTCTATGTCGTGGACTTAAATCTTCTAGGAAGATTCTCAAGCCTTTGCCTAGTAGCTAACAACGTTCGTGACAATAGTTGGCTATGGCACAAGCGTCTCAGTCACCTCAACTTCAAGCACCTCTCCAAGCTCTCAAAAAATGGGCTTGTCAAAGTCTACCTACGGTGTCTGCCGACCATGACAGAAGTTGTAAAGCTTGCCAACTAGGAAAACTTTCCAAATCTTCCTTCAAAAGAAAGTCTGTCTTATCAACTAACAGACCTCTTCAACTTCTGCATATGGATCTCTTTGGACCAATCACTACAGTCAGTATTTCTGGAGACAAGTATACACTTGTAGTAGTTGACGACTACTCTAGATTCACCTGGATTGAAACAATGACATCAAAAGATGAGACGTATGATCTAGTCACGGCTCTTTTTAGAAGACTTCAAACTCAAAAGCTTGAAGACATAAGTGACATAAGATCAGACAATGGCACTGAATTCAAGAATAATGGTGTAGAAAAATACTGTGATGACCACGGGATCGGCCACAACTTCTCTGCTGCCGGTACTCCTCAACAAAATGGTGTAGCTTAACAGAAGAACGAACAACGATCGAGCGGCAAGAACAATCTTTGTGAAGCTAAACTTCAAAGTATACGGGACGAAGCCGTCAACTCTGCATGTTTTACTCAAAATAGATCCCTGGTAAACAAATTTCATAAAAAAACTCCATATGAAATATGGAGAAGAAGAGCCCCCAACATAGGATTTCTTAAAATCTTCGGCTGTAAATGTTTTATTCTTCATAATGGAAAAAAATATAGAGGAAAATTTGATGCAAAATCAGACGAAGGAATTTTTCTGGGGTATTCAAAACATTCAAAAGCATTTCGCATTTTCAGTAAAACTCATTTAAAAATTTTAGAATCTGTGCATGTTTTGTGGCGACCCGACCCGGATCCCAAGACGAGACCCCGAGGTCGTGCCGCTTCCAAAAAGGCACATAACAAAAACAAGTAGCAAATAGTGGGTAAGGCCATAACGGCGGTACGCCAAAAACTTTAACACATGCGGAAGCGTATAATAATTAAACAGTGGCGCCCGAGCTAACAAGCTCAAACTAATACAACCTTAGAGATAATGAATCTCTTGGTCCAAAAATAAAATCATGTGACGCAACAATAGGCACATATAACAATTTATAGCAATTATATATCAAGTCATCGACGACGTTACGGCCGGAACCCAACATTAAACTAAGTCTATAACTCTAGTCTAACATGCTTGACGGCTAAAAACATGCCGGATAATAAACATATTAAACAACCGATACATGGTTAATACAACTAAAGCATGATCAACATAAATATACTAGGCACGACTAACACATGTCGGCTCTCAAAAGATTAAATACTAATTAACATAAGTTCAAATATCACACAATCAAAGTCTTGCTACCCCACATAAAGTTTATATAAATTTATGTTCCTAACGTCCTCGCCAAAAGAAAAGATACTACGATTACAAGGTAGCAACCTCGTCACAAGCTTCTTCAATGTAAACCGATAATCACTTCGATCCGCTCGCTCGGCTCGGATCTAGGGAAAACAATCAAAACAAATAGGAGTAAGTCATAAAGACTTAGCAAGTTACTAACATAACTTCCTGTCATGGCATCATGCTCAACAATAATAATTCATGTTATTGCATAATATACATTTCATAAATAATCATGTCAAGGTACTCATACTTAACAATCTTGAATATCATGTTATCAACAAGTATAACATTTCCTTAATTCAATCAACCATCATTTCATATCATATCATATTCACGTAGCACATTATTCACATATAAGCACTCGTGAGTCAATTCATACAAAAGGGAGGTGATATCGTTACCCTTTTTCCGCGCATGTCGCTCCTGCAAAAACATGTGCAAAACCTTTATGTGTCCTCGATATCCTTTTCGTGGATATCGACGTCCCCGAGACATTTCCCCGCTCGAGTTCCGATAGTTATCAAAGTCATGTTTCCATACTACAACTAAGATCAACTACTTCCCTACCGTGGCCATCGATAGAGGGGTGTGTGCAATCCGGCGGCGATCCATCAAAATCACGAATCTCACAATTCGTGAAGATGATGCATCGTCCCGCCCCAAAGACTCAACAAACCGACTCCAGCTGGACTCAAACTTCAAGCACACGTAATTCATATTCATATGCTCAAATAAGTAGGCAAGTACTCTACAATCATCTAGTCATGCTTTTAATTCACAACTAGCACATTATCACTTTATAGATAAATCAAGACTCTAATCATCAAGTGTTCTTCATACACTTTAAAATGCTTGGACGCTTAACCTCCATTAATACTACCCCAAAATTCGTAGGACTTAGGCGTATTACTCCTTAATGTCATACTAACCCAATGGTCAACTCCGTTGAGTTATAATCAAGCTTTCAAAATTAGGGTATAGAAGCCATTGGCCTCAATACTCTCCTATATCCATACTAACGTAATTAAATAGGTTACTAAGGTCATTAAACCCATAAAACCCCAATCAAACAATCAAGTATGAAACATAGAATCAAAGTCACAAACTAGGCATATACATTCTTGTCATTTCATCAAATATGCACCCAACACTTAAACAACAAGGTAGGGTGCTTTATCATATATTACCACACATAAATAACATAAAAAACATGGTTTATAACCTGTTTATAATATGATCATACAACCAAAAATATAACATTTAGCATATACGTGAACATAACATCTCTACAAGCCTAACTATTTCACCGAACATGCTCCCAATGCTTAAACAACAAAGTAGGGTGATTTATCATACATTATCACACATAAATAACATCCTAAACATGGTTTATAACCTGTTTATAATCTGATCATACAACTAAAAATGTAGCATTTAGCATATACGTGAACATAGCATCCCTACAAGCCTAACTATTTCACCGAACATGCTCCCAATGCTTAAACAACAAGATGGAATGATTTCTCATACATTATCACACTTAAATAACATTAAAATCATGATTTACAATCTGATCATAATCTGTTTATACAACCCAAAATACATCATTTAGCATATACGAGAACATGGCATCTCTACAAGCCTAACTATCTCATCCAATATGCTCCCAACACTTAAACAACAAAGTAGAATGATTTATCATACATTACTACACCTAAATGACATCATAATCATGGTTTATAATATGTTTACAATCTGTTCATACAACCAAAATTCATCATATATCCTACTCTAGAACATGGCATCTCTACAAAGTCCTAAGTGCTCTCATTGACCTCATATAGCAAGATTGTTTTCCCTAGGGTCAATGAGGCTAAAATAAATAAGAAGAGATGTTGTAACTCACCTTAAACAAGCCCTACAAGTTGTACAAAACGTCCATGCAAGGGTGGCTATGTGTTCTCCTTGCCCTCCTCTTCACTTCTACGGTTCGGTTTTGGAAATGGCTTCTTCAATAGTTGGCCACCATTGTTGATCACACAAGAAGCTTCAAGAACTCTCTATAACTTGTCTAAACTGATCAGCCACGAATTTGGAAGATGGAGACTGATTAGGATGGCTTAGTGGAGGTATTTGGTCATGCAATGGCTGAAGTGGGGTGGGGGAAGGTGTCCAATGCATGGCTTTGCATGTTGGAGGTCTTTCCTTGCCAAGTGTTGTACATGCATTCAAAACACTTGAAACTTGTCAAGCATGCATGAGAGGATGTGTAGGACGAACTAGGGTGGGTTAGGTTGGGTTTGGGTGGGGTTTAGTTGGTCAATTTGTTGAACAAGTAGAAAATCCCGTAATCTGTGAACAGCACCAATGCGGTTGCATTGGTTGGTATGATGCGAGCGCATCATACTGGAATTCCCAAAGTTTCAATTTGCTCCCTCGCGAGTTCTAGGTCCTTCCCTCATGCACCCTCAAGTCCTCCAATGCACAAAATGGTCTAGAATTCAACCTTAAAGTCCTCTAAAACATATCCAAGGCAAATCAATGATCAAACCTCACACAAACAAGGCTAAGAACTTAGGAAGATCACTCCCGAACAACAACCGAAAGGTCAAACGAGAAGGGTTAACGCCGAATCAAACTAGCAATCAAACCGACGATGCAACTAGCATTCAACCAACATCTAAAGCGTGTTAATGATGTTATGAGTGGTCTTTAACATTAATCCATATGTTTACAACATAAAACACAAACCCGAGTTTTAAGGCAACTCGTGAAGGAAAGGTGCATACGAGCATCCCAAACAACGTCAATGAACATGCTATCGACCTTAAACATATAAGTGAGCTAAGTTAACATACTAATGATGATTACTAATGTATGAACTCATGCAATAAACAACCATGCAATAAATTAGGGTTTTACAATCTCCCCTACTAAAAGTAATTTAGTCCCTAAATTCTTACCGTGATCTTCAAACAAATGAGGGTACTTCTCAAGCATCTCCAACTCGGTCTCCCAAGTCGCTCGATCTCATGATTCTTCCAAAGAACCTTAACCAATGGAATTGTTTTGTTCCTCAATACTTGCTCCTTGGTGTCGAGAATCTTCACCGGTTTCTCAACATACGACAAATCAAGCTGAAATGAAATCTCCTCATACGCAAGAACATGCGAATCATCCTTAAGATACTTCCGAAGCATAGATACGTGAAACACATTATGAATGTCCAACAATGATGGCGGTAAAGCCACCCTATAAGCCAAACTCCCAACTCGCTCTAAAATAGGTCCAACTAACCTCGGTGATAACTTCCCTTTCTTCCCAAATCTCTTAGTACCCTTTCTGGCGATATACTTAAGAAACAGTTATACCCCCAACTTGAACTCCAAATCTCTCCGATTATTCTGCGTAACTCTTCTCGTCACTCATTTAAGCAATCTATCACAATCAATCTCACACTTCTACGATCATTTGACAACTCCAAACCCCAGCTTGCTTCTCCAACTTCATCCCAACAAATAGGAGATCTACACTCATTCATAAAGTGCTCCTCATATGGTGCCATCCCAATACTAGATTGGCAACCGTTGTCAGTACCAACTCCCCAATGGAAGGTGTGAATCCCAACTTCCCTTAAAGTCCACCGTGCCTGTAACATATCCTCAAGTATCCAGACGTTTTCTGACCGTCTGTCTGTCTGAGGCTAAAAGTTAAACAAATTCAACTTAGTCCCTATGGCTTCTCGCAAAGCCTACCAAAACCCGCCAAGTAAATCTCGATCCCATTCTCAAAGCTTAACTTAACCCCAATGTAGTCTAACAA
>CM028379.1:26944938-26971762 GCA_013146195.2 Codonopsis lanceolata
CTCAACCTAAGGCTCACTAACATCTTATTGAACCTAAAATGACTCCATTGAGTCTTAATATCAGATTTCCTAAATACATATTCCAAACATCCAGAATTAACACATCAATATAATTTATATCAATTCTCCCAAAAATAATTCGGACTTGTTTCCCAAGCCTAAAAATCCAGAATTCATCATAATCATAATCAATCAAAACCCAAATGTCGTAGAACTTCAACCCGAGTTTATTAACACATTATTGAACTTATTTTGACTCCTTGAGTCTAAATGCTAAGTTTCATTCATTTACGCACTTCCTCAATCTCAACATTATTACCCACTTTAATTAATAACAATTTCTCAATAATTCGGGATTGATTCTCAAGCCCTAAAATTCACAATAAAACCCAACATAGATCACAACCATTTCATAAATCATATACTTTCAATTAAGTGATCATACTCATAATATATAGAGAGTTCACAAATCCAAAGCCCCAATCATAGGCCTACTTTCATAATAAACTCAAATAACATATGGACATGATTTCTAGCATACTCATAATCCTAGAAACACAAGATGAAGAACAATCATATACTTCAATAATCATAGAAGTCATCTTACAAATGCTCCTGACAAGTTCATACTTCCAAAAAATCCCCAAATTGGGCATACAAAGCATATCAAGTGTTCATTGCCTACAAATAGCATATAAGTTGTTTTCCTTATGGGGCCAATGAACCAAAATCAAAAGGAAGTGCTTACCTAGCTCGGTGAAAACTCAAGAGAACGCAAATCCGATCGGTGAACTTGTTCTACACGTCGAGGGCTTCAAGATTCCGAAGTTTGAAGGCAATCGGTTGGTTGGATCGTCTTGGATCGAAGAGAGAAGGAGCTAGGGCTTGAATATCTCCCATGGACTCTCTCTCTCTAACTCACGGTTTGTGTGGAGGAAATGAAGGAGGAAATGTTGAAAATTGCAAAGGGTTTGGCTTTTATACCTCCACAAACCAAAGGGCAAAATAGAGAATTCCTTGGTACAATTAGTAGAGATTAGGATTAATCAATCACTAATCTAACTTTAATTACTTCCAACTAATGTTAGGACATTATTTGGGTTAAGTATGGGTGGTTAGGAAGGGGTTTAGAGGGGGTTTAATGAGGGTAGGATAGGTATAATCGTCCAAACACAAAAGCAGGGGAAAAAATCCCGTAAGTGAGATTCGATGTTGGGCGGGCGCCTCGACATCCTCGGCCAGGTGCCTCAACGCTGAGCCATCTCCTGATTTTGTAATTGCTCCTGAACTTGAGGCGGGCGCCTCACAAGATGCCGGCGGGCGCTGGGCCAGACCTTCTTTATGACCTCAAAACTTGGTCTAAACATGTCCTAAATGGTCCCAACTTATGGGCAACCATTCTAAGGTCTAACCCAACTCAAAACAAGTCGGAAACACACCGAACAACTCAGGAAACAACTTCGGGCGAAACCGGGAAGGGGTGCAACATCGTGCAACCGAAGCGACGAATGAACTATGTCGAGCGAGCAATGAAAGGAGACTTTTAAGGCAAGTCTAAGGGCTAATGAAGAAGCTTAAATACTTCTAGAAAGTTGAACAACAAATAGGGAAATAAGTCCCAACGAGAGCGATTACGCGACTCGATTCCCGAACTACGCGATAGAGAGCGACACTATCTCCAAAGCTTCCAAATCGTCTATAGACTTAAGGAACACCTCCAACTTGAAGTCTAACACATCTAAAATGTTAATAAACCATCTTATAGAGGTCTAGGACCCAAACCGAGGTCACGAACACAAAAGCATAAAACAAACCCTCAATCGCGTCGCATTCAGGCTATCGTCGATCACGACTTGTGACTTTAGCAAGTCAACAACTATATGGAGTCTCTTAATAATGTTTTGGTCTCAATATGGTCTCTCATACACACATCTAGACCCTCTCGCAAACCAATCATACAGTCAGCAAGGAAGAATTGCCGTATAGCATAAGCCCAGAGCTAGCTAACAAAGGAGCGGGGTGTCACTGAGCATCTCACCGAACCTCTTTAAGTAGTTGCCATAAGACTCATGCTCGCCTTGCGACTTTAGCGAGATCGAATCGGTTTTAGGCGTTGTGAAGGTCGAATTCTTCTAGGAATCTCTCATAACACTTCCCAAGCTGTCGATAGACCAGGAGTACCCTTCAAGCCATGCTTGCGCTTTCCCCTGAAGGGCCCCCTCGAATGCTCGCATTTTTAGGGCTTCAATATCTGTCACCATTCAAATCTGTGCCTCGAATGATCGAGGCTAGTCGCATGCCGCGTCTTCCAAAGTATTTCTCAAAGCGTGAGAATATGATGCCTTCGCGGGTGGTGCATTCTGATTTCGAGGGTGAAAGGGCTTCCTTCGGTGGCTTGATGGCACCATAGCGGGCTTGGCCTGCCAAGTTAGCCATCTGTTTTGCCATGTCACGTTTCATAGCCTCCATGCGTTCGGATAGGCGTTTTTTGCATCTAGCGTATGCCCAGATGAGCGAGGCACGATCGGCCGATGTCAGGTGTGGTGGGCGGAAGGTTGGCGCGCAGAAGCTTCCATCTCCTTGTCTACTGTTGTCTGCTTAGCCGGTATGCCTCTTTCTCGGCGTGTTCCCGAGCTCTGGGTATTTGTGACTTTCACTACGGGCATAGTAATTTTGCCCAGCGATTTCGTTATGTGAAAAATTTGGGCGGCTATATACGCTCGCTTGGTCATCTTCTCGTTTAACTTCTTATTGCTTCGATGGTATGCGGATAGCAGATTAGGTCGCTTGCTCGGCCGGCGGTGTTGTGAGCATGGCCATCACAGCAGCCATGAGGGGACGAAGTTGGCAATTCATCGACCAACGGAGGCTGGGCATGGCCCAAGGCAAGTAGCTCTTGGTTGAGTTTGTACATTTTGCTATAATAGTCTACTTGGACTTGGAAGCGGCTTGTTGTCGAGGCCTTGGAGTGGATTCACGTGGCTGCCATGGCCATTCTCCTTTTGGTGATTCAATTGTGTCATGAGATCCGCTCCGCGGGCACTTGGCGCTCATTGATGATTTCCCAGCATCACGTTGGTTGGCAGGTTACGGCTAGCATGTTGAGGCGGTTGCTCTTCCACGTAGGGCACATCCTTCTGCGTGGTACTTGCCATGCGATAATCTTCTTGCCAGTGCGAACCCTGGGGTGCTTTCGAGAGGGGCGGTCTTGACCAGCGAAGCCCGACTCCAACCGACTTCCGGTTGTTGCTTTACGTAGCGCGGTGTTTGCTGTTCTTACTAGCCATTGTAATCAGTGGTTATTGAGAAATTTGCACCATAAAACTTGAAAAAGTGGG
The DNA here is from genome assembly GCA_013146195.2 of Codonopsis lanceolata. Taxonomy (NCBI): domain Eukaryota; kingdom Viridiplantae; phylum Streptophyta; class Magnoliopsida; order Asterales; family Campanulaceae; genus Codonopsis; species Codonopsis lanceolata. The sequence continues at coordinate 26,948,277 of CM028379.1, forward strand.
ATGTTGATATTTTCCCGGCCACGTGGAACCAAGCGATGTGGCAAAATCCTCGGCTTGGGCCGTGCACTTTGGGTAGGATATACGGGCTTGAATGCCTTCCTTGAACTTTTGAGAGCAAAACACGAGTGGAAGTGCAGAGCGGGGCCTCATGAAACCCCTCGGCGTGAGTAGAATGCAGTGTATGGAGCAGAATGCCGAGCTCAAGGAAGAGGCGAGTGTGTGGCGTGTACCTTGTTATGGCTGGTGGAGGAGTATTTATGGTCCTTTGTGGTTGAATCCGGGTAGGATTCGGTTTCTTTAGTTGTCTTGTTCAGCAGTTGGAACTCGGTTTTTAGGCATGATCTGTTGTGTGGCCGAATATCGAGAACAGTCGGGCAAGTGTCCCGCCATATATATGGTAATCTTTGACAGTATCTTGGCGGGCAAGCTACTGATATCTTCTGCTCGGTATAGGACTGGGCGGGCATGGTCTGCTAAATGCGTATGATAAATGCATTGGGTTTGTTATATCACCGGAAGGCCTGAGTCGGACAGTGGGGCATGTGGAGCCGAGTTAGATCGGGGAATATATCATGCTCGGCATTTGCTTAGATCTTTGCTCTACTCATGCTCGCTGGGCCCTTGGGCTTCATAAGATTCGAGCTCATGTCCGGCCCGTGAGGATAGCTCGTGCTCTGCTCGTGACCGGGTCTGGGCCGGGTATATCACGAATTAAGATCCGTTTGACGGTCTTATAGAAGAACTACTAATAAAAATTAGGGTGGGGCTATCCACATTTCCTGCATTAAGATGTTGTATATTGTGCTATAAATTAGATAAAATTGGATGTATAGAGTATATGTTGGTGTGTAGTTAGCCTCACATTAAAAATAACTTTGATCTCCTGTCACTTATTTTCTATCCGCCCCAGGTTTTTATCAATTAAATTAAATAAATATATCTATACATATTTATTAGTCTATATATACTCTATAGTCCTATGTGTTATTTTCAAAAAAGTTCTCTTAACAAGTTTTCTTTAAAAAAATGTGTACGATTTGGTATCTTAATATATGATTTCATTTATTTTTCTTTTTGTAATAAAAGGAAAAAAAGAAGAAGAGAGAATTATGGTGAGACTAAAGAGAAAAAGTAGAAATAACATAAGTCAAGCTATTAAGGTCTCGTTTGGTTCAACGTTTTAAAAACGCAGCATTTTCAAAACTTAGTTTTTTCTTCTTGAAAATACGTTTGTAAAACTATTTTAAAACACTATTTTTATAAACAAAATAGTTGTAAACGCAACATGTTTTTAAAACACTTCAAATTGGAGCATTTTAAAACGTCACACATGTAAAAAACAATGCGTTATAAACGCTGCATTCAAACATTTTTAAAGAGAAAACACTGTATTTTTTATTTTGATTAAAACACTCCACCAAACAAACACTAAATCACAAAAAATAATTTCATTTGGCTATACTCAAGCACTTCGTATATTAATTTCAATTTTTTTTTTGAATTGGACGACTTGCATAATTAAGTAGGAAACCTTTTATATAACAAAGGAAATAGGAAATATACTACATTCCTACCTAAAAAAAAGTTCACCTATTATTTTCGCGAGGTCTCGAAAAAATGTACACCTTATGCTTATTTATTTGTACTTTAAGTGACGAATGGGCTCCACCCCGATACGAGTTTTATTGAAAAACACTCAATATTTTTTAATATTTGTTAGTAATTGGGCTTGTGGCCCGATTATTTACTTCCGCTCACATGGAATAATATTTATATTATTAAAGGATAATTAGTTTCCTAATCCGAAGGGGTTCGGGATTGACTTTACTGATCCTACAAGAAATAGGTTTCTTGTACAATAATTTAAATAGAGCAACTAAGGAGATAAATCCTACACAGAAGAACACGTCTTCTAAGAGTGGCCGCCTCCTTCCTCTTTCTCCTAAAATTCTATCTCACCAAATACTCCATCTAGCCTAACCATAAAGAGGCTTGAATTTGCGGTGTGAACCAGTATTGATATTCGTGCTACGTGATATCAATCCGACGAGAGAGACCTGCAGGATTCTTCATCGTGACACACAAAGATTGTAGCTCAAGCTGAAAGTCTTCCACTTCGCTCAAAGTTCAAGTTCACACGAGATAACTCATGATTACTCTTAGATAATGAACTTGATTGTGTGATATATGAATAGATATATCCTTCATTGGTATCAGAGCTTATATGTTTGATTGCTCGTTTCGTTATGCCATGAATTACATGCTTTTATTTTTGGGTTTGTTTAAAAGTTTTACACGATAACAAACCAAATGAGTTTTATTATTTTATGTGTAAAATAATTTTATTTTTGAGAAAAATTTATATGTCTGAGTTCCCTATGACGAAGCGAACAACATACTAAATTCTCGTTGAAATTCGTTGGGTATTTTTCAAAATATCGCAAACCCAAGTTTTGTTGAAAATTGATTTTTTCCGAAACTTTGCATGCTGTTTTGACCTGTTTATTTTCTGTAAAACCGTGGTTTTATGGTCTATACTTGTAGTACTTCGCGAGGGCTTTCCAACGACACATTATATGCTTAATTTCGACTTAAAGTGAACGTTTTACGGCGTCGCGAAGTTGGCTCGTGGATCACGTTCGCGAGTCGATTTTTAGGGTTGAAAAATAGGCGTCCTACGACCCCCACTCTCGGCCTCGATGTGTGTGACTTTTGTGGCACTCCTTTCGATGTAAAAAGTACATGACTGGAAAGTACTCGATGATACGAATCCAACACCACCGTCCACGACCTCATCGGAGCACGGGAAGGCGGCACATGGAGCCCATTCTCCGACTAGGTGCATGGGAAGGCGGCATAGAGGATTACCAGTAAACCGTTGACTGGTCAACGGTCAAAGCATTGAATGCTGACGTGGCTGCCATGTCAGCACAATGGGACCCATTTTGGTGACACATATTGATGATGTCATCACTGACGTTAGCATGACGTCAGCCCTAGCGTACAGTCAGCCTTCCCGAGAAGCCCACACATGCAGGTGGCGTGTGTGGTGTTTCTGGACCTCCGTTTTTGTAACGGCTGATGCGTCTAGACTAATTTTGACCTTCTGACTTCTGAGTCCAATGGTGGCCTGTGTTTTGATCAATTCAGCCTGGAAATATTTGTTTTAGTTTTTTAGTGTATAAAAACATGTTTTTTGATTTATAAAAAAATCAAAAATAATATTCAGGGGCTGTTTTATCATTCTGTGATTGTTTAGGGCTATTTAGGATTGTTCTGAAATTTTAAAACTATTTTAAAGTCATTTTTTGCATATTTTATTGTTGTTTTGTTTAAATTATCAATTTATGAATATTTTCACGTTGTGTATATTTTGGTTGTGATTACGAGCCTTGCGGATTTTCCCTCCTTACGTGTATGATGTGATTATATTTAGTAATTGATTTTTTAGAACAAAAGTGAATCGATATATATATATATATATATATATATATATATATATATATATGCTTATGTCTTATTTTTCTTGCAATAAATTGTAGTGAAATGGCTTCTAAGAATGTAATCGCTGACCTTAACAAGGGTGAGAAATTGGATGGCACCAACTATAGTGTTTGACAAAGAAAAATCACGTATTTGCTAAATGAGCAAGAGGTTCTTGACATCGTAGATACTGTGATGGAAGAACCAGAGATGTGTAATTTGACCATCACCCAGCATCGCCAAAAAATGCAGGAATTCCTTAAATGGAAAAAGAAAGATCGATGTGCATGCTTTACTATGTTGAGTAACATGCATAATGATCTGATTGGCGAATTGGAGGATTGCCTGATTGCAAAACAAATATGAGACGACATTAAGCACATTTATGGGAATACTTCTGCTACAAAGTTGAGAACTTTGACTTACAAGTTTGAAAGCTATAAGATTGACCAGAAACGTAACATTCTTGAACAACTACGTGAGATGTCCAGAATGAATCGTGAGCTTAAGGCTGATGGTTCTATCTTATCTGATGAACAACAAGTTCAAGTAGTGATTCGTTCACTGCCTGACTCTTGGAGTAGTTTGAGGCGTATTCTGACTCATACGGACTCCATTTAGACTTTTGCAAATGTATCTTGCCATGTTGAGCTTGAGGCTGAGTGTCATGAAGCGAATCACGCGATAAGTGCTGCGACTCGTGATCTTGCTCTTGTTTCCCTTGAGGGTCCGCGCAAGCCACATGGGCAACGCAAGAAACAAGCTAAAGGCAAGAAGACTCAGAATTTTGGCCCCAAAAGTGACAAGATTACTAAACGCCGTAGAGGCAAAAAGAATATTGCTAGCGAGTGCTACAACCTGTGCCTTGGGTCATTTTGCTTGGACTTGTCCTGAGCCCAAGAAGGTATCCCTTAATCCTATCTCCATGCAAAGTTATGTTTGTTCTCATGTTTTATTAGCTGACTCTCTCCTGTGTGGATTGTAGACTCAGGCTCAACCAAACATGTGACGAGGGATCGAGGAGGATTTGTAGATTATCGAAAAGTTCCTGCGGGTACAAGAAGAATTTTCATGAGAAACAGTTTGTCTGTTGAAGTCAAAGGAGATGGCTCATACCAACTTCAATTGCGAAATGGACGCACATTGACTCTTCATGAAGTTCTTTATGCACCTGGAATTCGACATAATCTATTATCAATAGTACAATTGCTAGGACATGGATATTCTTTTAATTTTAGTAATGATCACTTGGATATTTGTTTTGGTGATGAGATTTTGGGACATGATTTTTTGTCAGATAATTTCTTTAAATTAGATTTGTTGGATTCCCATAATTCTTCTGTTAATTCTTCTTCTTGTATGGTTTATGATGATTCTAATTCAAAGTTATGACATGCTAGACTTGGACATATAGGAAAAGATAGGGTGACTAGATTGGTTAGAGAAGGCCTATTGGGGTCTCTCACCAAAGTCAACCTACCCTTGTGTGAATCTTGTTTGGTAGGAAAAGCTTGCCGAAAGCCTTTTGGTAAGGCAAAAAGAGCCACACATCCATTAGAGTTAGTCCATTTGGACATTTGCGGACCAATGAATGTTAAGGCACGTCATGGAGCTTCCTACTTTCTCACTTTTATCGATGATTACACACGCTATGGTTATGTTTACCTTATCTCTCACCGCGATGAAGCTCTTAAGTGTTTTGAGTGATTTCTCGCAGAGGTTGAGAATCAAAAGGATAAAAGCTTAAAAACTTTTAGAACTGACCGGGGCCTTGAATATTTATCTGATCAATTTAAAGAATTGTGTGAGAAAAAGGGAATACGCCGACAATTGACAATTCCTAGAACTCTGCAACAAAATGGTGTTGCAAAACAAAGGATTGAACATTGTTGGAAATGGTTAGGTCGATGATGGCACAAGCCAACCTCCCAATTTCATTTTGGGGGGATGTGCTAATGACTGCCACCTACATACTGAACCGAGTGCCTTCTAAGTCAGCTCCCACAACCCTTTATGAACTTTGGAAAGGTGAGAAGCCTAAATTGGGGTATCTTCATCCTTGGGGTTGTGCAGGTTATGTCCATAGTACCTCCAATATGTTTGGAAAACTAGGCCCTAGAGGAAACAAGTGTATTTTCATAAGGTATTTAGATACCTCAAAGGGTTATGTTATGTACGGTGGAAAACCTGACGTAGGAATGACTGAAACAGAGTTGCGCAACGTTGATTTCATTGAGAATGATTTCCCACAGATAGGTGAAGTTAGGAAAGACTTTGAACTTTTTGAGATGGAAGAAGAACATATGACATCCTTTGGCGAAGGTGGGGAATTGTCTCAACCTAATCCTACGGTACAACATGAGGTTGAGCCTATGAAACTCACCAATGAGAGTCATGGTGATCTTCATCCGAATGGGAGTACGGATTCTAGTAGGAGTCCGATACTAGAGCGAAGAAGTAAACGTGGGAATATACCTCGTCGTCGATTCGCGATCGAAGAGGAATATTTCCTAACTACTTCTTACAATTCTAGTGAGCCTACATCATACAAAGAAGCTCTTTCTTTACCTACAAATAGTGAATGAATGACTGCAATAGAAGATGAAATTTCCTCTATGAAAATGAATCAGGTTTGGGAGTTAGTTGATCTTCCGCAAGGTCGCAAGACTATTGGAAACAAATGGGTTTTCAAAGTCAAGTGAAAGGCAGATGGATCAATCGACAAATATAAGGCACGTCTTGTGGCAAAAGGCTTTACCCAAAGAGAGGGTTTAGACTATGAGGAGACATTCTCCCCTGTGGTGAGATTTTCCTCTGTTCGCCTAATCCTAGCGATGGTAGCACACATGGAGCTAGAACTTTATTAGATGGATTTTAAAACTTCTTTTCTCAATGGATAACTAGATGAAGAGATCTATATGACTCAACCAGAGGGTTTTGAAGTCAAGGGACAAAAGCGCAAAGTGTGCCGACTCAAATGTTCCATCTATGGTCTCAAACAATCATCTAGACGGTGGTACATTCGCTTTCATCAAGCGATAACCTCAATTGACTTTGTGATGATTGAGGAAGACCACTGTATTTATGTTAAACGATCCAAGAAAAAGATCTTGATTCTGTCATTATATGTTGATGACATCCTACTAGCTGGGAATGATATGGAGATGATAAATGCCACTAAAGAGTGGTTGTCTGCGCTTTTCGATATGACAGACTTGCGTAAAGAAAGCTATGTTCTTGGAGTAAAAGTCATTAGGGATCGTTCGAAAATATTTCTCGATTTGTCTCAAGAGACTTACATTAAGAAAGTTATCGAACGATTTGGCATGACTAACTCAAAACCCATTGTCACTCAAATGGAAAAAGGATGTGTCCTTAGTACAAACCAATGCCCTAAGAATGAAGAAGAGAAGAAGAGAATGTCTACGACTCCATATGCGAATGCGGTAGAAAGCTTGATGTATGCTATGGTGTGTACTCGACCTAACCTATGCTTTGAAGTTGGGATGTTGAGTCGATTCCAAAGTAATCTTGGACCTCAACACTGGATGGCAGTGAAAAGGGTTCTGCGTTACTTGGTGGGAACCACAAATTTAACCCTATGTTACCAAGGTGGGGATTTGAGCTTGAAAGGTTTCACTGACGCAGATTGGGCTGGAGATGTAGATGGTTATAAGTCTACTTCGGGCTATGCTTTCCTCCTTAGTGACGGAGCTATCTCTTGGAGTAGCAAGCAACAGACTAGCATCGCCTTATCTACGATGGATTCAGAGTACATGGCTTGCTCAGCTGCGGTTCAAGAAGCTATATGGTTGAGGAGTTTTCTTCAACATCTTGATGTTACGACGCATGTGGATCATCACGTAGTCATTGCTTATGATAGCATGGCTGCTTTAGGTTATACTAAAGATCCCAAGTATCATGGGAAGACGAAACACATTAATATCAAGTATCATTTCACTAGAGACATGGTTGCAGATAAGAAAGTTGTTCTAGAATATATTCCTACTAGAAGGATGTTGGCTGGCCCTATGACTAAGACTCTAGCTAGAGAGATCTTTCAGGATCGTATGTTGGGTTTAGGGCTTCGTAGGATTTGACTTTTATTCTGAGAACACTTTTGTTGACATTTAATTATTATTTTTCATTATCGTTTGAATAAATTGCAGTTTCATTTTATTCCTTTTATATGTTAATTGGATATTTTAATATGAAATTGTGTAGCATATATATTTTGATTAAAAAGATGTCATGGATATTGAATTGGCCCTCTCACACGGGTAATTCACCTTATCGCTAGATGGGCGAGCAAGTTGAGATAGTAAAAGTCTTTAGCACCTACGAAGGGGGGTACGCAAATGACATTATATTTATCGCCTTGGCATACGGCCAAGATGAGACCTTTTATAAAGGTCGACTTTATATCCCAAGGAAAAGTCCGAATGTGAGATCTTAAAGGGAGACACTAGAAGAGTGACTACTTTTAAGTACTCAGGTTAGACGCCAGAAGGGTGGCTAGACTAAGGTTCGTATGGCGTTTGAACATGGCATGCCTACTTTGTGTAGGAGTTCCACCACAACATACACATCATACTGTATGTGACTACAATGCGACTTAAGAAAGTGATTGAATGATCCCTGCTTCATCACTTTGTGAGTTATAGTGATCAAATCTAGGTCACGATTATACCCTATGTGACTTAGAATTGAACTATATCATGAACTTGGACGTTGATGATGCTACTTTGGCATGCTGACCAACGAGCTATGCACATACAGCCCTATGGAGCATTGCTGGGAAAGCAGTTAATCAAGAGTGATTGATATGAGTGTCTAAGGAAGATAGTATGATATGCATCTATATTTTTGTGTTTCAATGCCATGGCAATCATATTGAACATACGGGTCAAGAGATTGATCTTGATACACAAACATATTGAGTTTTAAGCACCGCTCTTGAGGGATTGCGGATGCTTAAATTGATGTATATATACGGTCTAGGGTATAGACGAGTTTTGTTTTTCGTCATGTCGCACGTTTCACTTCCAGTATGAAGAGACACTGTTTAACGGGTTTTTTGATGATACAATGTGGTAAGAGAGGTGAGTCCATGTGTGCAAGTGGGAGATGTTAGTAATTGGGCTTGTGGCCCGATTATTTACTTCCACTCACATGGAATAATATTTATATTATTAAAGGATAATTAGTTTCCTAATCCGAAGGGGTTCGGGATTGACTTTACTTATCCTACAAGAAATATTTTTCTTGTACAATAATATAAATAGGGCAACTAAGGGGATAAAACCCTACACAGAAGAACATGTCTTCTAAGAGTGGCCGCCCCCTTCCTCTCTCTCCTAAAATTATATCTTACCAAATACTCCCTCTAGCCTAACTATCAAGAGGTTTGGATTTGTGGTGTGAACCAGTATTGATATTCGTGCTACGTGATATCAATCCGACGAGAGAGACTTACAGGATTCTTCATCGTGACACACGAAGATCGTAGCTCAAGCTGAAAGTTAGGGGTGGAAATTTAAGGCACGACACGATTGACCGACACGAACACATCACGAAATTATAGGGTTTGGGCCGGGGCTTATCGGGTTCGAGCCGTTATCGTGCTGGCCCGATAAGGCACGTTAAGATTCGGGTCGTTATCGGGTTTTTACCGTGCCAGCCCGATAAGCACGAAAAAAAATTAGGTATAAATAGTATAAACCCTAAAAAAGAAACTATTAACTAAAATGTTGTGTAAGCTTGAAGACGGAAGGGTAACTCTCTGATCTCTCTCGTCTCTCACTCTCTCTTTACAGACTACAGTGCCGATTCCGCCGTCGATTTTTCACTCTCTCTTCTCAGATCAGCCCTTCTCACTTCTCGGATCGATTGAGTGACTGCCGCCTCGCCTCCGCCGGCTGGCCTCGACTCGCTCTCCCTTAGGTCTCAAGAGTCAAGACTCTCAACGATTCTCACTCACACCGGCGCAATCCCTCTCTCTAACAACTCCGAACTCCGAAGAAAGGTAACCGACTAACCGGCGTAATCCCTCTCTCTCTACAGTACTTGTTCTTGTTGATATATTTCTTGACATGGGCCTATTTCTCTTAGTTTAATTCTCTTATTTTGCAATTTTTTCTCCTACCAATCTACCATGTTTTTGTTAAATAAATCAGGTAGTTAGTGTTGGTACTTCAGATTTTGCTCCATCTTCCAAGTACGAATTGCTCCATGTTTTTGTTTTCGTGGCTGTTTCCAGTAAATTAATTACGCCATTCTCTTAAAATTTGGAGGTGAATCGATTTCTTGAAAATGGGCCTTGCTCAGTACTGTGCCCATGCAATTCGTTTTAGTTTATTCAATTTCTTACCATTCATTTGTTTGTTCAATGTCTTAGCGATGCATTCGTAGCTGTTTTCGGTAAGTTAATTAGCCTGATGCTGTCCCTAAAACTGTTAGGGTTCTGTTCTGCATGTAGCATATGAAATTAGATTGATAACCTAGATGGTTGTGATTATTATATGTTTTTAGCTTGAAATTATATTCACTCTGCATGTAGCATTGGGAAATAGTTTGCTGAAGTTGGATGTTCCATTTATTCTGGTTGCAATTCACATGGTTTTGGACTTGGACTATGAAAGCTTATCTCGTCTGTTGACCAGTTGGGTTTAGTACAAAAGGAGTTAGAGTTTTAGAAACAAAATTGAATCAGGAGTAATTACGCGCCTCTCTAAAAATTCGGAGGTGAACCGATTTTTTGTAAATTGGCCTTGCTAAGTACTGTCAAATTTTAGTTTATTCAATTTCTTACAATTCATTTTGTAGTATGTTGTCAAATTTATAAACCACACTTAGATAATTACGGAATGGTTGTTGTGTTATAATTTTTTACCAAACTCAGATGCTTACAAAAGGTTGCAGTTTCTCTTATGGTTAATAAATTGCCAAAGGAGATTTTCAAAAATGAATATGCAAATAGACTAATAGGCTTCTCATGTAAATAATGTTGAATATATGGGAATTATAGGGTTCTATTCAGCTCATTTTGAAAGATGTAATTATCTCATATGAGGTTTAATTGTTGGTGAAGCTGAAAGGGTGAGTGAAGTGTCCATTTTTTGGCATTATGAAAAAAAAACCAGAAAGAAAAATTGAATGAGAAACTTTAGTTGGCATATAGTCTTAAGAAAGAAAAATTGAATGAGAAACTTTAGTTGGCATATAGTCTTAAAATTGAATTCATTTTACTCTTACTTTTTATAACTATTTTAGTGGTTGAAGTTTATTATTATTACTTTGATGGTTGAAGTTTTCCGGTTAATGAATTGTTTTTATGTTGTTTCCCTTCATGGCTTCATGGATATATGTCACTTACAAATTCTTATCCTATTAAATATTTTCTTTTTCTTTTTGTTTTTAATTCTATACAGAGATCATGTATGGATGATCAAATAAATTTGAGTGACGTTGATGGTGATGATGTCGTTGAGATGAATGCAGAAACATTCACCACCACATCTACAAATGAGCCAAAAAAAAAGCAAGGAATCTTCGATCAAATGTTTGGAAAATCTTTGAGAAGATTCCGTTACAAGATGACAACATTCAAAGAGCAATGTGTAAGTTATGCAAAAATGTCTATAAAGTTGATAGCAAGAATGAAACTGGCACATTAAGCCGTCATATGAAAAATTGCCCAAGAAGAAATGCACGTGATTGTGTGTTCCCGGGAAATTGCTCCCGTGCCCCGCGCGCCCTTGGATAGGGGTTCGCGTCCGTGCAGATGCGGTGACATCCACTGCTCTCGTTCCACCCGCCCTTGTCTAGGGGAGGACGAAATCAAAAGTGCGAGAGGAGTGCTGTCGGAATAGCGCGTTTGAATGCGCCTCGGTTGCCTTTAGTGGATTTTTGATCCAGTATGGGAACTTATGGTTTCCCGCATCAAGTTATCCCTTTTTTTAGGGGATACCAGGATATGGGAATGCATCACCCTTCTATTCCCATTCTCCCTTTTTTAGGGAAAACGTGAAAGTGCAAGGAAGGAATGTTGCAGCGCCCCCACTATGGATTTTATGAAAATAGCCTTATGGCCTATCTCGGATCACTATGGGCGCTTTGGGTTTTCTACGTCAAGTTATCCCTTGTTTAGGGGATACCAGGACATAGGAATACATCACCTTTCCATTCCCATTCTCCCTTGTTTAGGGGAGAACGTGAAAGTGCAAAGAAAGGTGTTGCGAGGCCCCACTGGATCCAAAATGTTTTAGAGTTGCCATATTTATTTTAAGGCAAAAATAAAGCAAAACCAGAAAAAGAAAACCAGAGATAATAAAAGCGGGTTCGGAAGCTAAGTTACGAGTTGGGAAGGTGCTAGGCACCCAACTCGCCCTTTCGGTCTCAAAACAGTTTTTGGCTACAGTATGCTTTTTTTTGTTATATTTATTTAACAGATAAATAAAGCATTACCTGCCTACAAATACATCCATTTGTCTACATTATTTGTTGCAACGTCTCTTTACAAATAATTACAGATATACTTGAAAATATTTGGCCATAATAACGGCTCTATTACATAATATTTACTAATCTAATCCGGGCAGCACAACGGCTTATATTGACTACATTGGGCCGGATTTTAAATACAACTTTAAATAATAAATGAGCGGAAAAGTAAATGGATAAATAAAATAACGCCCTTAAAGGTTTTTACCTTTCAGAGCGAGGTGTGCTCGCCCTGTCCTTCTCGGGAGAGGGAGACTTTTATTGATGCTGCTGATGTGATTTGGGCAGAGTGACGGCTTATATATGGTGTTTTTGGCTCACTCACTCGGGCAGAATGACGGCTTAGTTTTTGTGGTTTTGGCTTATTTGGTTGGGCGGAATAACGGCTTATATGGGTTGATTTTCAGCCTATTACTCGGGTAGAGTAACGACTTACTTTATGGTTTTTGGGCTGGGGAAATAGGGTGGATACCTAGCTGGGGGGCTAAGGCTCACTTCTACCTGCTGGTTTTGAGTTTGGAGGAGATTTGGCAGAGTTTCGAAGCTTTTTGAGGTGATCGCTCACTATCTCACATCGCTCTCTATTTCTCCAGCGTAACGATAACGCGGAGAATTTTATCGAAGGAATTCTCTGCTGAATGATCGACTGAGAGCCTCTATTTATAGGCTGAACTGAGGACTCAGAAGGAATTAAAATTCCTTATTCACGCTTCATCCGTTAGTACACAGCGCAGGAGAATTTGTATTTTATGGCAAATGAAGGTGCACTGTTGAAGAAAACTGGGCGTAATAGACTAAATTGGGTGCCATGCCCATTGAAATTGGGCGCCATGCCCAATTTGCATGGTGGCCATGCAAATTTTGAAACTTTGCTCTTTTTGTGCACTTTGGTCCCTGCAGTTCATCCTTTTGTGCATCCTGCTTTGTCCTTTTGCACTTTTGACCCTGTAACTTGACATTTGTTAATGTTTTAACAGGTCTTGATATTTTATGTCATGTCACATACGAGGGGTACGAAATTGGGGTGTCTACAGTGATGTGGGTCATCTACTCCTTGGTGGGGATCAAGGATCGATGTCTTTGAAAGCATGTAAGTTTGATGGTGAACATTTTCGCGAGTTAGTAACTACTGCTATTGTCATGCATGATTTACCATTTCAGTTTGTTGAGTATGATGGGATTTGAGCATGTTTTGATTATTTGTGTCCAAATCTTCATTGTGTGTCTAGAAACACAATTAAGGCTGATATTCTTACTATGTATGCAAGAGAAAAAGTTAGGATGCAATCTATGCTAGAATCAGCTCCTGGTAGGATTTCTTTGACATCTGATTGCTGGAGTAGTATCACTACGGATGGTTATCTAAGTCTTACGGCTCATTTCATTGATATCAATTGGAGTTTGCAAAAAAGGGTGCTTAATTTTTGTTTTTTTACCTCCTCCACATAGTGGTGTTGCTTTGTGTGACAAAATCATTTCATTGGTACGTGAGTGGAATATTGATAGCCGAATTTTCTCTTTGACTTTGGACAATGCTTCTGCTAATGATGTGTCTGCTGATTTGTTGATGAAGCATTTCAAAGGATCACTTGTTGCAAATGGAAAACTTTTTCATGTTCGTTGTTGTGCACACATTGTTAATTTAGTGGTTCAAGAGGGATTGAAATATATTGATAAATGTGTGCATAAAGTCCGTGAAAGTGTTAAGTATGTGAGAGGGTCTCAATCAAGGAAGGTAAAGTTTTTGGAGGTTGTGAGTCAAATGCAATTGGACTCTAAAAGAGGTTTGAGACAAGATGTGGCAACAAGATGGAATTCTACTTACCATATGCTTGAAAGTGCTTTGTTTAATCGACGTGCATTCTGCCATCTAGCATTACTTGATTCAAATTATAAGCATTCTCTTGATGCATTAGAGTGGGACAAGGTGGAGAAGATATGTGATTTCTTGAGTTTGTTTTATGAGATAACTAATATTTTTTCTGGAACAAAGTATCCCACTTCGAACTTGTATTTTCCGTGTGTTAGTACATGTTATGAGTATTTGTAGAGGAATGCTGAAAGTGATGATGTGTATGTCAAGGATATAGCCTTAAGGATGCTTCCAAAATTTGAGAAGTATTGGTCGGAGTTTAGTTTGGTTTTGGCATTGGCAGTGGTTGTAGATCCTCGGTATAAACTTGATTTTGTGGATTTTGAATATGAAGAGATCTATGGTTACCGTGGTTCTCCTGCATTTTTGAAAGTCAAGGAGACTTTGTTTAGTTTGTTTGCTCAATATGAAAAGAGATCAGATATGAATCATGTTCATGAATCTAGCAATCCCAATTGTGGTAATTCCAAGGAAACTTCTAACATTCTACGAGATGAAAGAAAAAAAGAAGTTGATGGTAATTTTTCTATTCTTTTGATCTTTTCTTATTTTTATATGTTACTCTTAAGTTTTCCAATTTTTAATTAACTCTTTTAGTACAACTTGTTTTTTGTTTTTCTATAGAAATTCAGGACATTCAATAATGATGGTGCTTTTGGTGTTCATAAATCTCAATTAGAGCTTTATTTGGATGAGCCAAGATTGAATTGTGAAGACCATCTAGATATTCTTGATTATTGGAGATCAAATCAATATCGGTATCCTGAAATTGCAGCTATGGCTCGAGATATTTTATGCATTCTAGTTTCAACTGTTTGGGTTTTGGTTTTAGGCACGATAACCTTATCGTGCCGTGTTAGTGCCGAAGCTTATCGTGTCGTGCCCTTATCGTGCTAGCCCGATAAGGGCACGACACGACCGATTTGCCACCCCTACTGAAAGTCTTCCGCTTCGCTCAAAGTTCAAGTTCGTACGAGGTAACTCATGATTACTCTTATATAACGAACTTGATTGTGTGATATATGCATAGATATATCCTTCAATATTTATAAAACACTTAATTAATATTTCATAATCGACGTGAAAAGTCAATAGTGTCATCCTCCAAAAAGATTTTCGTTATTTTTGTTTGTTTATTTTTGTATTTATAAGTATTGTTTACTCGTGGATGAGCAAAGTTTAAGTTTGGCGGTATTTGATCGATGTATTTTATACGTCGATATCAGGTACTTTTATGACTTAAATTGAGCGATTCCACGAGGCTTTTGGCTATTGATAGGTGTTTTTCAGTTGTTTTATGAGTTTCAGGGTTTTAGGTGAAATTATATGAATTATGAGGCTTTTAGTGAAGATTTCAAAGAAGGGGCCAAAGTGTAAATTGAAGAAGAAACGACAAAGAGTCATTCTGGACACCTTGCGGACGCAAGGTGTATGGATCTTGCCTTCGCAAGGTCGGCAGAGAACAGCCCCCGAAATTGAAGACCCTTGTGGACGCAAGGGGTAATGACCTTGCGGCCGCAAGGTACCGCCTTTTTGAGGTTTTCGAGCCAGATTGAAACTCCTATTCCTATACAACTCTGTGGTATAAATAAAGGACGGTAGCCAAGGTCAAAGGACGTCCAAGAAGTAGTTTTATACAGTTCTAGCATAGGATTTAGCTTGTATAACATAGTTTAGTTGTTGAAATTACAGTTTTGGAGATCGATCCATGTATTCGTTCATCTCCATGTGAAGTTCATCTTCAAGGATGAACTAAACATCCATTAATCTAGGAGTTGGGAGGTAACTTGTATCGAATCTATGCTTTAATCTATTTTTATTCATTCAATTCTTGTTGATCGTGGTGTTTATCAATCCCTTTATTATCTCGCTTTGAACAAATGAATGTAATCGTGAGTAATAAAGGCCTAGAGGTGCGGATAACTGCATGACTAATATGCATATATCGTACACTGGCTCACCATCATGATAAGTTGAACATATTGATGCACGAGAGTGATAAGTTAGGGTCATGTTCCATATATGACCTAAGTGACAGTTAGGATCCATATGTTCTTGTGCCTAGGATATAGACTGGACGAATTATTTGGAGATGGAGACTGAACGGTAATTCGACAAGCTAAATCCATATTTTGTGAACGAACCCAAGAAATTGAATGATACTTTAATTAAATAAGCTATAGAGGAGATACAAGTGAAACCCTAATCCTAGATTTCCCTCTACCATAAGATCTTCATAACCTGTAATTGCTGCTAATTTAGTTAATTCTAGTATAATAATTAGTTTAGATAAAATCAACATAAAAACCCTCTTTAGTTTAATAATCGCTATCAATAATCGTGCTATTTGTTATCTTCTTGTCTCTGTGGTTCGACCCTTGCTTCCCAAGCTATTCTACAATAGTCTTGTCCACTTGCAATGAATAAATTTAAAATAAGACATGATCAAGTTTTTGGCGCCGTTGCCGAGGACAAGCTAGTTTGCATAGTTAGTTTGTTGGTATCGTAATTTTAAATTCAGTTTTATTAAAATAAATATACAAATAATAAAAATAAAAATAAAAATACAAAAAGATTTTATTTGTTTTTAGTAGTTAGTTTTTGTTTTATTTGATTTATTTTATGCACTGTCGTAGATCTTTAAATCCTAAGTTAGTAGAATTAAATCAAAATATAAATAATCTTGGAAAGAATCAGGAAAACCCTGATAATTAGGAACACAACCTGATAATCAAGAACATCATAATCAAGAGGATCCTCTGGTCGATCCTCCAATGGATAATAATAATCAAAATTCTGAAAATCCGGCCCATCCGGTGAATGCAAATCAAAGAATGAAAGAACCTGCTGGAAGAAATATGGAAGTAGTAGTAAATCAAAGAACTATAAATGATTATAGTAGACCTATCGCTGAATGTAGCAACATCATGTCTAGTCTTACCGGAAGCAGTAAGGAATTTTGAACTTAAAGGTCATTACTTTAATATGATACCTTCTTTTCATGGAATGCCTGCTGAAGATCCAGTAAGTTTCTTTAGAGAATATGAGTATATGATGAGTACTTTTCCGTTAGAAGGTTTGACTAAAGACCAAGTAAAAATGAAATATTTTCCTAGTGCATTAAAAGAATCGGCGAAAAGATGGTTTATGAATCTAACACCTAGTAGTGTTTACACTTGGGCTCAATTATATTATTTGTTTATGGGTAAATATTATAAACATGCATCTCTTACTGAATACAGAAAACAAATCATGTCTTTTCAAAATGAACCAGGTGAAACATTCCATGAAGCATGGGATAGATTTAAAAATTTACTCATAATGTGTCCTCATCATAATCTATCTCAAGATGTGTTAGTACTTCAATTCTATCATGCTATTTTGCCTTCTTTACAAACTATGGTTGATAGTGCGGCTGGTGGTTCTATTAATAGAATGACACTAGGTGCACTAGAAGAATTACTTGAGATGTTAAGTGCAAATTCTCAACAGAAAAGTGCAAGAGGTAAAAGTAGAAGTTTATTTCAAGTTCAATATAAACCAGAGATGAATACACAAGCTCAATTTGAAAATTGGCAAATTCAAGAAGCATGTGCTATTTGTAGATTAAATTCTCATGCTACTAATTTTTGTCCATCTAGTGCTATGTACTCTGAACAGGTTAATGCCATGAACATGTATCCTCAAAGACAAAGGAATGATCCTTACTCGAACTCATATAATCCTGGTTGGAGGAATCATCCTAATTTTTCATGGGGATGAAATAAACCATTACAACCTCAACAATTCCCAAATCAAGGACACTTGCGAATTGAAGAAGTATCGAAGTCAGATGGAGCTAATAAAGGGCAAGTTGCTCTAAAAAAATATGAACTAGAAGAGTTGGAAAATTTAAGGAATAAATTTGCAAAAGTTGAAAGTGAAAAAAGAGAAGAAGGGAAGTTCCCTAGTCAGACTGAACAAGCAAAATCTATCACTATTCTACGAAGTGGTCGAGTAATCGGAGAAGAGGTAAGTAATCCTATCCAATCTTCTGATGTGCCTGATGAAGTAATTAATTCTGAAAAAGAAGTTAAAAAGGATAAAAGTATATATAATCAAGTTAAAGAAAAAGAAGTACCAAATAAAGATAGTCAAGTTGAAGTAAGTTAAGAAAAAGAACAAGAGGAAGAGGAACCTTATGTGGCACCACCACCTTATGTTCCTCCAATTCCATTCCCTAGAAGACTTATGAAAAACAGGATGGATAAGCAATTTTCCGAAATTTATAATATGTTATCCAAGGTGAATATTAATCTTCCTTTGCTTAACGTTATAAAAAATATTCCAGCTTATTGTCACGGACTTAGAATTTTTGCCCTAACTCTACCCAATCCGTGCGGCACTAAGACAATTCCGTTAGTCCTAGTCAGCCTTACTCCACTCTTGCTTACCAACTATCCCTAAATGCCAACCCTAAATTATGTGACGATCCCACCCACTACGATTCACACCTATTTGAAGGCACTAAGTTGGAAAGAAGAGATCACTCAAAGAGACTCAAAGAAGGAAACAAATGTTTATTGAGCTCTCCCAAAGTTGTCTTGTTACAAATGAGGCATCACCTATTTATAGGCTACCACCTTTAATCCTACAAGCCTCTAGAATATTCTATACAAGTCTAGGGTATTCCTACCATTTCCTAGAATTCTACTATATTCTAGAATACTCTACTACACTCTACTATATACTAAAGAGTTCTCATAACTTCTAGAACATTTCAGAGTACTCTAGGACAAACTAGAGGACTCCGGAAGACTCTAGTAACTTCTAGAATATCCCAGAGTACTCTAGAACAACCTAGAGGACTCCGGAAGACTCTAGTAACTTCCATAACATTCCGGAGTACTCTATGACATACTAGAAGACTCCGGAAGTCTCCGTAATACTCCGGAAAATTCTAGGTGCAGGACGTGATATTCTCCCCCACCTAAGTTCGTGACGCCCTCGTCACGGCTATTGCTCGCGCCTAGCTTGTTGCTCTTGAAGCCTCTTTACCACCTCGGCATATGTCCTCGGCCCAATAGTCTTCTCCCCAGGCTTGAGCTTTGATCCGTTCACAAACTCAATGGCACCAAGCGCCTTTGTCTTGCTTGTGCCTTCTCTTTTCGATACCAATGGTATCATGCAAGAAGCGTTCCCATCTCCGCCGAGCATCATCATCACACCAAAATAGGGCATGGGTGCAGCGTTGCACTTGTCCATAAAGTCTATGCCAAGTATCGCCTCGTGATCATCACATGGAAGAAGTAGTGAGAAAAGAGGTTCTTAAGCTTCTTGATGCGGGTATAATTTACCCAATATCTGATAGTAAATAGGTTAGTCCAGTTCAAATAGTTCCTAAGAAATCAGGAATTACATTTGTTAAAAATGATAAAGATGAGTTAGTTCCCACGCGAACTATCACTGGTTATAGAATGTGCATAGATTTGAGGAAATTAAATGCGGTAACTAGGAAGGACCACTTTCACTTGCCATTTATTGATCAAATCTTTGAAAGATTAGCTGGTCATGAATATTATTGTTTTCCTGACGGTTTCTCTGGCTACAACCAAATCCCAATAGCACCCGAAGACCAAGAGAAAACCACTTTTACATGTCCATTTGGTACCTTTGCATTTAGAAGAATGCCCTTTGGACTTTGTAATGCCCCAGCTACTTTTCAAAGATGCATGATTTCTATATTTTCAGATATAGTGGAAAGATGTGTTGAAGTATTCATGGATGATTTTTCAGTATTTGGGAATTCTTTTGACCATTGCCTAGAAAATCTTATATCAGTTTTGAAAAGATGTTGTGAAACTAACTTAACCCTAAGTTGGGAGAAAAGCCATTTCATGGTTAAACATGGAATTGTCTTAGGTCGTGTTGTGTTTAATAAAGGAATTGAAGTCGATAAGACAAAAATTGAAGTTATATCACAACTACCTCCTCCAACTTCTGTCAAAGGTGTTAGAATTTTTCTAGGAGATGCAGGTTTTTATAGAAGATTTATAAAAGATTTTTCAAAAATCTGTAAACCTTTATGCAATTTGTTGGCAAAAGATACCGAATTCATTTTTGATCAAGAATGCTTGAATGTATTTAACTTATTAAAGGAAAGATTGACAACTGCCCCAGTTTTAACCAGCCCCGATTGGTCTCTTCTTTTCGAGATCATGTGCGATGCTTCGGACTTTGCAATTGGAGTTGTGTTAGGTCAAAGGGTAGATAAGAAACCACATGTAATTCATTATGCTAGTAAGACATTGAATGATGCACAACTTAATTATACAACCACAGAAAAAGAATTTTTAGCAGTTGTGTATGCATTAGAAAAATTTAGACCATATTTGCTAGGATCAAAAGTTATTATATTTTCTGATCATGCAGCTCTAAAATATCTTTAAGAAAGAGGCAAAACCTAGACTCATAAGATGGATGTTATTATTGCAAGAATTTGACATTACTAATAAAGATAAAAAGGGAACGGAAAACGTCGTAGCCAACCATTTTTCTAGGTTGGAATTTTCACCTTTACTTGAACGGCAATGTCTTGACAATAAAATTCCTGTAAATGAAGACTTCCCTGATGAACAATTATTAGCAGTTAAAAATTTAGATCCTTGGTATGCTGATTATGTCAATTATTATGTTTCTGATCTCATCAACCCTGATTTTGATTTCTATCAAAGAAAGAAATTTTTAACAGATGCAAAGAATTATTTTTGGGAAGAACCTCATTTGTATAAAATGTGTTCAAACTCTATAATTAGGAGATGTGTTCCAGAACAAGACCAACAAAGTATTATGGCATTTTGTCATGAATACTCTTGTGGTGGTCATTTTAGTGGTAATAAAACTGCTAAATTTTTTTTGCAATCTGGATTATATTGTCCTTCTATTTTTAGAGACTGTGACATATTTTACAAAACTTGTGATAAATGTCAAAGAACCGGTGGAATAGGTAAAAAAAATGAAATGCCCTTGCATATGAATATAGTTGTTGAAATTTTTGATATCTAGGGTATTGATTTTATGGGTCCCTTTCCGGTCTCTAATGGTTGTGAGTATATTTTAGTTGATGTTGATTATGTGTCTAAATGGATAGAAGTCATTGGTACTAAAAATAATGATTGAAAAACTGTTGTCAAGTTTGTGGAGGATATTCTTGCTCGGTTTGGAGTACCGAGGGCCATAATTAGTGATCAAGGAACACACTTCACTAATAGATTGCTAAATTCAGTCCTTAGAAAATATGGTGTAACTCATAAGTTAGCCACACCAAATAATCCTCAGACATCTGGCCAAGTAGAAGTTAGCAATAGACAAATAAAAGCGGTTTTAGAAAAGACAGTGAGACCAAATCGTAAAGATTGGGAGTCAAAACTTAAAGATGCTCTTTGGGCATACCGAACTGCATATAAAACCCCAATAGAAATGAGTCCTTATCGGATGATGTATGGCAAGGCTTGTCATCTGCCAGTTGAAATTGAACATAGGGCCTATTGGGCTATCAAATAACTTAACTTAGATTTAACTTTGGCTGGTGAGGAAAGACTGTTTCAGTTGAATGAATTGGAAGAACGTAGATTAAATTCATATGATAATGCTAAAACTTATAAAGAGAAGACCAAGAAATATCATTATAAGCCATGTTTGGGCAGCCTCCAGTAGTCACTCCGAAAAATCCCTCTCTCTCTCTCAAGCAAAGCAGCAGTAGATCTCTTTCTCCCTCTCATAAATCCGGCGAAGCTTCCACATTCTGGCCAAGATTCAAGCCAAGGTACTTTCTCCTTCAAGCTTCATCTCTCCATTCACCCTCATCTCACTCCCCTAAGCCTTGAAGAAAGTGCACCACCATTGATTCTGGCGAGAAGCTTCGAGAAATCCGGCCAACCTCTTTCATCTACTAAAGCTTGCAATCCAAGTATTTTCTAACCCTCTCAGTTAAATTTTTGACGTGTCAAAATGTTTGCATGCTAGGGTGTTAGATTTATTTTGCGTAAATTTTATTGTTGCATGCTTTATTAGTCGAGCTGTGATAAATTTTAATTTTAAGAAGAGAGTAGATTTTTAATTTTTTTTGCGCTTAAATTCATATGGCTCATAAGCGTAGAAACACTGGCGCGTCCACGTCCCGCTCCCAAGAAGAGGAGCAAGATTTTGATGTCCACCGCTTCATTTCCTTTGAGGCTTCGAAGAGCTACTCTAGGAAGCTCTCCAAGAGCATAATCCTTGAAAGGGGATTTCAAGCTCAAGATTTTGCCCTCCCTGACCATTTTTATCGCCGTAGGTGGGTTACTGTCATTGCTTCTCCGGGCGAGGCCATCGTGGCCATAGTCCGTGAATTTTACGCCAATGGGCAAATTTCTATAGATGGTAGTGTGCTAGAGACTATTAGTGTTAGGGGTATAGATGTTAGTTTTTCGTCCCAAGATATTAACAGTTATTATGGCACTTCTAATTTGTGAGTGGTGCCGACCGGTACAGCCGCCACCTTTCTGACCCTATTTCTCTCGAGGCGGTAAATGCGACTATCGTAACGCCTGGTGTGGTTTGGACCTTCAACCAAAACCCACCATTCCGTGCCCGCACTATGGAGAAGACCTTTCTCACGAACACGGCCAAGGTCGTGTTCAAATTTATATGTGCATGACTCATGCCTTCCAGTCACCAATACACTGTGACTTGGAATAAGGCTGTCTTGATCTACACCATCCTTACGGGTGGGTCTGTCGATGTTGGCCGCCTGATCAACGACCAAATGGACCCTCATTAAGAGGATACTACAAGCGGCGGGATTTCTTCGAGGTTTGATTCTGGGACTATGTGGTCAGGTCGAAGTGGGCTCGGTCTTGGAGAAGAATTAGGGAGGTGCCCGGCATTACTAGAGGCATTGTTTGAGGGCCGCTCTTGCCGCGAGTGAGAAGCCCTCGTAAGGAGGTGCCTGAGGAGGAGGACCCGTTGGAGGCGATCTCCAACAGGCAGGAGGAGATTGTCCTCCAAAATAAGATGATAAGTCAGCAGTTGGCACAAGTGCGTGCCAACCAGACTTATTGGGCTGATTGGATTAACCAGGTGGGGGATAATGTCTCCATATTTTTTGGGATGCCACCTAGCATGATCCCCGAGTTTCGTCCTCCTTCGTTATTTCCTCCCGACTCGCCGTGAGTCGAGGCCCACGTTTCTTCCTCTTTCGTTAGGTGGGCCTGCTATGTCTTTTTGATATTTGTCCTCCTCCATCAATCCTCTCATATGTTCCTCAATTTTGGGGGAAAAATAGAAATTAAGTTTGGGGGAATTCTAAGCCCAAAGTCCTGGGGTCCCGGCCTAAGGAAAAGTGGAGGGATGAGTTACGTTTTTAGGGTGGGGAAAAATTTCTTTTCCCTCTATCGTGTCTTCTCCTCACCCGACTTTCTTGCTTTTTAATTTTTCTTATTTTCGGAGATGTTGCCGTGCCCAGAATACTATAATATTTGGTTCTTTCGGGTAACCATTATGGGGACCCATCATAAATTGTGTCATCATCATCTCCAAATTTTTTATAAAAAATTGAAAAAAATAAAAAATATATTTTAATTCAAAATTTTCATCCTCGAGTCTTTGG
>CM028379.1:26971862-27004099 GCA_013146195.2 Codonopsis lanceolata
CTACAGCGACTTTTGACTTTGGTAAGTATCAACAACATTGGTCGAGTCGAGATTTATTTCCACAAGGTCGACAATCACGGGCATCGAGATTTTTGCTTGAATCTCATATTTTCATTGAGACTTTTTAAGTTGCGGCAATTTCTTTCTGAACTTTGTAAAACTCATTGATCTTTGAAGCTCACGGTTTTTCTTGAAATTCTTTTAAAATCACCAGATAAAGAAACATGGATTCTTTAAGTGTTTCAAACTTGGAATACATTTCTTGCATTTGTTCGATAAATCATCAACACTTGAGTCGGTAATCTTCTCCTCCTGCCTTTTTGAATCATGACTTACTTTAGCAGTCCTTGGAAGTTGACTTGACTTTCTTTTAAGGCGACTTATGATTCCTTGTCCATAAAATCCATTTCTATTTTCTTAACCACAAGCGATCGGGTTTGATGACCTTGGTCGTTTGGAGTTTGTAATAGGTGAGCTTGACGGCTCATTTTCGGGCATCTTTGAATATTTTGGACTTGGAAACTCATTTTAGAATCATATATTGCGATTCTGCAACAAGACACGATTTGCTTCTTGCTCAAAATCGGCCAGATTCATCTTCGAATCATTTCAATCAAGTTGCAAGATTTTGATCTTCGGCAACTAAACCCTTTTGTTTTCAAAATTTACGGGAGCTCTTTTGTAATACTCATTTTTTGTAAAAGGACAATTTGAAGCAAAGTGACCGAGGCTTTCTACGATTAAGCAGCACATTTTTCTTTCTCAACCTTGTCTTCATTTGTTTTGAAGTAAGGCTTTTGAAAGTTTGAAGTAGATGGTTTTGGAAGCTTGAAGAAGGTTTTTGGGTTTGATGAAGACTTTTGAAAGTTTGTGAAGGTTTTGAAAGTTTCTTTTAAAGATTTAAACTTTCTAAATTGTCTAGCAAAAGCGACAAATTCATCTTCATCAAAGTCATCATCGACGATGATGTAGAAGTTTTTGAAGTTTCTTCTTGACTTGAAGAGATATACCTTTAAAATTTTCTCAATTTCTTGAGTTTTGAGAACTTCTTTTCATAAATTTTTAGACTTGCAGACTAAACGTATATGAGTTTTGTTCAAGTCTCAGCTTCCTTAATGGCGTGACTTTGACATGCCATCTACTTCCCAAACTACTAAGAAAGCGCATATTTAAATCTTTCATACTATAAACTTTACCAAAGAAGAACATCTATTACTTACCTCGATCTATCATAGGCATTCTTTAAAGATTCTTTTGGATCCTTCTTGGCATCAAACTCTTTGTATGCAATCATAAAGTTTGTTGTCCTTGGTGTTTTGATCTCCTTCTACATACTCTACAAGAGCATCCCAAATTTCCTGGCGATTACACAATCATATATATGCTTGTAGTTTTCATCGAGTACATCACTTGACAGGGATATGCTGCTACGGCATCCAGTCCATCGATAATTTTGTCTTCCTCGATCCATTCGATTGAGGTTTGAGGACATATTCTTCTTCTACGAGGAGCAAGAGGGTTCTGAGTATCATCATCTGCGCGAGAAGATTTACCAACTTTAGTATTGATTTTCATAGGTTGCATAGGACCACCTCTTACACATTCCATCAATCGTTTATCTATATTGTTCATATATCTTGTAATTTTTCCTTCCAAATATCAAAGTGATCTTCATAAAAATGGGTACTTGAGTGACATTGTTTGATTGAAAAACTTTTAGAGTTGGCCATGATCGAGCTTTCAAGCTGTTAGGCTTGGAAAATAGTTTTTCAGAAAGCAAAGCTCTGATACCAATTGTAAGTCCGGATAGCATGAAGGCTAGAGGGGGTGAATAGCCTTTAAAAACTTTGAGGGTTGATTTGTAAAACTTAAAGATTGGCGGAAAAACTTAGTTTTATCGGTCGGTGAGGGTGGTCTTTTGCTGGCGGTGACACTTTGAAATCCTTAAGGCGATAAATGTTGGTCGTACCGGTAGGTGACACAACTATGAGGAAGTTGTCTTTAAAGTTGATCACTTAATATAGAGAAGAAATTGAAATACAAACTAAGCGAACAATTAAGCAAACAATTGTTGTTAGCGGTGCGGCCGACACTTAATTAGTTAAAAACTTCTTAAGTGTTGTATCGATTTGCAAGAAATATATAAGCCGGTGACAAATCGGTTGAAGTGGTTCCGATAAACCGCTACGCGTCCACTACCAAGTTGGTCGGACTTGGATTTTTGAAGTGCACTAATTTTATTAAAAATCTATTTGATCTCTAATGGATCAGTGTACAACAAAAGACCAGTGTTTGTGGAGAATGATTGAGAAATAATCAAACTCGTGAGACAAACTGACTGATTTCTAAATTTTTTTTAAATGAATCACTCAATGTTTGCCTAAAAAATAACTAGAAAGAAATATTCAATGAAAAATATCTAGCTAAAGTTTTTAAGAAGACAAAGTCACAGAGAAATTTCTTGAAAGTATGTAGGCTTTTGACTTCTGTAAAATTATTGTCTTCAATAATGCTTCCAGTGGGTATTTATAGATAGTCTTCAAGAGTAACCCGTTAGGAACACATTTTGAATTTGAAAATGTGTTTGGCAGATGCAAGATCTCAAAAGATCCTGTGAAATATTATCTAGCAGTATATCTACCAAAAACACAAAGTAGGAAAGTGTCAGTACATGTATATGATTAATCAAATAAGGAAAGGTAAACTGACACTAAAAATATTAAGGTCAGCTGAAGTGAATAG
Source organism: Codonopsis lanceolata (assembly GCA_013146195.2). Classification (NCBI taxonomy): domain Eukaryota; kingdom Viridiplantae; phylum Streptophyta; class Magnoliopsida; order Asterales; family Campanulaceae; genus Codonopsis; species Codonopsis lanceolata. The sequence continues at coordinate 26,974,605 of CM028379.1, forward strand.
CTGACCAAAGATAACTTAACTTTCTTGGCTGACAATCAAGTGAAATGATTTTAAGCAAATCTAATTATGTGCAAGATTCAACAGGAGTGATGAACGTGAAAATAAAGCTAAGTGTAATGATTAAATTGAGAAAAAAAAGTAAAGTGATCATAATGAAAAAAGCTGGAAAGTAGGATGACCAAATTGTTATTTAAGCCTATTTTGAATATTAAAAGTACATTTGTCAAATCATTTACGATGAAAAGGAAATTATTTTCCTTTATACACAAATCTCTTATCAAGAAGACAAAAAATAACAAAATTGCTAGTAGGATGCATGCTGCAACTAGTGATTTTGAATGGTTTCTCAACACATGCACTTGAATTGCATGATTACAAAAAAAAAAAAAAAAAAAAAAAAAGAACCAAGATAAAGTGAGATCACTTTTATAATAGAAGTAAGCTCATAAAGAGCAGTACTGGATACACGATTCATATGTCCTTATGTATTCATAGTCTGCAAACTTTTTGGAGAACTGTCATTATGCAAACTTTTTTAGACAACATAATTGATCCAGAAGGTTCCCTAAAATGGGAGTGGCTCAAATAATACCAATCATTTTATGCTGAGTACATCAACCGAGGACCAGGGCAAACACCAAGGGTAGATTTAAACTCCGTTGTCATTATGCAAACTTTTTTGGACAGCATAATTGATCCAGAAGGTTGGCTAAAATGGGAGGGGCACAAATAAGACCAACCATTCCACGCAAGGTCCTCCGTTGTTGTACCTTGCGTGGAATGGTTGGTCTTATTTGTGCCCCTCCCATTTTAGCCAACTTTCTGAATCGATTATGCTATCCAAAAAAGTTTGCATAATGACAACCCTTGAAAAAATCTTCCAAGGCCTTCCCAAGTATGTCTGGCTGGCGAAGGTCTAGAGCTGATGTGACCGTAGAGTTGAGAAGGATGATCCAAGTACTTTTTTTGGAAGTGCTCTTGCGTTTGCTGTTACGGTGTTTGACTGTTTTGACAATGACCTCCGAGTATAGATGAAGCAGTTTTGGAAAATGGCTGACGCATCCCTGATTATGAAGTCTATTGTCTCGTAGATTTCATACTCGAAAAAATTGTATACCTTTTTGAGCATAATATGTGTCTTAAAAACCTGAGAAGCGGTTCTCAGCATCTGAAGAATGCACACGTCTTTGCTTCACTTTTCAGTACAACAGCTTGGTTATTCTGGGGTCCGGCGACATTTTGGAATGTTATGTCCTGTGCAATAAATCAGTTGCCTAGTATTGCTTCAAAACAAAAATCCCAAAATTTGTATAAAGAGGCGAGTGTACCATTACAGATTGCAATGACAAAGAATTGTAAAGTGTAACTGACCTATGGTTGCTATGTCACTGGGTTGATAGTTCTAGCATGCCTCTTTCCTGAAATAACGGTCATGGCCATGCCATCACCGAACATTGTTACGTTTGTTTTCTCTTTTCCAAACATTAGATACTCATTATATATACCTGATTTCGTCCTTATATCGAAGGGTCTATTTCAGTGGCTTGGGACAACTTGAATGGCTTCCGTATTTGTTTTAAAATCATCGGATCCATCCTTAGCTACAACGATATCGGTGGTCAATGTGCGACAATGTACACTCCACAAGAACACAACTATCACTGAGAACGAGAACATTTCGTTCTCATGCCGCTGTATGGTTGGCTGTCTCTTTTGGTTGACCTAACTTTCTTGGTTTGTGCGGTGTACCCTGTGTCACACACACACATATATATATACTCACTCCGTTCCACCCAAAGAGTCCATGTTTGAAAAGTCTGTAAATAAGAGATATATAACGAGCTTTAGAGTTTGTCATAAATACAAAAATGCTTAAGCATAATCAACATGTTAATATCAAATGTAGAAGACAAAGTTGAAAAGTAATAGAGATTGTAGACATAATTTTTGAAAATGATCTTTTTAAGTGAAACATTGACAGAGGGAGTATTTCAAAGGGCTATTGTTGGGATCAACTAAAATCAAGTAGTGGTATTCATAGAAAACTCCTCAAATGATTTTTTCAATATGATCAAAACAATGAATAAGTTGATTTCAAGATTGTGTAATGGTGGGATCAATATAAGTAGGGTCCCAAAAAAATCTCCAATATGCCTCTTAGGGAGAACTAGGTTATGAACATGGCGGAAGCCTTTGCCTATCACCGAGTGGGGATGATTTCGAAAGATGACAAAGATAATAAGGATCAAGTGTTATGTGTATAATAGCTCAAATTGGTTCCAGGGACTTGCTCCCCAAAAGCAAGTACAATCCTCTGTTATGGCGGAATACCTCATTGAGCTAGTCCGGAACTAGGAAATGAGGGATGCTGTTTTTGACACTATAGAGACCAATGCTCAGAACCCTGATGGTTAACTGCTACACTTTGGCAAACTGCTTGGGAGGTTGTGGGATATGATGAGCCGAGGGGCAAGGTGGGGAGGCGACCCCCAGGCGAATGCCTTTGTCACCAATTCGAGAGATGAGAGGCGAAGAAAGGCAACCTAAGGCGAGCCAAGCCAATATTTAACCATATTTGATTTTTATATTTTTTAGATCTTCACATATTTTCTTAGATCTAGACAAATCAACCGAAAATTCTTTTTTCTTAAATATCGACTTGCTCGCCCTTTTGCTCGCCCGCCTCCTCAGACAAACCCCGCCGGCAGTTTTCGACAAGTTTTATGACAATGGAAATTTTGAATGAATCACAATAAAGATTAATTTGACTTACATAAATCACTCAAAGGCGCCAAAAATGCTATTGTATATCAAGAATCCGAGGCAACAAATTACATGAAAGTAGATCAGAAAATAGGATGAAAAAGTAACAGAAACATATGATCTTGAACAGGGCCGGTCCTGACATTTTGAAGGCCCTGTCTTTAATTTGATAAGAGGCCCAAAATTGGCAAAAGAGTCTAAGGACTAAGATTAAGATTACAATTTACAAATTTACAATTTCGTAATTTACAAACCCAAACGAAGGAAAATTATGAAATTAAATGAAGAAATCGAAGTGAACACTTACCCGATTACACCACGAAATTCGAAAGACGAAAGTGAACAATTGAACTTCGACTTCGAACCATCAAATAAAGTAGCTTGACTCGATCTATAATAGTCCCCAAGGCGAGGCCCCAATCAAATCGCCGACACCGGATTACTGGATTAGGAGCCAAACAACCCCCAACACTAATGACTAATCTAATATTGTGCTCTTCACTCTTCAACTCTTGTCAAGAAAAAAATCGAGAATCGTATTCGCTGGGCTAGGAAATAAAAAGAAGATTTAGATCTGAATAAAAATTGGTTGTTGTAAGGCTGTAAGCGGGCGGAAGCGACGAAGCGTGGAAGTATTCTAGGGAATCCAGCCGTTGCAGCCGATATTGATTTACCATTATGGAGGGAAGTTAGTGAGACGCGGCGGGGATTTCGGTGGGTAGATCAAGAGAAACGAGGGAGAGGATTGCGTGATGTGAATAGTCTGTTTCAATTTTCTGCATTTGAGACTTCACTGCTTCAGGCTTGGAGCGTCTTTACTGGGAACTACCGAATTGGGCTAATGGGCTTGATGCCTTGATGTTTTGCAATTTGATTTTGGGCTATGTACAATATAAGGTAACTTTAAAATTATGGGGCCCTCTTCAATTTGAGGCCCTGTTCCGTTGGGCACCTTGAACATGCTCAAAACCGGGCCTGATCTTGAAGAGGATCGAGTCTTCCAAAGTAAGGAATTTACCTGTATTTTGGGTCCAAACATAAAATAGGCTTCGTTTTCTCATCTATTGAAATTGAGTAATGGAATTCCCAGCGGAGGTGAATGGTTTATCTTTTCTCCCAGGAACTAGCATACATATAGTTGCAACATAGTACAATTTTGGCAATGTAGGTGACTTAAGTAGTAGGGACCCCTAACAACTTTCGGTTTTGGTCAAAATTTTGAACCATACCTACCGTTCACTGCATTCCTTTAAACTGAGGTTTAGAATCGATTTGAACCGTCGGTTTGATTTGGTTCAATTTTTGAGAAAAAAAAAACTACTCCTTCTGTCTCTATATTATCATTTTGGTGGACTTAACGCACGGTTTAAAAAAACACATTTGACTGAATTTTTTTTTCTTTAATTTTTTTTTTACTCCTAAGGGGGGCATGAGAATGGATCGAACCTGAGACCTCACACTTTGTGAAGTCCCATGCCTACCACTGGGCCACCCCCTTAGGGGCAAACTTTTAAAACTTGTTACTAACCACTTGATTATTAATATTAGTTTGATGCGTAGTTTATTTTAAACCTCATGTGTATATGACCCATAATTAAAGTAGGATGAAAAAATAAAAGTAAAGTGATAAAAGTGTTGTCCTAAAAAGAAAAAAAGTTTCAAATAAGATAATTATTTTAGAACGAACGAAAAAAGAAAGCAGGACAATAATTTGGGGACGGAGGAAGTACTACATAAAATTCAAGGTTCTAAAAATCGTTAATCGGTCGCTAGACGGCACACTAGCGCCTAGCGCCTAGAGGACTAGTCGGGGCGTAATCGGAGCCTAGGCAGGGCTTAGAATTAAGATATAATTACCACTTTTTTGATAATTTACATCAAAGATCAAACACATTGACTAAAAATTTAATTTTTTTTATATTTGTCATTTTATCAAACACTTGTCTATATTTGTAAAATGAACAAAAATATATAAACCTATCATTAATCATAACTCTCAACAACCTCAAAGTAATAAACCAGCCAAATTTAAAACTAAAAACAAAAAAAATATTACTTTAGTTCGCCCCCCATTACCTCCATCTCTGCCTCACCATTACCACTCCCTCTTCCTTCTCTAGTTCGCCCCCCCTTCCTTCTCCGGTCAACGCATGCCATAAAATCAAAGCTACAAAAATAAATTAAGGTCGGCGAAGTTTGGCGTAAGCGCCGACTTGGTCGATTAGGCGGTGACTAAAAAAGTTGTGGCAGTAAAAAGGGGTTTAGCGCCTAGGCGGCCTAGACGGAGTTAGGCGGGAAGTTTTAGAACACTGATAAAATTTAAAAACTGTGACTGAACCATTCTAATCAAAATCCAAACCAAACTGCTCAGTTTGATTTAATTCAACTCGGTTTGATTCAGTTCGACTCAGTTTCACGGTTGAAGTGTTTCGAACTTATACAGTTATATCCTAGACTCCTAGTAGTAGTAGGGTAAGTATGGATTAGCTATAAAAAATTGGAATAAATTCAGGCACGTCCCCTTTAAAAAATATTTTTTTAACCGCTTTAGGATTATATAGTTTTTTTGTAACTGAAAAACAATTTTTTTTGGGGGGCAAAAGAACTATGATACCCTTAAGGTACCGAACATTCACGCACAAAGTATTAGTTCATATATCGTGATGCACAAATTTAATTTATGCATCACAACTTTAATTTGTGGATCGCGAATCCAATTTATGCTTTGAGATTTTTTGCATTGTGATTCCAAATTGATGCATTGCGATGTATAAATTGATATATCGTAATGTACATAGTAGCCTAGTAGGCGATCCTAAACACGTGTCCGATTCATTAAAGACATCGTAGTATTTTCGCCATAAAAAATATCTTACGATTAGAAAAAAAACTTAAGAGATTAAACCCGTTAAAAATTGAAAAAATTACGGGCCGGTACATCTTTTAAAACATATTTTCAAATGAATCCACCTTTTTTTTGTACATATTTTTAGGAACAATTTTAGGGCAAAAGTACGTCACTGCCTTGCCCTTGTCCTTGTCAAACACTGACGTGGCAACCCACGAGACTGACTATCCTCCTACCACAAAGTTTTAGTCAAAAACACTTTCGATATTCCTTTTCCCACTTTTAGCTTCGTCCTGTCTTTTCTCTCTAGATTTTCTTCTTTCTTTTTTTTCCGGGAGGAGTGAAAAAGAGATCTTGAATCCTTCTTTCTATCAAATCAATATCAATGTTTACTTTTGCTTCTTCTTGTTAAATGTTTTCCTTGCCTTAACGAAAGAGATTTGTGTTTGAAAATATAGCACCCAGGGCTCAAAGCATTACCCCACCAGGATTATCTGCAACTAGTAAACCTCCTCCTGGATTTTCCATGGATGGCGTAACTTCGAGGCTTGTGGATCAACAACAGTCCTATAATCCATCTTCGTTTACATAGTACTCACAATAACCAAAATATGCTGCTAATGGGCACATATCAAATGGCTATAAGCTACAGTCAGATGAGGCTGGGCAACATAGAAGTGAAGTGGGCATATCAGAACTTCAGAGAAATGAGAGATTAGGGTACATCAACAAGTTCTATCCTGGGTACAATGAATATATGTTCCAGATGCTCAGTTCAGGCGATGTATACACCCGCGTATTTGGGATGTAACTCTCTTCACTTCTTCTGGTTGATGAAATGAAACAAACGGGTTCTTCCTTCTATATATGTAGGTTGTGCAAAACGACGAGATTATTGATGGGTCTATCTTGTTGGGGATGTGGTTCGACTTTTAAAATATTTACTATACCCAGTTGCATCCATCTTTCTCTCTCTCCCTCTCATGCAAAAGAAGTGGTACTCATTTCCTTTGGAAATTTCTTCAATCTGGGTAAAGATTATAGATAGCTTATGTGTCTCTCTTTGCCAACATGCTCAGATGTTTTAATTTATGTTGTTATATTTATTAAGCCAGTGGTAACTGATCAGAGTTGGGATGTTTCATGTTGGGAAGGGTTACGTTTATTCATTTGCAGATCAAGTTTATTGTGGACAGAGAAGGGAGGAACGATCCTGATGCCGTGAAAATTCACGTTAAACAACCTGATGTCTGGGTTTGTCAACCTGATGCCATGAATTTTTTTTTTGGCCCTGAATAAACTGTCAAACCAATCCTGTTGCCAAGTTTTGGCATCAACTTTTTTGATTTTTTTTGTTTGAATAAATGTGAAAACAATGCTGAATAAACTTGAATTGTATGAATACAAAAAAAAAAAAAAAAAGAAAAGAAAAAAAAAGAACCAAGATAAAGTGAGATCACTTTTATAATAGTAGTAAGATGATTAAGAGCATTACTGGATACATGATTCATATGTCCTTATGTATTCACAGTCTGCAAACTTTTTGGAGAACTATCATTATGCAAACTTTTTTAGACAACATAATTGATCCAGAAGGTTCCCTAAAATGGGAGGGGCTCAAATAATACCAACCATTTTACGCGGAGTACATCAACCGAGGACCAGGGGCAAACACCAAGGGTAGAGTTAAATGGGTAACAGTTACTAGTGCCATGTGATATCGATTTGATACTATTTCTGTCAACGGAATCCAGGATTCACCTTCAATGAAATTCCTTAAAGGTAACTTCAAAGACACTAATAACTGTTGCCTATTTAACTCTACCCTTGGTGTTGGCCCCTGGTCCTCTGTTGTACCCTGCGTGGAATGGTTGGTCTTATTTGTGCCCCTTCCATTTTAGCCAACCTTCTGGGTCAATTAAGCTGTCCAAAAAAGTTTGAACCATACCTACCATTCACTGCATTCCTTTAAACTGAGGTTTAGAATCGATTTGAACCGTCGGTTTGATTTGGTTCAATTTTAGAGAAAAAAAAAAACTACTCCTTCTGTCTCTATATTATCATCTTGGTGTACTTAAGGCACGGTTTAAAAAAACACATTTGACTGGATTGATTATTAATATTAGTTTGATGTGTAGTTTATTTTAAACCTCATGTGTATGTGACCCATAATTAAAGTAGGATGAAAAAATAAAAGTAAAGTGATAAAAGTATTGTCCTAAAAAGAAAAAAAGTTTCAAACAAGATAATTATTTTAGAACGAACGAAAAAAGAAAGCAGGACAATAATTTGGGGACGGAGAAAGTACTACATAAAATTTAAAAACTGTGACTGAACCATCCTAATCAAAATCCAAACCAAACTGCTCGGTTTGATTTAATTTGACTCGGTTTGATTCAGTTCAACTTGGTTTCATGGTTGAAGTGTTTCGAACTTATACAGTTATATCCTAGACTCCTAGTAGTAGTAGGGTAAGTATGGATTAGCTGTAAAAATTGGGATAAATTCAGGCACGTCCCCTTTAAAAAATATTTTTTAAACCGCTTTAGTATTTTATAGTTTTTTGTAATTGAAAAACGATTTTTTTGGGGGGGCAAAAGAATTATGATACCCTTAAGGTACCGAACATGCACGCACAAAGTATTAGTTCATACATCGCGATGCACAAATTTAATTTGTGCATCACATCTTTAATTTGTGGATTGCAAATCCAATTTCTACATTGAGATTTTTTACACCGTGATTCTAAATTGATGCATTACAATATACAAATTGATATTGTTAGAGAATAATATCTTTTAATTATTCTTGTTGATTTGTAATGAGTAATTAGTGGTAATTACCTTGTAGAGTTCTTTCCTAATTGTATTACCTTCCTTGTATAGGTTTCTTGTATCCTACTCCTAGTATAACCCTAATTGTAAATCCCCCTATAAATATGTGATTTATTCAATGGAAAGGCTATGCCATTATTCCTAAACTTTATTAGTTTCTACATGGTATCAGAGCTCTGCTCCTAAAACCTTCTTCCTCTTCCTCTAGCCGCCGCCCTCAACCCCCCCTACAATGGCTAACGGAAATCACTCCCTCACCGTCAAAAACCCTCTTGATCCCACCCAAGCCTTCGACCTCATCAATATCTCCCATCACAACATCACCAAACTCACCTCTACCAATTACATAGCTTGGAAACTCCAAGTTGAGGCCACCCTCATTGGCTATGACCTCTACAAGTTTGTAGATGGTTCACATCCATGCCCGCCTCCCACCGTCCTCACCAAGGATGCCCAAACATCCAAGGACGCTCCCACCCCAAACCCTCACTACCAGCCTTTGATTCGCCAAGACAAACTCCTCTTTGGAGCTCTTGTTGGCTTCCTCTGCTCGCCTCCCCGGTTCCTCGATCCAACAAAGCCGCCATCGCCGTGAAGCCTGGGACATCCTGGCTCATACCTATGCTCGCCCAACTCGCGGTCACATTAAGCAGATCAAAGATTACCTCAAGCGAGCAACCAAGGGTAGTCAGTCGATCACCGACTACATGCTAAAAGTCGGGCCGATGAACTCGCCGCTGGCAAACCTCTTGACCACGAGGATCTCATTGAGACCATCCTCGGTGGTTTGATGATGACTACCGCCACATCGTGGATGTGGTTGAAGGACGATACCCCATATCGCTTGATGAGCTTCATGAAAACTCATCAATCGCGAGCTTCTGAAGCGCCTCAGCCTTCGTCCTTCGCACCCTACTGGCCAACCCCGCCGCACCAAGGAGCACTAGCTCGACAGCTCGACAATCCTCCCCGCAAGCTCAGATCACCGCCTCGCAACCTCGGCCACCTTCCCAACCTCGGCATCCGCCTCCTCGGCCACGATCGTGATGGGGCAAGTGTCAAGCATGTCGCCAACAGGCCACTTGCTACTCGCCGCCCAAACTTTCAACCGATCGCCACCACCTCTATGCCCGCTTACTCCCAACTCCGGCAAGTGGCTCCAAGTGGCAACCACTGCTCACCTTGCAACCACGGCAGACACGGGACACCGAGCCGGCTACTCGATAGTGGTGCCTCTCATCATGTCACTAGCGACCTCGGCAATCTCGCTACACTCCAACTACACCTGCATGGATGACATGGTCATTGGTGATGGTACCGGGTTAACTATCTCCAAACCTGGTTTCTCCTCCCTTCATACACCCTCACACACTTTTTCCCTTCATAATGTTCTGTTTGTTCCTGACATGAAAAAGAATCTTATATCCATATCTCAATTTTGCATCTCTAATAAAACCTCTATTGAGTTCTTACCAACTTCTTTTCATGTGAAGGATCCGCCGACAGGAGAATACTGTTGACCTGACAGCCTAAGGATGTGTATGAATGGCCGACCACGCCTCCCCGCCCCACCCCTCTCGCTTGTGTCGCCTCCAAAGTCTCTCATCAGATCGCATCATCGCCTTGGCCATCCGTCTGCCCCATCCAAAGTCGATATTATCTAGCCTAGGTTTAGCATTAGACACCGCCGCACTCCTCCTCATTGTAATGATTGTCTTTCTAATAAAAGTCATAAAATTCCTTTTCATCAAAATACTATTGTGTCTACTCTCCCTCTTCAAACTATTTATACCGATGTTTGACCTCTCCCCTTCCCTATTGATGGGTTCAAATACTATGTGATCTTTGTTGATCACTATACCCATTACATCCGGCTTTACCCGCCGACTCAAATCTGAGGTTGCCACCATCTTTCCCAAATTCAAAGCCTTAGTGGAAAATTATTTTAAAACAACCATAGTCACCCTTTACTCTGACAATGGTGGCGAGTATATGGGGCTTGCCCGACTCGCTTGGCCGCCACCGTCCGCTCATGGCATCTCTCACCTTACCTCGCCTCACACCCCGAACACAATGGGTTCTCTGAACGCCGCCATCGCCACATTGTTGAGACCGGTCTCTCCTTCTCTCTCGTGCTTCTTCCGCGCCGCTCTTCGGTCGCTTGCTTTCCAAACCGCGACCTATCTCATAAATCGACTACCTACACCCACCCTTGCTCGCCAGCGCCGCCTCCCTACCATAAACTTTTGGCTTTCGCCGAACTACGCCAAGCTTCGTGCTTTTGGTTGTCTCTCAGTATCCTTGGCTCCCCCCACTCCGCCCACAAACTCGATGTTCGCTCCACTCCGTGTCTTCCTTGGTTACTCGCTCACTCGTAGTGCCTATCTCGCTATGATCCGAGCACCACCAAGATGTACATATCACGCCATGTTCGCTTTGTCGAGTCCACCTTTCCCATGTCCACCCCGGCCACCACTGCCGCACACCTATGATAGTGATCTTGGCTCCCCTCATGAATGAACCGCTGCTGGTCCTCATACACACCGCTCGATTCTCCGCCCAAGATTCTCCGTCGTGGCTCCTCCGCCACTAATCGAATTTGTTGATCTCACGCCCACGCCAACCTCCCACATCCACATCCCCCCGAGGATACCACCGCACCTCGCTCCTTGTCCCGTGCCCGCCGCCTCCATCCTCCCGGCCACCAGCCTCGCCGCAGATTGCACTTTATCCGCTAGCCACCTCGGCCATGCGGTGTCCGAGGATCACCCAAGTGCCTTCAAGTCCGTGCCCGCTACATTGGTTCCCATGCCCGCCTCGTGCCTATTGCTCCCGCCTCGCTCCTGCCCGCTGGCACATCCTCCATAGTCACTCGCCCAAGAACAACATCTTCAAACCGAAGATCAAAATGAGTCTTTCGGCCTAGCAATGTGACGCTGAACCCACATGTGTTACTCGTGCCTCAAGGATGTGAAGTGGCGCCAGCCATGTCCGAAGAGTTTGATGCCCTTGCCGCAATGGAACTTGGGATCTAGTCCCTTCCGAAGATGCTCGCAATATAGTTGGTCGTAAGTGGATCTACCGTATCAAGAGACATGCCGATGGTACCGTTGATCGCTACAAAGCTCGCCTAGTAGCCAAGGGATTTCACCGACTGTGGGTCGACTACCACGAGACTTTCAAATGGTGGTTAAACCGACCAATCGCTCGCCTTGTTCTCTCACCGGCCGCTTGTCAAGGATGGGCTCTTCGTCAACCGGATGTGAACAATGCCTTTCTTCAAGGCAACCCGTCCGAGGAGGTATTCATGGCTCAACCGCCTCGGGTTTACCGATAAGGACAAACCTCAACATGTGTGCCGACTTCGCAAGGCTATTTATGGTCTCAAGCAGCTCCCCGAGCATGGTATAATGAGTCGCTTTCTTCTTGCCTCTCGCTTCCAAAACTCTGGTCGACACATCGCTGCTCATCCTTCGATTCGCATCGGGCACCATCATCTATCTCCTTGTATATGTGGATGACATCATTGTCACTGAAACCACTGGAGTTCGACTTTCATCTCTATGCTCGCTACTCGCTTTCTCTCAAGGACCTTGGTGATCTTCACTACTTTCTTGGGGTTGAAGTTGTTAAGCGCCCAAGTGGTCTTCGCTTCTCCCAACGAGGGTATATAGTCGATCTCCTTGCTCGCATGCATGACCGATGCTCGCCCAAGAGCTACGCCTCTTGCTACCTCGCCTACCTTGACTCTTCACACGCACGCTTCTCTCGATCCGATGCATTTCGAGCAATGGTAGGCGCTTCAGTATCTGCCTCTCACTCGCCGATGTTGCCTTCGCTGCCAACAAACTCTCCCAGCTCATGCATAGGCCGACCATCGAGCACCGGATTGCGGTCAAACGAAGTTCTTAGGTATCTCGTGGCACAATTGATGCGGGCATCCTCCTTCATCGCCGCCTCCTCCTCGCTCTCCATGCCTTTATCGATGCCGACTGGGCCGGCAACAAGGATGACTACACATCCACCTGCATACATTGTCTATCTTGGCAAAGAACCCGATCTCCGAGCTCCAAGAAACAACGCATCAGAGCTCGCCCTCGATCAAGTCAACGGGCCTGCACCGTCGTGGATTGTCTCTCTTCTTAGCGAATCTCGGTCTCGCCTCGACTCCACCACCATTTATCAGTGACAACGTGGGCGCTACGAGTCTTTGCTCTAACCCGGTTTTTCATACTCGCATGAAGCATGTGGCTCGACTTTCATTTCATTCGGCAACAAGTTCAGATGGGCTTATGCGAAGTTTGCCATGTCTCCTGGCCGATCAACTAGCCGCCGATGCTTTGACCAAGCCTCTTGCTCGCCAACGGTTTCATCACTTACTTCACAAGATTGGTCTCTCCTCCTGACGTCCATCTTATGGGGCATGTTAGAGAATAATATCTTTTAATTATTCTTGTTGATTTGTAATGAGTAATTAGTGGTAATTACCTTGTAGAGTTCTTTCTTAATTGTATTACCTTCCTTGTATAGGTTTCTTGTATCCTACTCCTAGTATAACCCTAATTGTAAATCCTCCTATAAATATGTGATTTATTCAATGGAAAGGCTATACCATTATTCCTAAACTTTATCAGTTTCTACAGATATATCATAATATATATAATATGTAATCCTTAACACGTACCCGATTTATTAAAGATATCGTACTATTTTCGTCCTAAAAAGTATCTTGCGATTAGGAAAAAAAAAAAAAACTCAAGAGATTTAACCCGTTAAAAGTTTATGAAAGGAATGGGCCACAATTTCTCAAAAGAAGATTCCATTCATTGCAAAGGCCTAATCATTCATGGGTTTTATCATGAAAGTAGGCTCAATGTTACTTTTCCTATATATTCACATTACCAAAAATGGTATTCTCCTGTTTTGACTAATATTTCCAACTCCCTTCGTTTCTAAGAATTAGTCTTTTTTTACTGGGTACATAAATTAAAAAAAATTAATAAATTTTATTTTTATTGACATAATATCTAATTTTTTTTTTCAAAACTCATGTATATTTAGCCTATTATTAAATTATGAAGAAAAAAATAAGCGTAACATTATAAACGTGTTTTTTAAAAAAGCAAATTTTGGAAACATGACTATTTATTTGAACACGCAAAAAAAAAAAAAAACACTAGCACTTCCTTCGTTTTACTTAAAAAGTTCATGTTTAAAAGGTCTAATAAAGATATCTATATAATTAATAATGAAGTTGATTATATTTAATGACTCACTAGTTTCCTGATTGCACTAAGTGCGAAAAACTCTCTTCTTAATTCTTTGCTTGATCAATCAACGTCCAATGTTCATCCTTTCTTATATAGAGCTCTTAGAGACACTGTCCATTAAAAAAACAACTTACCAAAGCAAAGATAAGATTAAGTAAGAGTTATATTCAGAATAGATATTTGATTCCTATAAGTGAGAGATTTCTATAAAAGAGTCCCAAGCAAATTAATAACCAATCAACCTACCAAATATGCTGAAAATATAATAACAATTTATATTCATAAAAGATAGAACACGACAAAGAGGAGTAAAATAAACCCGTAGGTGCCGTTTGATAGCCAGGATTAAGGCCAGATAGGATTAATAAACTGAGTTGTCTGATGTTTGGTACACAATAGGTGGTCGGGACTAATAGCACGAACTATCCGGATAAAGTCATTATCCCCTCACTATTAATACTAAGGGGGAGGGTGGTATTATTAGCGTCCTTACTAAAAAAAAATGGGATTAATATTTATAATCTCAAAATACCCCCGATATACAAGTGAAGATTAATAACGAGGGTACTAATAGCACTGAAATTAATAATACTACTTATCCTTATCCAACTACCAAACAAGCCCGTAGAATATTATACTCCAACATATTATATTTACAAAAATATTCGAGTTTAGCCACAACATTTATAATAGGATCAATTTGAAAGTTTATTAGGATTATAGACATAATTTTATTTTTTAAATGAAATTGGTGGGGTAGTAGAGGTGTGTTGCTGGGATATGTCACAATCATAGGCTTTCATCAAAGCAAGTCACATGATTGCTACTGTTTAAGGAACACTTTCTCTTTTTCATTAACTTTTTTTTTTTTTTTAATGAGAGCCAAGTTGGATGGATGCCTTCCATGTTGTATGTTTATACAAGACATGATTTAATCGATGAATTATATGTACTTCCTCAGAAATGGAATAACCATTTTTTTCTGGTGGCTGCTGCAATTGTATATCCTTCAAGAGGAAAGATTGTTAATATATGTGTTAGTTACAGTTTTTGGATTTTATTAGTTGATAATAAGAACAACTTAGTCAAATAAAAGCCTTGATGTTATTCTTATGTTGATCAAGAATTGGACACGTTAGTGGGCAATTGAACTATAAATGGTTTGTAGGCACTGCAAATTGAGTGTCATGGCTCTTTGAATGATGTTATGGACGGTATGATTCGATTATTTAGACAACGAGCCAAATTTTTTGAGAACTTTGAAGTTTATCGCACGTAGACGGTCATGTCATGATTGAACAAGGCGACCACGTCAATCAAAGTGGTCGTGTGGTTATAGGCAAGGTGACCGCGTCGGATTTCAGAGGACTTCCAATACTTGAAGATGTCGCGTCAGGTGACCACGTCACTTAGCAGGAACTCTCAGAAGATGATGCGGTAAACAGTTTTCTTGTTTGCTTATTTAAGTCGTTTTAAGATTTGATTGTGTATCCCTATATATAATTGTAATCATAAAACGTGTACAACGTTAGCTATAATAATTTTTCATTAGTCCGTTGACCTCAATCTATCTCTCCTCTCTTCTATTTGATTGATGTAACTATTTCTCAGTAATTATTTACAACTGCTTCCGTTGTGCACAACAATTGAAGATTTGAATTGTGAATGTGGATATAGGCTGTGTTTGATATCTTTGAATATTTTTTTCTGGTTTCTGATTTCAAGTGTCTATAGTCTCTGTCAAATAGATGCATAAAAGTTTGCTTGATAAAATAAAGGCATTATATTTTTTCCTTTACATATTTTGTAATTATATTTCCTATATTTCCCTTGTATATTTTCTAACATTGTTTTCAACTTTGTTCGAGTCCTCTAGCTAGATCAGCAATGTTGGGATATCTGCATGTTCTTTAGAGCTTTAATGTTTAGGGTATGTCTCCTTTAAACACCTTAAAAATATTAATTTGTAAGACGAAACTTCACTCTCTTACAGCTCAACCCACCAATACACGGTACTAAGTCGGGTAAGAAAAATATGTCTTACAAAAAATATCCCTAAAACCGTCTTACCTAAAATTTTAAATAATGTTCAATACCAGGCACCAGCATCTAGAAACATTATAAGTATAACCTTGGAAATGCACTTTGTAAAATAACAGTAAAAAGTGTAACTTGCCAATATCATTGGGTGTTAACTTGCGCAATTATATTATGGTTTTGTCCTTAAGTTATGGCGGGTGTTTTGATAGAGATACTGATTTTCTTATTGGTGTAAATCTTAGTTTTTCTTACAAGCAGCTTAAAAGAAACAATTTGTATGATTTTTTAAATAGTAATTATAGGCAACGACGTTCACATTGGAGGTAACGATGCCCACATCATAGTCTTTTACACCCACATCGTACTCTTCACCTATCTCCTCCATCACCATTAACCAAGATTGTTCACGTATTGCAACTAGAAATGGAGCAGAAGATTGTTATTATCATACCCAGAGATGTCAATCCAACCTACCTCATAAAGGCAGTTTTGAATTTTCGAACTTCCCATGTTGAACAAGTTTGACTTTTATTTTTTTTTCAAGAATCTTACTCGATGATGAATGTAATGGCAACAATACAAGTATTATTATGTGAATTGTGGTAACAAGCGTTGAAGCTAGTTTAGTGGGTCTTGTGTTATGAGTAATGCTATAGCCACTATATGACACATAAGATGCCATATCATTTGGTACCCAAAATTGAGTGCTATTATAGTGGCCATAGCATTACCCTTTTATGAGCTCCACTATAAGTTAAAAAATTATGTTAATAATATGACACATAAAATGCCACATCATTTGGTACCAAAATTGAGTGCTATTAGAGTGATCCTAGTATTACCCCTTGTGTTATAGTTATACACGATTGAATAATTTTGAGCTTTAATAAAGTGAATGTAATAGAGGAGAGAGAGAGAGAAAGGTACAAAGAGAGAGAAAGAGACATTAATGAGGATTGAGGAGAGAAAAACAATGTCTTTCTCGTTTCCAACATTTAATTTGTATACCGCGATGTACAAATTTTACATTGTGATGCTTAATTTTTACAATGCAATGCCCAAATTTACAATGCGAAGCCTAATTTTTGAATTACGATGCCCAATTTTGAATTACGACCTAATATTTGAATTACGATGCTCAAATTTGGACAATATTCTTGTCTGTGCGTCTTTCCTTCATTAAGGGTATCTTTGTCGATTACCCCCAAAAGTATACTATAGCGGTTTAAAAAAATTATCGTGAACTTTTGGGATTATATTTTCACATGAAATGATGAGACCGACCCAAATTTCACTCATTTTTTTATCCAAAAAAAAAAAACAAACACTTTTACATAACACAAACATGTGTGAAAGGTTAAATTTATACAAAAATGAATACTCAATAAGGGAGAATGTATAAATGAATACTCAATAAGGGAGAAGAAAATATTAAAAATGTACACTTGGGACAGAGTATTAAATAGACTTGGGACGGAGTATTAAATAGACCGTAAATTTTGCAGAACACAAATATGTATCTTTGATATTGAAATTGGATAGGGTTTTATTTAAGACATTGATCGGTTGATATAAAAAAAATAAAGAATTATATATTGTGCGTAGGGTGACAAAATGGGTGTTATGGATAAATGGATAATAGGCTATTATCCATGGATCCATAACCTATTTTGCCACCTCTAATTGTGCGTGTGTATATATATATATATATGTACTAGTACTCTTGCCTGTGCCGATGACACGACGCCAATTTGAAAATTTATCAATAAATGAAGCAGATACTATGAAAATGAATTACTAAAAATATTATTTTCTTAAACAAATTGACTTTCAAACGGGGCCTCTTTGCCTGGAACAGAGGGATTAATTAAAAATTTGTATACGAAATTGCGGCCGGACAAAACGGACCGACAAAAATATACTGTGGAAATGAACTACTAAAAATATTATTTTCTTAAAAAAATTAACTTTCAAACATGTCCTCTTTGTCCGGAACAGATGGATTAATTAAAAGTTTGTATACGAAATTGCGGTCGGACAAAATGGGTCGGACAAAAATTAAATTAATTAAGTTAATTACGATAACAGTTAAAAAATTTCAAATTACAAAACTTAGGTTTTTTTTTTAAAAAAATTTAATTTGTATATGAAATTACGGGTCGGAAAAAAAATTTAATTGATTAAGTTAATCACGATAACAATTAAAAAGAAAAAAAATACAAATACAAACTTTTGCAATCATAAAACCGTAAAATCTCAGTAAAAGAGTAAATATAAAATAATAATATAGTCATTCGCACATGTAAGAGTTGAGGGAAATAAGGGCCGTTGGCACGGTATTTCAATTGAAACGACAGTGCCTAAATAGAAGTTGTCTAGATCTTCGTGTTCGTGCCTATATCTGATTTAAAATAATGTTACTGTTGAGGGGTGCTATTCGAGCTCGACTCATAGTTGAAATAGGTTATTTGTAAGGAGTTATATGTAACTAATTCATGACCGTTGGATCTTGTGACTGAAATCAATCTCTTCCTCCAAACAACCCGGTCAATCAACTGATATTAATATTTTATAAAGGGTGATTGTTTAAAAGATTAATAATCGCAAGGCGTGACTTTGTAATATGGAGAGAAAACATAAAAAAAGAAAAATGGATGATTGCTCATAATATTACTTGTAGGGGGTAACTTTGTAATAAGGAGAGAATAAATATGGAGTTAGAAGTGGATAACTACTCTCACATATGTGAATATGAGAGTGAATCTCAACATTTAAATCTTTTAAGATAATTTAATCTCAACTTTTAAATAAATTTAATCTCAACCTCTAAAATAATATAAATATTTATTAACATAAGAAACCGTAAAAAAGAAAAGAAAAGAAAGTTTAGTCTTTCTTTCAAATTGACATCAATCTCAGCCTTAAGTCCTTTTCATCCGCATGCAAGTGTTGGAATTGAATTCTTATTGAACCCGTTGCTTAAAAATATGACAAAACTGTAGAAGAGTTGGAATCGTGTAGGAGAGGGGGACGTAGAGGGAGAAGAGTTGTGCGGGGACATGGCTAACTGTTGTTCACACATGTGCCAGTGAGGAATAAATTACAGTCGTTTGATAAAAATAAAATAATCAATTCCAGCCGCTCTTTATCTTTTATCAATTGCGAGCATGCGAGGCTTAGCTCTATTGTATAGTAGACTGTTTATACTTAACTATTTTAGTAATTATGACTACCTTTAATAACATTAATATATTCTTTAATAATTAGACTTTTCAAATTTGGACTCTTTGGGTGGAATGGAGGAAGTATAACTTAAAATTAAGAGTATATTGGTAATACTAAAAAGCGTAACACGACTTCATTTAAATAAAAGTAACTGAAACAATCAAAACATATAATATTTTTTTATAATATATATAATTTAAACTTTAAGGTATATATATATATATATATATATATATATATATATATATATATATATATATTGTTATTCTTGAAAATACATTGATAGTTAGGTTTATTAGTTAAATGATTTTACACGAAGCCAATTTGAAAATTTATCAATAAATGAAGCAGATACTATGAAAATGAACTACTAAAAATATTATTTTCTTAAAAAAATTGACTTTCAAACGGGGCCTCTTTGCCTGGAACAGAGGGATTGATTAAAAATTTGTATACGAAATTGCGGCCGGACAAAACGGACCGACAAAAATATACTGTGGAAATGAACTACTAAAAATATTATTTTCTTAAAAAAATTGACTTTCAAATAGGTCTTCTTTGTCCGGAACAGAGGGATTAATTAAAAGTTTGTATACGAAATTGCGGCCGGACAAAATGAGTCGGACAAAAATTAAATTGCTTAAGTTAATTACGATAACCATTAAAAAAATTCAAATTACAAAACTTACGTTTTAAAAAAAATTTAATTTGTATATGAAATTACGGGTCGGAAAAAATTTTAATTGATTAAGTTAATTACGATAACAATTAAAAAGAAAAAAAATACAAATACAAACTTTTGCAATCATAAAACCGTAAAATCTCAGTAAAAGAGTAAATGTAAAATAATAATGTAGTCATTCGCACATGTAAGAGCTGAGAGAAATAAGGGCCGATGGATCACCGTAAAACAGTAAACACTGAGCTATATTGTATTATAGATATCTGCAAAACTGTCTTATCTAAATTTTTGTCTTTTATTTTATTTATTTATCGTCAAATTCTCTCGTTACGTAATTTCTCTTATCAAAATTTTATTCAAAAGAGAATGAAGGACTTAACTTATTCATCTATTTTGGACTCTGTTAAGTAAGATCTCAAGGCACTATGCAAGTGTCAAATTGAAATTCGACTATCCAATAAGTCGATTTAATAAGTCGTAAATTAAATAGAGACATATTTAAAATCAGTTATATAAGATAAGAACAATTTAGATGAGATTTATATATGAGATAAAAACAGTTATATAACTGATTTTAAATAGAGACCTATTTAAAATCAGTTATATGAGATAAAAACAGTTTAGATGAGATTTATATATGAGATAAAAACAGTTTAGATTAGATTAAGAATCTTTTTGTTGATTCAGGGGACACATGTGCCAGGCGAAATAAATTACAGCCGTTTGATATAAGTATAAATATGCAATCTCAACCGTTCTTTATGAGACTGAGCTGTATTGTATAATAGATATATATATATATATATATATATATGAATTTTATACCTGGGAATAAATAGGGTGAAATTTGGACTGATCCACTTTTTAAAATTTTCAATTACTTCACTCCAATGTTTTTTTTTTCAATCCGAAAAAGCCAATTTTGTGGGCGAAATAACTACGATACCCTCAATGAAACGAAGGCGCTCTACGGAGGTCACTTACTTAGTGCATCGAAGTATATCAATTTAATTGCATCAATTTTTGTACTGCGATACATCAATTTAATTGCATCAATTTTTGCACCGTAACACATCATTTTAATTACATAATCCAATTTTGCACTGCAATTAAAACAATTTTTGCACATCGATACATAAGTTTTAATTACCTAATCCAATTTTGCACTGCGATTAATTAATTTTTGCACCATGATACATAAAATATTATCTAATCCAATTTTACACAGCGATACAAAATCATAATGAACCAGACCACGTCCTTTACCTTCTTCTTCCATCTCCTCTGTCATAAGCTTTCTTCTTCCTCCTCCTTCTACATCTTCGTCCTAACTGATAAATCCTTCAACCCAGCACAGATCCATTACAATTTTGTATTTCATTAATAAAAAAATTGTTTACTGTTTCGATCTTTGTTTCGATGCACACAATCATTATGTTCGAACTCATCGGAGCTGTGGAAGAAGATTATCTGGGCATTTTAGAAACAATTTTTTGAAAAGGGAATTTAGTGGTTGATGAAAAAAAACACTAGACTGGAGGAGTTAAATATTTGAGAAAAGGGGTCGGCCCACAATTTCTCCAAATAAGTAAAATGCATTTGATATCATATAAAGTCAACCGAATTTTCATATTGCTTCATAATATAATAGATGCATTTCGAAGTGTTTGTCTAAATCAAATTTCTACACCGACGGTGTATTAAATTTGCAATATAATAAGAAATTAATTTTTTTTATCAAGTAAAAGTAAAAATTACACTCTTAGTTTCTAAATAATCGTCTTGTTTGACACGATACATCGTTTAAAAAAATATTGATCATATCATAATATTGGTGTAAAGTATAATATTTTAATGCCTTTATGCGTGTGACCGTAATTTTTTTAAATTTCTATATCACAAATCAAATTTGTGCATCGCGATAAATGACCTATGCATCGAGATTTACATTTTTATTCTAATTCTAAATTGATGTGTCACAATTTCAAATAGTTGCATAGCGAATTTCGCGATAAATGACATATGTTTTGGGATTTACTTTTGTATTTCAATTTCAAATTGATGCATCTCAATACAAAATAAATGCATCGTGATTCAAAAAAAAAAATCATAGAACCAACAAGTTCTTGTAGAAACTAATAGAGTTTAGGAATAATGACATGACATTTTCATTGATATGTTGAACATATATATAGGAATACAATACTTGCTACTAAGGTTCTAAAAATCGTTAGGTGGCACACTAGCGCCTAGCGCCTAAGGGACTAGTCGGGCGTAATCGTGGCTTAGGCGGGGCCTAGAATTAAAACATAATTACCATTTTTTTGATAATTTACATCAAAGATCAAATACATTGACTACAAATTTTATTTTATTTTTATATTTATCATTTTATCAAGCACTTGTCTATATTTGTAGAATGAACAAAAATATGCAAACCTACCACTAATCCTAATTCCCAACAACCCCAAAGCAATAAACCAGCCAAATTTATAACAAAAAACAAAAAACATATTATTCTACCTACCTACTGCCTCTACAACCCACATTCTAACATATCCTCTCTAATCTCTCCTCATTCTAAATTATGAATCCCGAGTCAGCCCTCTTCTTCTTCTTCTTCTTTCTCCTCTCTATCTGACACACCGGCAACCCCTTTTTCTTCCTTTCTCTCTCCGGCAGACCGACTCTTCACATTTTTTCATCCCCCAATCTCTTTCCTCATAGATCTAACCCTTTAATCTAACCACTCTCTCAACCCACTGAATATTCACAAGATCAAACCCATTTTCTTTCTACCTCCCTTTCTTCCTCACCATTACCACTCCCCATTCCTTCTCCAGTTACCGCACGCCCCAAAATCAAAGTTAGAAAAATAAATTAAGGTTGGTGGGCTTTGGCGTAGGCACGAACTTGGCCGATTAGGCGGCGACTAAGAAACTCGTGGCGGTAGAGAGGCGCCTAGGTGGGGCCTAGACAGAGCTAGGCAGGAAGTTTTATAATGCTGCTTGCTACACAAATTTAACCTAGAGAGTCTAAATACAAAAGAGATTAGAAAACCTAAATACAAAGAGATTAGGAAAGTATAAACCAACTATAAATATAATATATTACAAATATATTATATTCTCTAATACTATAAATATAATATATTACAAATATATTATATTCTCTTATATGCTCCTGCAAGATGGATCACCATTAGTAGAGACCAATCTTGAGAAGAAGATGTTGAGACTGCGCGAGTTGACAATGTGAGGGAGTCGTCGGCGGGCTGGTGAACGAGAGGTCTTTGGCTAGCTGGTGAGCCTGGTTTGCCAAGGACAAGGTTTGCTCGAGGAGCGAGTTGGTGAACAAGGGTCTTCAGCGAGTTGGGGAGAGCCTGGTGTGCCGAGGAGGCATAGTTTTCTCAATGAGCGAACTGGTGAACAAGGGGTCTTCGGTGAGCTGGTGAGAGTTGGGTGTAGCCCCGGAATCTTTGTAGTGTAGCAGAGAAGTGCAGATGTCATTATTGCCCATAAATTTTCCTTTCAATATTCTCTTCGTACAAATATGCCTCTTTCACGTTCAATCCTGTCTCACCACGTTCAAGCTCAATCCCATTGAAATCATCTTAATCAATCAATCCGTTAATAATTTATAAATTAATTACAATATTAATAAAATATAAATAAATTTTTACTAATAGCGATGCATAATGTTGTGCATCGTAATGCATGATTTTGTACTGCGATGTATGATTTTTTGCATCGAGATGCAAGATTTTATGAGTGACTCCCGTGCGTATTTCCATTGATTAAGAGTATTGTAGTTTTTTCACCCCAAAAATACATTTTTCTAATTAAAAAAAGAGAGGGTTCTTTAGAGTTGGAAATCGTCCAAAGTGGACTTAAATTTCACCAAAAAAATTATTATTTACTCTAAGAAGGCCTCACATTGGAGTTCACTTTAGGTCTCCATAAGTGTTGAGCCGGCCCTGAGTACCAATATTATTCATGAACTCGTACGATTGTGCACCTAGTTAATCCAAGTGCTTAGTGGGCTGGTACGTGAACCATGCGTTTGCGGACCGACTAGGCTAATGAAATGGACATAACCACCGTAAATTTTTGGGTGAAATTCAGGCCAGACCGTTTTCAACCGCTCTAGTTCATATGCATTTTTTTAATCAGAAAAAAAAAAAACACTTTTTGAACCAAAAGATAACGATACCCTTAATATATAAACCAAATGTGCACGCAAATTATCAGTACATGCATTGATTTTGTATTGCGATGCACAAATCAAATCCAATTTGTGCCTTACGAATCCAATTTATTTTTTGCATCATTGATTTTATATCGTGATGCACAAAATCAAATCCAATTAAGTTAGTCATTTGTAAATGAGTACTTATATTTTTAGTCAAAGTTTCCTTATTTTCATTGATATTGTAATTAAGGTAGGACTCATCTATAAATTGATTGATTGCTTTTCGTAAATATATACTCAAAATTTTCTTATCTACTACTCGATATTGTAATTAATGTTGGAATCAAATAGATTGATTGAATATATATTGATATGTTGATTTTCGTAAATATATAGTCAAAGTTTTCTTGTTTTACTTAATATTGTAATTAATGTAGTAATTAATAGATTAACTATAAATTGATTGATTGATTTATGTAAATAAGCATAAATTGATGTATATACACAAATTGGTGTATTGCAATGGAGTCAGATCTCCTGTACCATTTGTGTGTATCATTAGTGTATCACTTTTCATCTCGACCATTGGTTGAGATGTAATGATTGGGATGCAATGATGGAGATGAAAAGTGATACACATAAGTGGTACAGGAGATCCAGACTCATTGCAATGCACAAATTGATTGATTTCCGTAAATATGTACAAATTGATACATAACGATGGACAAATTGATTCTTAGCGCGTGTCTGGTTTATTAATGGCAAAGTCGTTTTTTTGCCTTTAAAAGTACCTTTTTTTGGTAAAAAAAGATGTACGATATTACGAGCTAAAGCTTGTGGTATTATTACAAGTTTTAGTGTTAGTGTCGTTAGATTAAATCTATTGAGATTTTTACACCGTTAGATCAAATATGTTCTTTTTTTAAATAATAACATGGACATTCAAACTATCACCAATTTAATCATCTAGCGGCTCTAGCACTAAAACTCGTAATAACATCACAAACTCTAACTCGTAATATCTATTTACCAAAAAATAAACGGACGAGTGCACTTGTTAAAAATTTTTAAAAAGCAACCGCCTGCAATTTTCTCGAAATTTTCAGCCATTTATATATCTTGATGTCGTTTTCGTGGAACCACATTGGGTCATTAACATATGACGAGCTTTTTCATAACTTGAAATTCTCTTAAACTCAAGTAGCAAGTACAGCCATATCTAATTAGTTGTTCTTCATATTAAAATGGGGTTACTGGAAAATTTATATAGGGTTAATAACTTTATTAGATCCCTTATAAAGTCGATAAGAAACACTTATTTTGGGTGGAATGAAATAACAAATTATTGATAATTTCAAATAATTCCCACCTTTTTATTTAAGGATAGGTATATATAGACTTTATGCGTTCGCACCTCAATATAATCTACTGTTTTTAACTTCAATTCGTCGGAAGAATCGGAATACTTTGTTCATCCCTGAAGAAGTTGTTAGGGTCTACTTTAGTCTTCACTCGAACCAGTCTCTCGAAATTTTTGTTGAAATACTTGATGTTATATACTTTAGCTTCTTCGTATGTAGCGTTACAGTACGGACTGTTGCCAATATCGAGATCCCTATAGTTGAGGAATGTCTCTCTAGGGGACTTGGTAACGAACAGAGCCATGAAATCGTAAAATTTTCTTGACAAATCTAAATATTTTGTGTCCATCCCCTTTTCATGCCAATACACTAGGTATTGGATTTTGAACAAGTATCCAGATCTATGTGATGCTGGAGTTTGAGTTGCTGGAATCTCATTCATTCGTCCTCCTAATGGATTCCATTGCATGAGCACTTCCCTTCTTCCGCAAGTGTAATCATCTTCTCCCATATTGATTCTAGCTTCTTCTTGGATATGGGTTCTTTCACAAAGTCGGATTTTGATTTGACATAGCTTCGGGTCGTCTTGGGCTCTATTTAGTAGTATTTCCGAGGTGTTTCAATCGAAATGCTGAAATAGAAACACAGTATATCCACTCATTTCCGTAAATCACTCTCTTTAATCCCAATTGGAAATTTTTACTCGTTATTTGATTAGGTCATCGACTCCTCCAGGTATAATCCCCGAAAGTAGCGTTTATGTTCCTTCATAGCATGTAGCTCATCAAAAAATCTTTGGTGATGCTAACCGCAACATCTTGCCATTTACGAATGAGTTGTGTAGCCCATGTTCGGTTGTCCGATAGACGTTCATCACCGTTACTTTGGAATTCACCAACTTAAGTACGAGAGAATCACCAAAGTAGCTACCACCTTTGATTAATAGCATCGACTAGATCTTCTCCCATGGCCTTATAATCCCACTAAAGATCAAGTTTATTTCGGCTTCATAGCATTAGCTCAAGTCAAAAAAAGATCTTTGGTGATGCACCGCAATTTGCCATTTACGAATGAGTTGTGTAGCGCCATGTTCGGTTGTCCGATAGACATTCATCACCGCGGGAACCTTCACCAACTTAAGTTTAAACGAGAGAATAACACCAAAGCTAGCTCCACCACCTCCATTAATAGCCCGAATATTTCTCATGGCTAGATCAAGGTTTTTCCAAACCCACAATTTGTGCCGAGAATGTTTTCACGCTAGCCCGTATTTCCTCACTGGTTCCACCCTCCGCTAAAATGACCAACACCAACGGTAGGCAAAGGCCACCGGAAAGGCATGTGTCTTGCTCTTTGTCGCAATGTTGTAGTAAACTTCCCCAAGGTAGCTCCCTGCTTGAACCCACATGGTCTCGTAATCTAAATCGATACTTATCCGTCGAAGATTAAACGTCAAGATTAAACATGAGGATGAACAACGTGTGCAGGATGAGACATAAGAAATGCCCTCCATGAGACATGAAATGCCCTCCATGTCATGACACTTCAAGCCGTTTCCGAAGCATTACATTATGAGCTTTGCAAAAACGACGGTTGCTTGAACATGGGATTCGTGCATGGCGGTGACGATCAAAGAAGGCATAGTTTGATTCGTGTTTGAGATAAACCGAAGGTTTCGTACATATGATAGAAAAACGGAAGAAAAAGAGTTGTTGTAATTGGGAGAGTAGATGGCTTTGGTAATAGGTTGTGAGGGTAGAGAGTTTTTGATAAGGCAATGAAGAAAATCATTGGTACGAATATTGCTTAGAGTTTGATCAAGTGCCAAGGAAATTGGGCAAGAGAGGAGGAAAACTAGGGAGAATACAGATACTAAACAAATAGAAGGCTTCATTTTTGTTCAGTAATGTGGTGCCGGCATTACTTGTTCATGCAGGCCTTATATAATAGAGGAAAGAGAATATGATCATTTGCATGCATGTTGTTTTTTGGCTGAGTGGATGAAGTTTATGAGTATGAAAAATTTGACCACGTTATAAAATCTAATAATACCAAACTCTAAGCATACACAAATAAAAAAACATGAAAAACTGATTGCCGCACCGACATGGTCGCGTCACCCAGAAGACGCGACCACTTCAACTTATGATCATGACGTGATCTCTTCGTCTCATGAGACAACCTATCGAAGTGATGTAATCGCTTCAAGTACTAGGGTCCTTCTAGAATCCAACGTATGAATCGAGTCATTTCATTTTCAACAATAACTGTAAAGTCTATCAACTCAATAAATGAGCAATGTATTTCGCATCCTTGAATATTAGATACAGTACTACGTAATTATGACGTAGTATTATCAACCAATGACATAATGCCTGGCGTAAGCTCACTTGCTGTGTTTCCTTATTCCTTTCTTTCATTGAAGAAGCTCGATGGTACGAAACCCTAATATTTCTTGATTGGTCACACTCTGTGAACTGTTTAATAATTACCTTTTAATTAATTGATGATACAATTGATAACGTGACACCCAATTTTTTTCTTTCTGATTTCTTGCATGAAATGTGAACGAACCACAATGCATGAAAGGTACATATCCAGAATTAAGGTATTTGCTTTAAATGGTGCAAAGGCTACATGTGTATGAGGAAATATGATCTTTATATAGGCATGTGTAAGGACTGATATATTATCATAACAAAGTAAGAGATCCTCCTTCCTTTCCGAGCAAAAAGTTATCGCTTAAAAATCAAAACTTTTTAAGAAAATAATATTTTTAGTAGCCAAATATTTAGTAATAAAATTACGCTCTTATTTCTTAATTTTTGAAAATAGACTCTTTAAGTGAAACATCTCAAAATGTACTAATTGATTTTTTGTCCGGAACGGAAATAGTAATAGCAAGGAAAACTTTCTAACATACTCTATATTACTATCGCTATGTATATTGCATGGGTCGGGGTATTTTTATTTATAACCTTTTTAAATATACAAAATACAAAACTAACCTAATTCTAAAAAAATATTAATTCTTTCATAGTCTTTTTTGTGATGAATTATCTATAACTAGATGGCCGGTGCCCGTGCTTATGGCACGATTCGAGTATATCGTAGAATTACGTTAATTGAAACGATAGTGTCTAAATAGAAAGTGTGATATAAGAAAAAGTTATAGTTGAGGAGTATTTAAGAAAATGTTATAGTTAAATGTGTATATTACTTCAAGTGTTAGTTAAGGGGCGCAATTAAAATTTAAATTATAATTGAAGGTGGTTCGTAAAAGATTATTTGGAATTGACCCATGTCCGTTGGATCTTGTGAAAAGATTCAATCTCATTCGTCGAATAGTCTCTATCAATAGACCCATGACTATTGTAATATAGATACTCTTTTGGTGCTCAAAACTAATATAGTGAGATTTATGTTGATTAACTCGACCTTTGGATCTATTAACTCGATCTTTGGGTCGATCAAAGGTCTATCATAAGGCCTATCAAAAGTCGAGTTAATAGACCTTTGATCAACGTTGATCGACTTTATTATCTGAAATATATTTTTGTTTGTTCAAATTGTTCTGAAATTTGAAGTGTGAAAGGCTATCTAAAAACATTGCATGGGTCAAAGACTCATACTTGATAATTTTGTTATTATTATTATTCTTATTATTAATATAATTAAAATATAGAATCAAAATATTTGCTAGTCTCACCTTTTTAAACTCTATTCATTTGGTGTGTTAATTGTTTTGGTTAATTTGCACCCTTTTTCAGTTACATTAGACGTTCCGCCCAAACTTTTCAAATTTTTAATGCCCAAATCACCCTTACTAAGTTGGGGGATTGAAATTAATGACCATACCCGCTTCATTTTCAATCTCAAAATGCCCTTACCCACTTCGTCTTCAATCTCACAATCTGAACAATGCCCACAAAAAAAATATAAAAAGAGTAGGGTTAACCATACCCTAATTTCTTATCTTTGCACCCCATATAGTGCATTGAGATATTGTACCCTACGCTCTACAATACAAGACATGAGATATAGAAATAGAAAATTAGGGTGTGGTTAGCCTCACTCAAATAAAAATTCAAACCCAATAAACAATTACAATCCCACTTTCAGAGAGAGAAACACAAAAGGACTTAATAAAACTAAGAACAAGAATCAATACATTTAATATATGTCACATGACGGCTGCAAAATATACATAAAAGTACCGTAAAAACTTAAAAAATATGGTTTTGAGAATATTTTTTAAAATATGAATTTCTCTAACCCGAT
>CM028379.1:27004199-27153167 GCA_013146195.2 Codonopsis lanceolata
GGAATATATTCGGTGATGTTACCTTTTCCACATGATCTTTGAGGAAGTGATAACGGATATCAATGTGCTTTGTCTTCGAGTGCATCAGCGGATTTTGGAGCGAAATTGCTGAAGTGTTGTCACACATGATTGGACAATTTGCGATCTTGATGTTGTAGTCCACTAGGCTGCTTTACTTCATCCATAGTAGCTAAGAGCAACAGCTGGCAGCGGCAATATATTACGCCTACGTGGTTGAGTTTGCAACTCCGATCCCTTGCTTGCATGACCATGACACAAGTCTATTTCCAAGAAATTGACAAGTCCCACCGGTGCTTCTTCTACCACTTTGTGTCGCATAATCGCATCTAAGTACCCAACTAGATCGTTGTTGTGCTTGGAATACCGTATACCTAGATTTGTAAGTGGTTGAAACATATCTCGATGATACGCTTAGCAACAAGCAAATGTGATTCCTTGATCCGTCTGAAATCTAGCACAAACACAAACAACAAACATAATATCGCCCATCGGGCAAGAAGGTAAAGAAGGAACCTATGATTCCTAAGATTTGGTCATGTTCTCTTGTTTTCCTTTTCATCTTTGTCAAGATGGTAGCTGGTAGACATTGAGTCTCAAATCCTTTGATGAATCAAGACCAAATTTCTTGATAAGTTCCTTTGCATATTTGGTTTGGCTAATGAAGATCCCATCGAAATTGTTGAATCAGCAGCCCTAGAAAGTAAGTACTCCCATCATGCTCATCTCGAACTTGCTTTGATTAGCTTCTCGAATCGCCAGACAAGCTTTGGTTTGTAGATCTAAAGATAATGTCGCCCACGAGATTTGTACTGTAAGAGAATGACCTTTGTGCTTGAGGATGAACAGAGTTGTGTCTATTCCTCCTCTCACGGAGCTTGTTTCAGGCCATAGAGTGCTTTCTTGAGACGGTAGACATGATCCTGCTTGTCTTGAATGACAAAACCTGGAGGTTGTTCAACGTATACAGTTTCTTAAAGATCACCATTGAGAAAGGCACTCTTCACATCCATCTGAGAAATTTTAAAGTCCATGAACGAAACATAGGCTAGAAAGAGTCTAATTGCCTCTAATCTAGCAACAGGAGAAAATGTTTCATCGAAGTAAATTCCTTCTTCCCTGCTTTGTAGCCTTGAGCAACCAATCTAGCTTTGTTTACGGTGACGTTCCCATCTTCATCTCTCTGTTCTGAATACCCACTTGGTAGATAACCGGATGGCCGGCCGGTCTTTGAACTAGGCTCCACACTTTGCATCTTTCAAACTGGTTCAGCTCTTCCTGCATAGCTTCAATCCAGTAATGGTTTTTGATAGCTTCATCAATTTTCTTTGGCTCGATTTCAAACACGAATGCGAATGCAAACATGGTCTCATTTGGAACTCTATTCCTCGTACGAACTCCTGAGTTGAGATCACCAATGATTTGAGAAATGGGATGATCTCTTGTTTCAATAACAGCTGGAGGAAGATCACTCCTGGTGGGTTTTTCCCTTAAAGATTCTGGAGTGGGTAGAGAAGGAGATCCATCAAAATTAGGTTCATAAGAGATAGGATCTTCAAAAATTTCATTTTCTGGTGAACAAGAAGGGTGAGTGATCTGCAAAGGTGTTTGGGGTAAAATAGAAGAGATGGGTTCAGGGTCAACAGAAGAGTTGGAGTTGGCACCAGCAGAGTTAAAATCTGTTGGTGCAGGGTTAGCAGAACTGGAAGGGTTTGCAGTTGGAGGATTATGAAGTAGAGTAGAAGTAGATGTTGTATTTGTACCTATCTCATCATCATCAGAATCATTAGCAACATTCGGAGCCTTTCGAGGCTCTAACAAGTCATATTCATCAAAAGTAACATGCACATATTCGAATATTTTTAAAGAACTTTTGTTGAAAATGCGAGATGCTTTTGAATGTTTGGAATAGCCTAGAAAAATCCTTCGTCTGATTTTGAATCAATTTACCTCTATATTCTTTTCCATTATATAGAATAAAACATTTATAGACGAAGATTTTGAAAAATCCTATGTTTGGGGCTCTTCCTCTCCATATTTCATATGGAGTTTTGTTATGAAACTTGTTTACCGTGGATCTATTCCGGTAAAACATGCAGTAGTTGACTCGCTTCGCCCGTATACTTTGAAGTTTAGCTTCCGCCAAAGATAGTTCTTGCCGATTCAATTAGTGTCATGTTCTTCCGCTCGCCTACACCATTTTGTTGAGGAGTTCCGGCAGCAGAGAAGTTGTGGCCGATCCCGTGGTCATCACAATATCTTTCTACACCGTTGTTCTTGATTTCGGTTCCATTGTCTGGTCTGATGTCACTAATGTCTTCAAACTTTTGGGTTTGAAGTCTTCTGAAAAGAGCGGTGACTAGATCATATGTCTCATCTTTCGAAGTCATTGTTTTGATCCAGGTGAACCTAGAGTAGTCGTCAACTACTACAAATGTGTACTTGTCTCTGGAGATACTGACTGTAGTGATTGGTCCAAAGAGATCCATATGTAGAAGTTGAAGAGATCTGGTCGTTGACATGACAGACTTTCTTTTGAAGGAAGACTTGGAAAGTTTTCCTAATTGGCAAGCTTTGCAACTTCTGTCATGGTTGGCAGACACCATAGGTAGACCTTTAACAAGCCCATCTTTGGAAAGCTTGGAGAGGTACTTGAAGTTAAGGTGACTAAGACGCTTGTGCCAAAGCCAACTGTTGTCACGAACGTTGTTAGCGACTAGGCAAAGGCTGGAGAATCTCCCTAGAAATTAAGTCCACGACATAGACGTTTCCTTGTCTATTGCCGATTAGTAGAGTTGAGGTGGATTCACGATCTTTGATGAGACATTGGTTGGAGGAAAATTGGCAGATGAGTCCTTGGTCGCAGAATTGGGATATGCTCAGTAGATTGTGCTTTAAGCCATTCACTAGAGAAACTTTGTTGATGGAGAGACTTCCTCTAGTGATTGAGCCATACCCAATTGTTTTTCCTCTTGCATTGTCACCGAAAATCACCGTGGGACCTTTGGCTTCGGCTATATCTGAGAGTAGACTTCTGTTTCCTGTCATGTGTTTTGAGCAGCCACTATCCAGGTACCGATGTCCTTATCTTCTCAGATCAGAGCCATGAAGCGGCACTGAAAAATATCAAGGAAACAAGGTCCCTTTATTTTCATTTGGGTCCCGAGGATTAGCAACCTTTGGAACCCATACTGCTTAACCTTGAGAGAACTAGGTCTCTGATTTTGGTGTGAACCTTAGCAGACACATTCCCTGGGCCGATGGCCTAAACAATTGCAAGAATGACAAAGATGAAAGTTCCATGAGGACCGTGGATCGGTTTTAGTCAGAGTGCTTGTGATTATCCTTGTTCTTAAACAAAGCAGCCCTGGTTCACTGGCTTGTTGACGGTAGACTTAATTGGTTTCGTTGACCTGGTTTAGGTATGTTACCAAACAGACTTAGCCTTGGCTGGTCTCGTTGATAACCTTTTTAGGAGGAATCAAGAGAATACCTTTAAGTTTACTTTCAACAAAGTTTAGGTGCCTCGCCCATTTCATAGACAAACTTGATAGGAGAACCGACAGATTTTTGAGGTCTACCGCCAGACTTTTGCCTTGGCGCAGTTGTTGTCGATAGACTTCGCTTTCATCGCTCCTTTCAAGCTTCTCATTAGAAGTAGTCATCTTGGCTTTCCCTTTCTGAGCTTTGGGGTAAACGTACGGTACACTTGTATAACCAAGTCCTTGTTTACCCTTGTTTCTGAACGTCTGTTTGGAGAAAGAGATATCATAAGCAGTCTCGGAGGTTTCACCTTTCTCCATGGCTGACGAGTATGTCACACTGGGCTTATCAAAATATCCTAAGCCAGATTTATCTTTACTTGACTTTTGGCTTGAAAAGATTTCTTCAAAGGTATCCTTGGAGCTGTTCCAGGAGTCAATTGTCTTTTGCAAGGCAATTTTCTCCAGGCCAAGTCCTTTGATGTGTTCAGTGAGACATTCGACTTTGTCACAAAGGAATTTGTTTTCTCCTTTAAGCTTGATACTTTCTTATTGACAACTATTGAGAGTTTGAATCTCAGCTGCCAACAGAGATTTCTCAGCAGCAAGCTTCTCACAGTTCTTGGCGAGTTTCACATAGGCTACTTTAAAGGAATTGAACTCTTCAAGCATATCTTGATTATCTTTAAGAAGTTCTTCCTTACTAAAGTTCTCACAGTTGATCTAACTTTTGTCGAAAGGACTAGGTGAGACTTCGACTTCATGTTCAGAGTCATAGGTGGGACCTGAATCATGAGCTATTAAGCATATGTTGGCTTGCTCACAATCATCCTCTTCCTCTTCTGAATCAGTCTCAAACCATGTAGCAACCTGTTTTTCTTCTATGTCTTCAGCCAGCATACCTTTATGTTTTTTAAATTTCTTATAAAGAGGCTTTCGGTATGCTTCAGATTTTGGCTTTGGACATTTGGAAGCGAAGTGACCAGGTTTTCTACAATTGTAACACACAAGCTCTTCGTTAGATGAGCTTTCACCTGTTTTTCTAAAAGGCTGCTGGTGTGTGTCCTTCCTTCCATACTTTGCAAACTTTTTGAAACGTTTTACGAACATAGCAAATTGTTCTTCTGAAAGAAAATCATTTTCACTAGAGGAAGTGGAAGGTTTATTTTCAACTGTGGTCTCTTCTTGTACCATGGCGGGCAAGGACACAGTTCTGAACTGTTTGTCCTACTCTAGAGCTTGATTTACTTCGAGCTCATAAACCTTCAAACTTGCGTAAAGACTACGGAGAGTCATTTTGTTTAAGTTTTTAGACTCTTTCATGGCATTGGTCTTAACATGCCACAGACTACCTAGAGAGCCTAGAAATCTCATATTCATTTCCTTTTTGTCATAGGTTTTACCAAGAGAAAAGCAACTATTAATTACCTCACTGAAGCGATCGTATGCTTGTCTCAAGGTTTCCTTGGGGTCTTTCTTGAAGGAGTCAAACTGCTGGATGAATGTGTATTTTCTGTTGTCTCTTGTGTCTTAGTCTCCTTCCAAGTATTCTACAAGAGCTTCCCACATCTCTTTAGCAGTGGTACACCAGATCACTTGTTGGTAAGTGCTGGTGTCTAGAGAGCTAGTTATGATATTGATTGCTTTGCTATCAAGCTCTACTAGTTTAATTTTATGTCGTCCTCTGTCCATTCCGATTCTTCTTTGGGTACCTAAGCAAGATTTCCAGTGATGGATGCCAGTAGATTTGCTTTCATGGGTACATGACGTCATACTAGTACGCACTTCCATAACCTGTTGTCAATAGAATTCATAAAGCGCATTACCTTATCCTTCCAAACATCGAAATGACATTCGTCCAATATTGAGACGTGGTTCGCATTTGATGTAGGCAGCATGTAGTGTGTTTGTGCCATTGGATCGAGTCTCTCAAGAGTTTAATCTCGGAAACACTTGTTTTCAAAGAGTTATGCTTTGATACCAATTGTTAGTCCCAAAGGGCACAATAATAAGCTAGAAGGGGGGGGGGTTGAATAGCTTATTATACACTTAAAACTTTTTGTATTAGTTCTTAAAACAAGCACTTGCAATCTATTAAAGAGATTGAAGTAGCGGAAGTCTTGTAAGGAAGACAGTTCAAGTCTGCCGATTAAGGACTACCGGTAGACTTGACTGAAAACTCAAGTCTGATGTTGAAGAGATAAGTAAAGGAAATAAGAAACAGTTCAAAGCAGTAATCAACAGAAAAGGAAGAACACAAGTATTTGAGATGGTTCACACTATAAAGAGTGCTAAATCGCCCACCACCAAGCGCAAATAACCTTGGATTTAAAATGTGCATTATATTTTCCACTAGTTCTATTACAAGGAATATATCCAATGGATCGTGTACAAAATATTTGACTTGTGTTTGGGGGTTTGGGAATTGAATATCAGGATAAACAAGATATTCAATTGTGCAGAAGAATAGTTAAAGGGAACAACAATAAGAAGCTTAAGATAAATGTTGATGCAGATCTTCTTGATTGTTGTCGAGGACTTCTTGATCAGTTTATGATCTCTTGAATGCACTGAGTGTAAACACTTTATGTTGTTGGAGAATTTTCGGAGCATTATTATCTTCAGTCTTTAATGGCAGTATTTATAGAAGGAGCATTCTTGAGATCCGTTGGAGAAGACGAAGTGTAACAACTCTATTAGGTTGAATGCATTAAATGCATGGAGCTGTCTTGTGGATTTCGTCTTCACTGATTCTGAGCGGGGAGTGATGCAGAGTTGTTCTGACAGCGGCGGTGTAGGAAAGTCGAGGTGCAGTGCAGTAATAGTTGGTACAGACTGTAAGAGACATGCTGTTCACTCTGTCACTGTTCAGAATGCGAAAGTCTTCCTTCTTTATGAAAAGCTGGCCAGGCGTGTCTGAGAAGTCAGAGAATGTCTTAATTCAAATTCAAACTGATAAAGGTTGAATTTAATTAATCCACTAAGACTTGGTGAATAGACACGTCATGTTTGAACACGTGCAAACAAGGTCTGCCGCTGAATGCTGTTGAAGGTCTTCCGGTGAAGCATGGCTGAAGTCTTCCGTTGAACCTGTGAAGCCTATAAGAAACTATTCTATGGAAAAGTTCTATACACAGTTGCCACGCTAATTGATACGTAGCCCAATTAGCCACTAATGTATAAAACTAATGTAATGTATGAACAGATGTAAATCAAAATTACAAATGAGAAACAACACATACATTAAAGACCGCTGCGTATCTCCTCAATAGTTTCTTAGTAAAGCTATCCCTAAAACACCTTATGGGTTATGGACAGGTAGGAAACTCAATTTGAGGCATCTTCATGTTTGGGGTTACCCAATAGAAGTATAATCCACATGAAAAGAAACTTGATGCTAGAACTGTCAGTGGATATTTTATTGGCAATCCTGAAAAGTGTAAGGGGGTATATGTTCTATTGTCCTAACCATAGTACGAGAATTGTTGAGTTAGGAAATACTTGGTTCATAGAAAATGTCTCAATCAGTGGGAGTGGGAAACCACGTGAAGTTGACATTCATGAAATTCGGGTAGAATGTCATTGCCCGATATTCCTACTAAAGTTGTTGTTCCTATTTTGTATCACAGTCAAACAACATACCAGAACAACAAGTAAAATGTTCAAAACCCACAAAATGAGAATATTATAGATGAACCAGTCGCAGCTGAGCAAGATGCTAACAAACCACAACAAGAAGTAGCTTTAAGACTGTCTGTAGGCAAAAAAGATCATATATTCCTGATGACTATGTGGTGTGTATAATCTTGAGCATGAATGCGACTTGAGCATTAATAAGGATCCGGTCTCATTTAGTCTAGCGGTGAATACTAACAATTTAGAAAGGTGGATCAATGCTATTAAAGAAGAAATTAAGTCGATTTATGACAATGAGGTTTGGGACTTTGTAGAGTTACCTGAAGGTTCTAAAAGAATCAGTTTTAAATGGGTCTTTAAGACCAAACATGACTCAAAAGGTAACATCAAAAGGTATAAGGCCAAACTTGTAGCTAAGGGTTATACACAGAAGAATGGCATTGACTATAAAGAGACCTATCCCAAGTATCAAAGAAGGGCTCTTTAAGAATTGTTTTGTCTTTGGTAGCTCTTTATGACTTAGATCTTTACCAATTGGATGTTAAAACCACTTTCTAAATGGTGACTTAGAAGAGAAAGTTTATATGGACCAATCAGAAGGGTGTGTGAAAATTAAAGAAGTGAATATATAGACTGAAACAAGCCTCCCGTCAATAGTATCTTAAATTCAATAATACCATTACATCTTATGGCTTCACAGAGAACACCATTGATCGGTGTTTCTAAATTAAGGTTAGTGGGAGTAAGTTCATACTATTGGTCTTGTATGTCGATGGCATATTGCTTGCTGCAAATGATATTGGAATGTTGCATAATGTAAAGGAATTTCTCTCTAAGAACTTTGAAATGAAAGATTTAGGTGACGAATTTTATGTGATAGGAATAGAAATGTTCCATGACATATCACATGGACTATTAGGATTGTCTCAAATGTCCTATATTGATAAAGTTCTAGAGAGATTCAAAATGGAGAATTATTCGACTGAGATAGTTCCAATACAAGAAGGGGACAAGTACAGTCTAATGTAATGTCCCAATCAATATAAGCCATTTGAGACAATCCTAATAGTCCATGTGATATGTCATGGAATATTTCTATTCCTATCACATAAAATTCGTCACCTAAATCTTTCATTTCAAAGTTCCTAGAAAGATATTGTGTTTATCCTTTTTTTCCCAGACCGATAATCTGTTACCCCCACCCCCTTCTGTAACAGTAGTTTTCGTGTGTGTGTGTTGGACTAGTTAATATGTATTAACTAGGTTTATTAAGGGTCTATAATATTATCGATAACTTCATTTCTGTACGAGCTGTCCTAGACACAAAGTGATATAAAACCACAACAATGGTATCAGAGCCTCCTACATCCTCGTACCGTAAACCGGTAGATCCCCCTTCAATGCAAAAAATTTAGAGCTCTCTTACAGAGTTTATTGGTAAGCCTCATCCCTCTTGCTTTAATTTTTGTGATATCCGTGATAGATCTACTTAAATATCTTCGTAATTATTTTTTGCTTGGGTTGTTGCTCTGTTTCTTCAGATCTGTTATCTATGTGTTAGATCTGTTAAGTTGTTGCTTATCTTGCTTAGTTGGTAATTTCCAAAAACCTGCTTAGTGTTATTTAGAACTACATGCTACTTGTTGGATTTTTTGGGATTCAAAAATTTTGTTTTCTAAACATTTGGATATTATGTGGTTGTTCTGTGATTTTTTGATTGTTCTGTGGTTTCTGTGGTGATTTTTCGAAAAAGCCTTCATCGTCTTATAGCTTGGAACCCTTTATTGGTAAAATGAACTTTTCTATTTGGCAACAAAAAATGAAAAGTATTTTAATTAAAGAAAATGTTTTCAAAGTCATAACTCATAAATTTGCTAAAGACACTTCTAAAGAAGCTATGCATGAAATGGATAAAAGTGCCTACTCATCAATTATCTTGAACTTGTCACCTTCGCTTATGCAGAAATGTGGTAAACATAGTCATGCGAAAATTCTTTGGGATAAATTAGAAGAAATTTACTTTGAAAAAACCTTGCCAAATAAAATTTATCTTCTTGAAAAAAATTTCAGCTTCAAACTGGATCTTAACAAAGACATGGAAAACAATATCGATGTTTTTTACTAAATTAGTTTAAGATATTAAACAAACCGGTGATGAACACATTGATGATTATACCTCGATTGTACTTTTAAATGCTATACATGAATCTTATGTCCATGTGAAATATGTTATTAAGTGTGGTAGGGATAAGATCACACTTGAGATGATGATTAATGGTTTAAAAGGTAAAGATTTAGATTTAAAAGCCGCTGGAAAAGGTAAATCAAATGCCGATGAGGTTAATATGGTGAGAGGTAAGACCTTTGAAAGAAACAATGGACAGGAAAACAATCAAAATCAGATCCAAGACAAAAATCAGAATTTTGGAAATGGAAGAAACAGGAGCAAGAGTAGGTCTGAATCGAGAACTAAAGGCCGAAAATGTTACAAATGTAGAGAAGTAGGACACTTTAGGAAAGATTACCCAAATCCTAAAAAGAAAAACATGAATCGAAGTCAATATCAAAACCACCAAAGCGACTATAATGTGGCTTCTATTTGTGAGAAGATATTTTTATGGTGACTGAATTATGTGATGATGCTGTGAATTCTGTGCATTCCATGTTTTCTTGCAAAAATGAATGGTTTGTTGATTCTGGTTGCACCTATCACATGTCACCTTTTAAAACTATTTTTAGCTCTTACAAAGAATTGGAAACTGGTTTTGTTGCTATGGCCAATGAGAAAAATTGTCCTATTGCTGGAATCAGTGATATATGTTTAAAATTTGATTCTGGAAATTGTTTTACTTTGAAAAATGTTCGACATGTGCCTGATTTGTGCAGTAATTTGATGTCTTGTGCTGCTCTAGAAGATGATGGGTTAGAGGGAAGATGGGGTAAGGGTATGATGAAAATTACAAAGGGCGGTTTGGTGATTTTTAAAGCTGAAAAACAAAAGAGTTTGTATGTTTGCAATACTGTCTTAGTGTCTTTTACTGAAAATCAAACAAACTTTTTAAATGATGAAAAATCAGACTTGTGGAATAAAATACTTGGACACTTAAGTAGTAAGGGCTTAGAAATTTTTCACAAAAATGAATCTTTTGGTGGTGATGTGATTTCTTGTGTGCCTTTATGTGATACTTGTGTGAATTGTAAACATCAAAGGGTTAGATTTTCACCTCCCCCTCTGGAAAAATTCTCTTTCAAAAACCATCTTGAGTTGATTCATGCGGATGTGTAGGGTCCT
This sequence comes from Codonopsis lanceolata, assembly GCA_013146195.2. Classification (NCBI taxonomy): domain Eukaryota; kingdom Viridiplantae; phylum Streptophyta; class Magnoliopsida; order Asterales; family Campanulaceae; genus Codonopsis; species Codonopsis lanceolata. The sequence continues at coordinate 27,014,628 of CM028379.1, forward strand.
ATGTGTGTGCCCTCACATGGTGGGAATAGATATTGTTTGTTTATTGTTGATGACTTTTCAAGGAAAGTATGGGTTTTTCTAATACAAGATAAAAGTGATGTTTTTGACAAATTCAAATCTTGGAAACTTTTGATTGAAAATCAAACCAGTAAGAAAATCAAGAAACTTAGGATAGATAAGGGATTAGAGTTCTGTAATGGTGAATTCAAGAGATTCTACGTTGAGAGTAGGATTGATCATTAAAAGTCTTTCCCTAGCAATCTTGCCGAGTATGAATAAAACTTTGTTAGAATGGGTGAAGGTTATGCTTACTTCGTTGAGTCTTCCCATAGGCTTTTGGGGAGAGACGGTTGTTTCCGCTGCCTATGCGATCAATAGGTCCCCTTCCATACAGCTTGATAATCGATATCCTGAAGTTGTATTTTCTGGTTGTGAAATTGATTTTTCAAACTTGCATGTCTTCGGTTGTACTGCTTAGGTTCATCGAGAGAATAACAAACTTGAGCCTCGGTTGATTCGTTGTGTTTTCTTAGGGCATATGGAGAGGGTGAGAGAGTATAGATTTTGGTTGAGATATGAGAATGAGGAAAGACTTGTCATTTGTAGGGATGTAGGGTGTTTGACGAAACTGAATTTCCTTACTTGCAACCTGCTTAACCTTTAATTGCTATTGATGCACCCCTTCCCTGGCTCAAATTATAGTGGAACAACCCTATGTGTTAAGTTTTCTTGATGTGAAACCTTGTGTGCAAACTGAAATTTGGAAAATCATGAAACTGTGCTTGCTAATCCTGAAATTGTTGATAAAGAATTTGAACAAAATGTGGAGGAAGAAAATTTGATGAAAAATCTTAGATTTGAAAATTTAGGTGCGTATCAACTTTTTAGGGGTAGGCCTAGACTATTTGTTAAGAGGTCGTCTAGTTTTGATAACAATTTTCACATCTCCTCATTTGTGTTTTGTATGCTTTATTCTTTTAACAATTTACATGAACCCAAGATTCACAACAATGCTTTAAATTTTCAAAATCCTAGTGATTGGATGAAAGTTTTATTTGATAATATTAATGCTTTTCATATGAACCATCTTGGATTTTGGTGCTTTATCGTGTGGCTAGATTTGATAGTTTTATAGCTAGATTGTATGTGAAAGGGTTTTCTCTTGTTGAGGATGTTAGGATTAAGCTTGCTTTAGTTGCCTAATTCGATTGGGATGCAAAAACTTTGACAGTAACAAAAATTCAATCTCGTTTTAAAATTTTGAAATTTGATTCGTGTGATTGATGTTTGCCCTTGTTTTAGTTACCTGGAAAATCCTTGACATACTTTGTGTGTGTCGTTGTATCTTTCGTGTTCTTACTTTGCGTGTGAGAATAAGTTAGATTTGCTTACTTTGTGTTGGCGGTGGTGATTTCCCCAAAATCCATGACAATTCTTTGTGATCATCTATCTTGGCTGATTCTGCTTTGTGTTTAATTGAATTAGTTAAGTCTTTTCCTTGTTTTGTTCCTGCTTTGTGTTGGATCAAGTGCAAGGAATAGGCAATGATGAACCTTTTCTGTTAAAATGTCCTTGTGAGTCCATTTATGTGAAGCAACACTTGTTCCAAGGTGGAGAATGTTAGAAATGGAGGCCCACTATGTTGATTTATTGGGACAACCTTCTATTTCTCCTTGAGCCCATTGACAACTTGGTCCATCTCTTGGGTTGTCCATTTGCTTAGTCCAAAAACCAGAAGGCTGGAACCTTTTTTTGCGGAGTCTCTTATTCTCCGCCACAACCCTTGGTGACCTAGCTGGTTTGTATTTATTCTCTCCCTTTTGTCATTTGCAATCTAGAGAGAGCATGCGAGAGATATTATCACTACAGTCGGTTTCCCTCTTTTCTCTCCTTCTGTCCATAAAATCTCCAGTAGATCTAGGCTGGATATCCTCTTTCGTCACTTAATCCCTTGGTGAGATTATGAGTGAGAGAGAGACCTAGATCTTGTCGTTCTTTGTGAGTGAGCTGAGAGATCAGAGAAAGAACTTAGGTGGGTTCAGTGGTGGTTTTGAGTGAGCTGTCTTCTCTGGTTTCCTTCTCCGTTTCAGTTGCCGGAGATAGGTGGTCGAGCCTATCTCTTTGAGGCTCTGACCTTGAGATTGAGTTGTTGGTTCTGTGGACTCTTTGGTGGATGATGTTCGATGAAAGGGTTTCTGAGATGAAGAGAGCTTAGTCGAGGTCTTCGTGACCAATTACGGTGAGTCGTGTCTGGGTACACGGTGTCTCCAAGCTCTCGTTTGTTGCCTCTTCAGTTTTGTTATCCTTTTTGAACCACTAATCCTTTGTCTGCAGTTCTTGGGTTTCATATCTCAAATACATATATTCTATACTAACAGTGGCTTGTGCAGGGGCTCTTGTTTCAATTGTTTAATCTGGAAAGATATTGTGTTAATCCTTTTTTTTCCAAAAGGATAATCTGTTACCCTCACCCCTTTCTGTAACCTTGATTTCTGTGTGTGTGTGTGTGTGTGTGTGTGTGTGTGTGTTTGGCTAGTTAATCTGTATTAACTAGGTTTATTAAGGGTCCGTAATATTATTGGTAACTCCGTTTCTGTATGGGCTATTCCGGGCACAAAGTGGTATAAAAACACAACACAAGTATTTAAATATTTTAATGGAAGTTTAACAATTTACATAGGGCACACTAGTTAACATTAGAACCTGAATATCGAACAGGCTGAAATGAGTTTGGTTGAATCGGGTCGTGTTATAACGATGAGGGAATTAAGTTTATGGAAGCTCAAATCAATGCCCGACTATCAGATTTGGTGCGTCTCCATAAGATGGAATACTAACCACTAAATCAATTATTTCCTAGCCCTGATCCTGTCGGGTCCAATCAGACCATGACTTAAAAACTAATTAATTATATATTTAATTCTAAAATCTAATATAACACAATCAAAAGAGAAGAAAAAAAACTTTAGGATCGTATTCAAGTATTTAACTACTACAATTAATAAAGTATTTACATGTATATGGACAATTTGTAAATGAAATATAAAAAATTCATTGTCTTATGATCTCCAAGAAAAAATCACAGTCGCTCACAATTGCACTTGATTTGCATGGAACTTAGTTAGAATGCCAAAGAAGATACCATAAAGAAAACCCAAGCAAGAGCAATTGATGTAAAGGTGAGCTTGAGAGGCATCTTTCCTGGATCACTCCTTAACACCATGGCTTCATATATTGGCCAACTATTCACCACCACAAGCCATCTATAAATATTTGTACAAATAGCTCTTCAAACCTCCCATTCTTGTAAACTTGTGTAATCCCTCGTGCAAAGATAAATAAATTGATCGTGGCTAAGGTCGTTATTGTCAAGAACATGGGCGATGCAACTCCGAATGCAAACATCCCTTGTTCGTATCATTTTCTTTGTTCATTGTCAACCACTTCGCTCGTTACATTGAAATCAAATGTGGCTATGCCCAGGGATTTGAGTGAATATTCGACAAGTGCAAACGGGAAGTTTGATAATACCCATATCATCCACATTCTTTGACAATTCCACCACCTTCTGAATATGGGTCTTCCATCTATTGTGAAGTCGAAAAGATGTTTACCATAGGCCCCAAGGAAAAGGAATGCATATAAGAAAAACCAAGGATCCGAGACCTGTATCACAAAATTGCTTTAAATTTAAATTTTAATGTGTTAAATTCTCAAAATAATCTTCGATGTGAGGACATTGTTTACATACCTTCGGAAAAATGGAGAAAGAACTGATAAGCGCTAGTTGAGGCAAGAAGCCATAGATGGTAAGAGGGATGGACCAAAACGGCCAAAAGAAGTAGTGTGCATAACAAAGGGTTTGGAGAGGATTCATGGACCTAATACCAAAGGTTATGGGGCTATATTTTGACAAACTTATCTCGAGGAAGCCAATAAACCATCGTTTTATTTGACTTAGGAAATCATCGAGGATAATTGGCGAATTTCCTAGAAATGCATCTCTCCTAGGATGGCAAAAGATGGACTTCCATTCTTGGCATTGGAATTGGTAACTCATGAACATGTCCTCGATTAAGCATCCATTTCGAAACCCCATCTCCAAGAGATACAAAATTTGTCACTACTAAATTTGTAAGTATAAACTATTCAAAATCATTCATTAACTACTCCTTTGGCCCCAAATTAGATAAAATATTTTTGTGTTCAAGACATGACGAGGAAAACTTATGACCTCTGAGCCCCATTTGGTGTTGTCTTCATAATTACACTTTGCTACAGGTGGGATAATTTCAAAATTTCTTATGACTAGATTGATTTACTCTTGGGCTTTATTGCTAAACCTTGTAGGATTTCAGTGGGATGATCCGATGATGGGGGCCCAAACACAACTAACCTACGAAAAAATCCCCCTATGCCCATAAAATGAGGGCCTAATAAGCCATCATATCCTAGAGTATCAAGTCGAGTCCCAATCTTGAATTCACCGCTATAGATATCATTCTCCTTAATTCCATGGAAGAGTTGAGGAAATTGAACTAATGCAAGTTTTAAATTCATGTAAGGGTCAAGGAAAAAACATAGAATTCAAAGGGGTGTTATGGGATCATTTGAGTACATGTCACAGTCTACAACTAGAAATATTGGTGCATTTGCCATAGTCACCGATACACGAAGCTTAAAAAGAAAACAAAAAAAAAATGTGTATTAGAAGTTTCAAGAAAATATATAATGTGAAACGTTATATTTTGTGTACCAATGCATTAAGGGCACCGGCCTTAAAATTGTGTGCTTTGACTATGCTTTTCTCTCTACAAAGATAAATGAGATTTGACATCGGGTTATCATCATCTTTCTCGTCGCTACTATCCACTAAAACCTGTTTTGAAACAACTATTTATTACATGCACACAACGTGTGAGACATAAGTTATTATATTTTTAAGGCTTAATTCTCTATTTGTTCACCCTATTTTTGCAAAAATTATAATAAGCTCAATCTACTATTATTTTTCATAGTTTGGTCACCTTACTTTACAAAATGTATCACGTTAGTCCCTACGTTTATTTTTTTAGATAAACCTTTTAAAATATTTTTGAAAACCCGAAAATACCCCCCCCCCCAATTATTATTTTTTTGGTTTCATACCTTCATCTTCTTCCCCAATTTGATTTCATACTTTGTAAACCCAGAACCAACCTGCATTTCTAATACAAAATAGGTTACACAATTTGAATCTACACTAGGGGTGTAAATCGGAACCACTGAACCACAGAACCGAACCAAACCAGTCGGTTTGGTTCGGTTTTGGTCGAATACGGTTTAGTTTCGGTTTAAAAAAATTGGAGCGGTTCGGTTCGGTTCGCAGTTTTTGGTATCGAACCGAACCAAACCACCCTATATACTTTTATTTATTTATTATATAATATATTGAACATTTGATTTATTTATAATATATATATATATATATATATATATAGATGGATACTAAACCAAACAAAATCTTGATTATTGGAAAACTATTATTTTTTCCATTGTTTGCGTATATTTTAGAATTTGTATTGTTTTATTTATGATAATTTGTTGTTTGTAGGTTATTTCCTAATTTTGATGTTAATTCCAAATTAAAATCTTATTTTTATTGTTATTTTCAATGTTGGTTAATTTCATTAAAAATAATTTATATAAACCACAAAACCAAACCAAACCAAACCAAACCGAATGATTCGGTTCGGTTCAAAGTCTTGTTCGGTTCGGTTTGAGATTTTTTGAACTACTAGGAGACGGTTCGGTTTGTGCTTTTGACATAAACCTAACCAAACCGAACCATTTACACCCCTAATCTACGCCGACCCTTTCCATCTTCTCAAAAAGTGCTTTGGCTGCAGCAACTCTCCCATGCTTGAAACCGGAGCTCTCTATAATAATTCTTAAAGCCTGTCAAAGCAAACTTATAATATAATAAGCCACTACAAGATTTGAAAAAAATACTCAGAACCTCCTTTATTACTACTGAAAAAAAAAGTAGAGATTAAACAGTTTCTTCTAGGAGATATCACAACAACTAAAACAAAAGTCCTATGATGCTTATTTAATGCCTGCCGCACTTGAAGCAACATGGAGTTGAAAGAGGAAACATATAAAATCAAATAAATAAGAGAGAATTTTGAGATTAATAAGCATATCCATCAGTTCTACACGAGAAAATTATTAAACCAAACACAAACACATGTGACCTAACGTCGTAATTGTAGCTTTTAATATATCAAAAGTAATACCTCCGAAGAAGAAAAGGCTATTTGTAGATGGGGAATCCCAAAGAATGGTTTCATGATCCACCAAAAGAATAGGATCCGATTACAAAAAACATTAAACCAAGAGGCACTTTTGTGGATGAGTAGAATGAAAGCCTACAATTTATATGAAATGGAAAAAAGAGGTAGAAGGTGCAGAAACCAAAGCTGGAACCAGAGAAGGCGGTTAGATCTTATGAAGATGAACGAGAAAGGCGAGCTCAACTGGCTCTGTTGAGGATCGGGGTTGGAGAAGGCCGCATCTGGAGCCGGACTGAAGAGAGATCGAAGGTAAAAATGAGAACGACACTAGAGCAGGGGCGATGAAGATAGCGACCGGCTGTGGGTGAGGGAGAGAGAACACAGTGATGACGATTGGGGATGGAGGCCATTGAGGTTGATTGGCCGTTGATGAGAAATCGAAGCTGGAGATGGAGATGAGAATGATTTGAGAGAGGAGAGAGAGACCTTTTGGGGATAGAGACCAAGGTTGTTTGGTGGATATTTTAGTTTTTTTATGTCTTTTAAAGGGGCATTTCAGTCTTTTCATATCATTATGTTAACGACATCCACTTTATAAACCAAATTGACATTTTTTGTAAAGTAGGATGACTAAACTGTGAAAAATAGTAGTATTGTGAGTTTATTTAAATTTTCGCAAAAGTAGGATGGCCAAATAGAGAATTACGTCAATTTTTAAAGTGATCACAATATGATTGTGTACACCAAATTCCACTTTGCATCTCAATTTACAAAATATCACAAGTTCATACACTTTTCATTTTTCATTTGTGCGAATTGAGCTTGGATCTTATTGGTCTGCGAGACTACACTCACAGGGCCGGCCTTGGGGTATAGCCAAAGGGCTGACCGTCCTGAGCCTTCATAATTTTGGGGTCCAAATCTATGTAGTACATATATACATTATATATATATATATAGTTTTTTCTAAAATAAAATAAAATCTTTTCTGTAGCAATACTAGAGTGAGACGTGCATATCAGGGAGGGAGACAATCATGACCACTCGTTCGCTCATTGATTGATGGCGTCAAGATGGAACAGTTCAGGTGGCAAAATCGTTCATGTTGGTTTGATTCAAAACTAACAAGCTCTCTCTCTCTCTCTCTCTCTCTCAACTCTTTCTCTTCGTCTCAAGACTCAATTCTAACGATTAAAGTAATACATGATTCAATTCTCAATTTCCAGTCTTAATTTCTTTAACAATTCAACTTGAGGATTTTTTATGAATATTATTTGTATTTGGTTGCCTATTTTGTAGTAATTCTTAACCATTCAATATGGGGATTTGATATGAACATTATTATCAACTTGATTAACTGATAATTGATTATGGACTTACAATGGAAATTGGATTGGTCCAAAATCAGAATTGAACCATTAACTTGGGTTCAATTTCAACCAGTTCACCTTATGTATCCTGGAAATTGGTATTAACTGTTAGGAGGTGTAATAAATTATGTTGAGTTTTTCAATTCAAAGTCCATAGCCTGCCAATCGGACAATTTAATTACGACAAGGGACAACACATGAATTCCAGCAACAGAATTGACGCTCATTAAAAGTAAACTTTGGGCTGGATGAAGTGTGCAAATTTTCGACTTACCTTCTTCGTCTTAGCCTTGCTCGACGAACTTGCAGTATATGAATTATGAATTTTTTCAATGAATGGTCATTGGCGGTATATGAATTATGAATTAATATTTTTAAACTTTATTTCTTTCCTTCTTTGTTTTTGAAGGTGATATGTGAAGGCGTTATAGCAAACAATATGATTTTAAGGTGATAGATGATTTTGCAGGTAGATGAAATTTTTTGAATTGAAATTCGATGTATTTATTGAAATTTGTATTATAGGTATTCACATTTGCGTATTATCAGTATATTGGGGTTCTTTTTTGTTCATTCACCCCAGATCAGTAAAATGTTAGGAACGGCCCTGTACACTCGGTATTACTTAGAAAAAATTGTGGGTCGGTCCATTTTTCAAAGTTTTTAATCGTTCCAGTACCGTGTTCTTTTTTCTATCAGAGAAAGACACTTTTGGACGCGAAAAGATAGCGATACCCTTAGAGAACACGAGGTGCGTTACATAAAAGAATCGCGGTGCATTGACTATTGAACTGTGATTCATCAATTTTATTGCATTAATTTTTCAATTGCGGTTCAATAGTTTAATTACTTAGTCTTATTGCACCGCGATTCATCGATTTTATTGCATTAATTTTTCTACCGTTGTTCAATAGTTTAATTGTCTATTCTAATTGCAACGCGGTATCAACTTTTATGTACGGCAATGAATTAATTTTTAAATCGTGATACATGTACCTAATCTAAGTTGTACAACGGTATCAACTTTTATGTACCGCGATGAATTAAATTTTGAACCATGATTTATAAGATATTATTAATTCATTTGTGCACCACGATACAAAATGATAATGAAACATACCATGTCCTCAACTTTCTTCTTCTATCTCCTCCATCGTAAGCCTTCTTCTTCCGCCTTCGTCCTACTGAAAAATTATTCAACCCAACACAGATCCATTACCGTTTCGTACATAATGAATCAAAGAAATCAGACCAGGTCGATCCCCGTTTCGTTGCGCAACAATAATGATTTTCTAATTCAAAGTGTATTGTCGGAGCTGTTGAAGGAGACAATGACATGTACGGAACAATATTTCGAAAAGTGATCTTTTACGATTAAAAATAATAAACTTTTGAGATTAAAAACTTTAAAAAAATGACGGACCAAAATTTTACTCAATTACTTAACTACATGCCAAATAATGTGATGTTTACAAAAACTTAATAACATTATGTGTAACACTACACTTACAAAAAGAGTATCCACAAAATAGTTTAAGTACTCTTTTATATTCAAATAGCTTATTTTTATAATGTTATACTCCTTCTGTTTCGAGCAAAGAGTTCACTATTATATTTTGATATGTTCATTTAGGTCTCGTTTGGTGTAGCGTTTTTAAAAAACAACTTTTTCAAAACATAGCGTTTTTAAAATAAAACATTTTAAAAACGCAGTTTTATTTTTTTAAACACGCTTAGAAAACTATTTCAAAACATTATTTTTCATAAACATCGTAGTTGTAAACGTAACATATTTTTAAAACACTACAAATTGGTGTGTTTTAAAACGCTTCATATTTTTAAAACACTGCATTTTAAAACGATACATTGAAACACTTTTAAAGAGAAAACACAGCGTTTTTTACCAGCGTTTTGACCAAAACACTCAACCAAACAAGCACTTAAAGAATTCACTTTTAAAAATTAAGGTATAAATATCATTTTATTACTAATAGGCTACTAAAACTATCATTTTCTTAAAACGTTCGATTTTCAAAAGAGGACTCTTTATTCGAAAAGAAGAGAGTATAAAATAATGGCAAAAACTTAGGTAAGACGATCTTACAGATATTTTTTTGTAAAACGAATCTTTTTACCCGAAAGCGTGTGTTTGTGGGACTCTATAATAATAACATTTGTCATAAAAAATAGTTTTACTTGACAAGAAAATTATTTTAAAAAATATTCTCATATGCATCACACGCGTAGGGGTGGCAAAATTTTATCCAAATCCATTGAGTTATCCAATATAACTATTATAAAAGACTTATTGGGTGTTATCCGTTGCATTGGTGATGCTCTTAGCAATTAAAAAAATTTCTTTTTGAATTGCAAGTTGATAATATGGAAAAAACAAAGAATTTTTATTGAAAGATCGTTTTAAAGATTAACTTGATTTTTCGGGAGATATGGCAAAAAAAGGGTTACATCTCCTCTGTCATAATTACAAAAATACTTAATATAATCAACATGTTAACATGAAAAATGAAGGATAAAGTTGAAATGTTATGGAGATAATAAATATTTTTTTTGAAAGAAATCCTTAAAAGAAAAAAAATTAAAAATAATATGGTGAACTTTTTGCACGAAACGGAGGGAGTAGCAATTATTTGATAAATTGGTTTCTAAATAATTATAATGTTTGATTTGACACACATTTTAAAAAACTAATTATATATATATATTGCTACAATATGTAGTTTTTATTTAACGCTCATATGAATGTGACTTATTTTTAAAATTGTTAAAAATGATAAAAGAACAATGGTAAAATGAGTTCTAAATAATTGTCTTTATTTCTTTTTTTATCTATTACAAAATAATTATTTTCTTTCAAAACTTTTATTTTTAAGAAAAATAATAATAATGGGGAAAGTCAAATAAAAACAAATTTTAGATGTTTCTCAAACTTAAAAAATTGGCATGTCAATAAATAAATAAATAATATAGTAGCAACAAACCTCAATAATGGGATGACGAGTGAAATTATTTGACCACTTGCTGAATGTTTGGTCGTTGTCGGAGATATAGTCGTAATAAACACTCCCTTTCTCCATTACCTTCTCCACCCTTTCCTCCATCCTTTTGTACAGTAGCTGCACCACACAATAACTTATCATGAACCAGCATATATACAACCATCTGACAATACACGCACGCTGCTTCTGGCTACATAATTGAGTTTCCGAGAAATATCACTAGTCCTATCCATATAAATTCATGTTTGACTTTTTATTTTTATTTTTTTTAAATTTATAAAAGCGTAATTTATAACATACTGAATATTACTCCCTCCTTCCCTAAATTATCATTCTTCTTTCCTTTTTTGATATGATATTGACAAGCCATAAGCGTGTTTCTAAGAGTTCAGGGATCTACTGGTTAAGCTTGGCAACTTGTAGGCAAGTTTGGAAGCTTGGAAAACTGTTTGGATACTTCGGGTCAAAGTGGCAAATTGTGAAGCTTGCGGGGCCAAAACCTTGCGACCGCAAGGTCTCCAGAAGAGGCTGCCGTTTTTGTCTATTGTCCTGTTTTTTACTGTTTGGGTATAATTAGAATTTTAGAGTTTCCTTTTAATTAGAGTTTCCTTTTAATTAGTTTTCTTGTCCTACAAGAATTATGATTTATTTTGTAAGCCTATAAAAATGCATTCTTAAACATTGTTTTAGAGAGGAGAATTTTGATTAATAAAAATTGGGTTGATTTTCTGGTTAGAAAATTGTCTTCTTATTTGAGTGTCCTGGATTGGAAGCTCGGATTATAAACATCGTGGATTCGTTGTTTATAATTGAATTCGACTTATCAGTTGGAGAGTCATCCCAATTGTGGCGTCATTCACAATTCCAAGGTTCGCGTCATCTCGTAGGCGTTGGGTCGCGGAGTCATTCATCCTAATACCTTTCTAGGAGATCCTTGGGTCCGTATCCGTTATCATTTGGTATAAGAGCAATCCTAGTTACGGTAATTCCATTCTATCTTAAATTTTGCGTATTATCATTCTTGTTGTTAAATTCTAATTGTTCTAGGGTTTATCATCCAAAAAAAAAAAAAACTTCACTGTTCATCCGGAATTACTGTTCATGCCGGGCACTGTTCATCGCCGGAAAAACAATGTTCACGCTGGTTACTATTCACGCCGGAAAACACTGTTCACGCAGGAATTACTGTTCATCGTGCACTGTTCATATTAAAAAAAATTCTGCTGTTTTAAATTATTTTTGGACAGCTTTAATTACAAAAAAAAATTATTCATCTAGTTGTCTTGAACTTGGATCATCAATCCTTGTTTAATCGTGTGGTTGTTTTTCAATTTTGAAATCCTAATTGTTCTATGATTTGCTAATTATAAAAAAAATAAATAAATAAATAAATTGTGACTTTGAGTGCATACACGCAAGGGAGTGAATCACCAAAATAATCATCATGTCCGAACTTCCTAAACCATCGGCTATGGATGATTGGACGGAGTTTTATCGAGAGTTAGTGGGTAGTGAGTTCATGATTAAGGAATGGAGAAAACACATATTTCGTACTAGATGTTTCGTGAGTAATAAGACATGTAGTATGATTATTGATGGAGGTAGTATCTCTAATTTTGCTAGCTCCTACATGGTTGAGAGGTTAGGGCTACCAATCTTTACACATCCGCAGCCTTATGAGTTGCTAGGGCTACATGTCGATGGGCAAGTGCATGTCTCCCAACAAACCCTCGTCACTTTTCGAATAGGGAAGTATTCCGATACGGTGATGTGTGATGTAGTACCAATGGAGGCTGGTCACTTATTACTTGGGAAACCATGGCAAACAGATCGAGGAGCAACTTACAATTTGATGGATACAAAGAAATATAATTTCATGTATGAGAATAGGGAGATCTCTTTAGTGCCTTTAACACCTGCTCAAGTTCGTGATGATTTATTGGTTTTACAAACAAGCATGAGTGCATGGAAAATTGAAAAGGAGGGCAACGAGAAAATTGAAACAGAAAGGATCGAAAAGGAAAATATTGAGAAAGAAAGGATTGAAAAAGAGAGAATTGAAAAAGAAAATATTGAAAGGATTGAGAAAGAGAAAATCGAGAAGGAGGAAGAAGAGCGAGAAAGGGCGGAAAAAGAAGAAACTGACAAGAAATTAACAACGGTTCAAGAAAACTTGAAGTTATCACAAGTATACGAAGACCCGTTTGATTTTGCAGCTTTAAATTTGTCTTGTTCTTGGTTAATCAAACGGATGATCGATGACTACTTCTTCTTGACTCAATGGGCGGATTGGATGAATCTAGTCTCACGGGCGGATCGTCGAGTTTCATGTGCGGATTTGAGGACAAATCCTTTTGAAGAAGGGGAATATGATATGATATTGACAAGCCATAAGCGTGTTTCTAAGAGTTCAGGGATCTACTGGTTAAGCTTGGCAACTTGTAGGCAAGTTTGGAAGCTTGGAAAACTGTTTGGATACTTCAGGGGGTCAAAGTGGCAAATTCAGAGAAGCTGTGAAGCTTGCGGACGCAAGGGGTCTACAGCCTTGCGACCGCAAGGTCTCCAGAAGAGGCTGCCGTTTTTGTTTATTGTCCTGTTTTTTACTGTTTGGGTATAATTAGAATTTTAGAGTTTCCTTTTAATTAGAGTTTCCTTTTAATTAGTTTTCTTGTCCTACAAGAATTATGATTTATTTTGTAAGCCTATAAAAAGGCATTCTTAAACATTGTTTTAGAGAGGAGAATTTTGATTAATAAAAATTGGGTTGATTTTCTGGTTAGAAAATTGTCTTCTTATTTGAGTGTCCTGGATTGGAAGCTCGGATTATAAACATCGTGGATTCGTTGTTTATAATTGAATTCGACTTATCAGTTGGAGAGTCATCCCAATTGTGGCGTCATTCACAATTCCAAAGGTTCGCGTCATCTCGTAGGCGTTGGGTCGCGGAGTCATTCATCCTAATACCTTTCTAGGAGATTCTTGGGTCCGTATCCGTTATCATTTTTTGTCTATCTAAAATAAGTGTCCAGTTTGAAACTTAGCTTTTTATAACATCACTATTACCACTTTAACCTTACTTTTTTCACTCTATTTTAATTATGGACCAAATACACATGAATTTTAAAAGAAACTATATCTCTTTCTTTCTCTGTGTCTAGATCTGAAACCACGATCTCGATTTAACACAGATTTCTCAGCCATTCAAACCAAATTAGATACATCTTACTTGAATCTGGGAAAAAAAAGGGTCGAATTCCAAACCCTAGGTCTTGGATTTGCAGGTATGAGAAAAGACTTATGCACAAGTCTTCATCGGGGTTGGGGCGGCGACAAACCTCCGGGTCGTGACGAGTGAAAGAAACCTCAATAATGGGAGGATGATCATGACGAGTGAAAGAAATTTGGTCGTTGTCAGAGATATTGTCCGGACAGATACGCCTTTTCTCCATTGCCTTTCTTCCATCCATTTGTACAGTTGCTGCACCACACAACAACTTATCATGAACCATCATATATATAAACATATGACATATTACATTATCTGTCCATATATAAAAGGAGAAAAGTAAGATTTGGAAAGTTCTCGCTAAAAGTGACTTTTTAAATTTAAAAACACGTACTCCCTTCGTCTCTAAACTATTGTCCTCCTTTCTTTTTTCGCCCGTCCCAAAATAATTGTTCAGTTTGAAACTTACCTTTTTAGAACATCACTTTTATCACTTTACCCTTATTTTTTCACTCTACTTTAATTATGGGCCAAATACACATGGGCTTTAAAGGAAACTACACATTAAACCAATATAAATAATCAAGTCAATTGTTTTTTCTTAAACTATGCGCCGGGTCAAGTAGGACGATTATTTAGGGACGGAGGGAGTATAATTTATATATAAGTCCTTTTTAACATTCGAAATTGAAAATATAAAATGTCATTATTATGGTTGATTGGATAAATGATTCCAAAACCTATTCACATTCTTATTTAGTATATTAAGAAAAATATGCATAGTAGAAACATGAGAGATAACAAAACTATATTTTTTTTGTCAATTTTTTTGCATCAATATCCAGTCTAGGAAAAATAAAATATGAAATATAACAACGATTTTGAAACTAAATCATATACACACACTTTGAAGTAAAACTAATTCACAGACAATCAATTAATATTAATACCAAGATCAGACAATTTTTTTTTCTATTTCATCATAACCAAAGTTATTATTGTAAAAAAATCTATAAATCGAGATAGGACCAATTTTTGAGACAACTAGCTACATGTAAAAAAAAATGAAAACCAAATAATTTCTAGTTTTTTAGTTACTTATACATATTAAAAAAATTCATTTATAAAATAAAGTGCTGATGATGAAATTAATTAACATTTAAATCGAATTTGTTTGTTAATTGAACTAAATCACGAATTAAAATTAATAAACGAGTTTTGAAGTTAAACAGTGTTTTTGAAATATTTTTGGAAATATGAACATACCAACAAGTTTTCGGTGGGTCGGTGGTCATAGCTTCCGTTGTCGGACTTTCTTTAGGTGGTAACCTTGAGGTTCGTCATTGCTGCAAAAAATGTGTAATATATATATATATATATATATATATATATATATGTGTGTGTGTGTGTGTGTGTGTGTGTGTGTGTGTGTGTGTGTGTGTGTGTGTACTGAAACTAGGGTAAAAATGTTTTCTTTTCGTTTATATACATCAACTAAAACAATGTGGTTTTATGAGTGTTTACCGGGTCGCAGTCCAAAAGTTATTCATAGCATAGTTTAAATCAAATTTTTCGATGTCCATCCATCGTTCGTTTGAATTTTTGGTTCATTTTCCTTGACCCATCTCCTACATTTTATTTTCATTAGTTATATTCTATTTTAATTATTTTTTTCTTTATGTCTGATTTTTAAATTGAACCATAATACATGAATTATTTTGTAAAAATTACCAATTTTGAAAAGTGTAGTTTTAATGTTTTATGACAAAACATGTTAGTATATCGCAAACAATTTGCCCTTTGTCTGATATTATATACACTATCAATTTTTTTAACATTAATGTAACTTTTATTCATATATATTTATTTGTATATATTTCAATATCATTTTTAATACCGAAAACACAGAAGTGAATTTAAATTTTGTTGAGACTCTAGAGTAGAGAATGAGAGAAAGTGAACCTCAATTCCATTGTTTAGAATTAGAATTGTGGGTTTCAATGTAAATTTTATTGTTTATATCCAGAAAAAATATTAGAACTTGAATTGAACTGAAATTTTTAATATTTTTATTATATAAATTGATTTTTTCTCTCCAAAGGTAAAACATTTTTAAACCTAAAGACTATTGATTTTCAATTTTATTTCTATTAATTTGCTTATACGTTTAGATTTTTAATTGAACTCTACAAGAGAGCCAAACAAAATAATCTTAATTTTAATATTACAAAATTATGATATTCAATTCTACACATCGAACTCATAATCTTTATGTTGCAATCATTTGTGTATTTTATTAGTACTAAAGTTTTAACTATTGTATTAATATGAATATAGGCTTCGTGCATCGCACAAGTGCTTTTATTATAATTTTATATGATTAACTTCAATTTTTATTGTACAAAGTAAACTATTTTGATCAAAGATATGTCACTTCGATATCAATTTAAATATATGTTAAAAAGTTATTGTTTTTATTAACATAATTTTCTATAATTAATTGTTTTATATGCATGCTGAACTCGTGATTTTTCATATAATTATTTGGTTATATAGTTATCATTAAAATTGTATATTCTTTTATTTATATCAATATTGAACCGTGCATTCCACGGTTGTGTCGTAGTATATATAAAAACAAAAGTGCATAATTTTTAGAATTTGCCAAAAATCACTTTTCAAAAATGGAATCACTTATGTTCTGTTTATGTTAATTTTTTATTTTTTATTTTGAAATTGAATTTGAGAAATGTCATTTAATGATGTTGACAGAAACTATTCCAATTGAGTTTACTTTTTTATTTTGGAGAATTAAATTCAGAAATAAAATATAAATGGCATATAACTAATTACACATCAAAGCCATATAACTATTAAATATTACACAAAAATAAAGTAGAAATCAAATTTTGTAGGCAAGTTATTCATAAGTTAGACAGAGTCCATGTCCATATAACTAATTGCAAACAAAATCAATATATAAAAATAATTTGTAAAAATAGTATTTATTAAAAAATATTAAATAGCTTAGTATTATTATAAATAAAAATTAGGTAAATAAAAATACTTACGATTGTTTTTAATAGATCTTGATATACAATTCTATAATATTTTAAAAAAACAAATAAAAAATACTCATGGGCCTGACTTTATTTTTTGTTTTTTGGTTTGGGTTCATCTTAAGTTTAAATTCTCACTAGTTTTTGTGTGTGCTTATGACACGGTGTCAGTATGGAACTTATTCAATGTATGAAGCGGACAGTATGTAAATGAATTGATATATACTTAGGATTTTGTAAATATCAGATAAATGCACACTACACAACTGAAAATAGACAAAAATCAATTAATTAAACAAAAAAAAAATACATTTTATGATGTTCCATTACAAATAAGTAAGAATATCGAGAACTTTATGTCATGTTCAAATTAGAGTGACATTTTCTCTTTTTTTTGTTAATTATTTATGTAATTGAGAATTGAAATATAATATATAAGTTATGTTGTTGAAATAGATATATGTTTTTTTGTGGTTTCAATTAAATTGTTACATAAAAATTAAGATGCAATTTTTTTAAAATTACATCACATCAATGAACAATACATATTCTGAAATCTCAAATTGTGAGTTAAATTTAAACGATACATAATCGTGAATATTTCAATTGAATTACATATTATGAAATCTCAGACTGTGAGTTGAATTTGAAGGTTAGAATTCAACTAATGTTGTTTCGTAACAATCTATTCACTTGAGTAATGCAATGACACGAGATTAATTGTTATAAGACTGAAAAACCATGTTTTTGAAGGTTGAGTTCTTTCAAAGGGCAATGGTACCCTTTTGATTCCAAGAACGTCACTTATACTATTTGATCCTAGAATTTCTTTCGAATTCCAGATAAAATATTTTTTGTTTATTATGTCTTATGCAATGTCTATGAATAAAATGTATGGTAAGTTATTGTCTAATATAAGACTAAATTTGAAAGCATGTTTTTGCTTACCATAAGTTGTATATAGCTTTGTCTAGAGTTACTATGTGATATTTATAGTTGTAATTGTCGTACATGTTGAACGAAAATTATTGTATATAAAAAGAATTCCAAAATTTATATTATTTTTTTTTTCAAATTTATAGGATTTTCTATATTTAATTTTATTGTTTATTTATTTTGTTAATATTAAAAAAATAATTACATATTATTCAACTTTAATTTAGTATATAATTTTATACACATATACAATCCGTGCAACGCACAAATGTATCACTAGTCTGCTCTTAAAAAAGTGCTACCTTTTAACTATTTAAAGCCACAATGATTGTTTTTAAATAAAAACTTGACATTCATTTTTTTAATTTTCTTTGAAAACCAAAAATTAACTAAAGTGCTTTAAAGTACACAGTGAACTAAAAATTAAATGTTTATGGTTTGAATAACATAAAATTACACGTCTAATTTTTATTTGAAAAAAAAATAATTTTGATTTTAAAAATTGTTATGTTTAACTTGGCTCAAAAATAAAAATATATATATATTGACTTTATTATAAATAGTGATATTATATGTAGGTTTAAAAAAAACTCATATATACATCAGTAATATCATAGTAATATCAACAGAGCATGTCCATATGTATTGTATTGACAAAACAATTAATATTTGCAACACACACACACACACACACACACACACACACACACACATATATATATATAAACATCTCGACTGTATGTAAAAGCATATTAAGTGTGTAAAAATAATTCATTAATCCCAAAAAAAATGAGTCTAGCCCTTATTTGTTTTTTTTTAAACAATCTCCCCAGCAGAGTCACCTCTGTGAGAACCTTATTTCGAAACACCTGTTGTTCGCGTTGAAAAACAATGACGCGTTTCAAGAAACATCTGAGCGTGTGGAATGCGTTCGGTCTTGTTGTGGACCCTAAAATATGTATATACAGAGTTGATACCTCTATTTTAAGGTTAAACAAAGAAAAACCAGTTATTCCAAAAAATATATAGTTTCAGAGGCTAGGTTACGAGTTGGGAAGGTGTTAAGTACCCAACTCCCCCTTTTGGTCTCAGTTTAGGGGTTTTAAAATAAATTTAACATGCTTTTAAATCATATGGTCTAGAAGAAATATTTATTATATATATATATATATATATAGCATACATACATACATTATGTACTTATAACATGCATCATTACTTTATTTACATTATTATTTATCTAATAATATCACTATTTGCATAGCATGCATGGTATTAATATTATATATTATTATTATTTATATAGCATGCATATTTTATATTAACGGGAAAGACGATAAATTGATACTTACATCTTGTAGCATGAAAGTTTAACCCGGTATATACGTCTAGACTTTAGCCAACTAGGCGCTCGAAGATTCTGATTGTGCTTCCCCGGTCCTTTCGAGAAAGGAAGTTTTTTTTATATTGCTGGGATGCTGCGGGATACATTGCTCTGGAATGCGATGCTTTAGGTTACGATTGCTGCGGGGTGCTATGCTATGGGATACGATTAATATGGGATGCGAGTATCTGTTTGCTGTGTATATTGATATTGGAGAGGTCTTCTGCGTGAATATTGGGAGGTTAGTCATATGAATGAGAGTGCATGAAGGCCTCTATTTATATGCGAAAGGAGGTTGATTTAAACGAAAACATATTGCATTTCAGCAGCATGGCACGCCAGGTGTCACTCTCAGCACGCAACAACAAAAGCAACACGAGGCGACTGAGGAGGAACGATGCCGTTTGGGCTGCCTAGGTGAAGGAGGCTAATAGAGCGTCACCAAGTCATGGGGAACGACTCCCCCATGCTTGGAGCGGCTCCATCAGGCCAACTCCAAGTTTTATTAACAACCCTTTTAGTTTGTTATGCTTTGTTTGTTTGTTTTGCTTATTTAACTGCCGTTAAGTCCAGTTAACTGAAACTTTAACGACAAGTCATTTTTATAAGTTATGATATATATATTTTTTAAATATAGATTATTATTATTATATTGTGGGGGGTATGAACGAAAGTTATATTTATAAATTTTATATTTATCGTTTAATTCTCGTTAAGTTCAATTACTTGAAACTCTAACGGAGAGTAACGTTTATTTGTCCAATTGCTTTATGAAATATATATTGATATTGTTATAGGACGTTATATCGTTGGGGTACGAAATTGAGGTGTCTATAGATGTACGATACAATCGCATACAAAATCCGACTCTCAACTTTTTCTCTCTATATTATATATATCTCTTTGTATTTCTTCGCCTATCAGCCTCTCTATTTGTCTATGCTTGTTTGTACGGTGTCCTTATATTTATATTTGAGATAGAGACCTATACACATGAGAATCCAGCAACTCCAAGGAAACATAGAATGTTTAGGAAATAGAAGGTTAGTTTCCTAATGTAATTCAAAAAATATTACCAAAGCGTTTATCAAATAAAATAAGAACTCTTGAAAGCTTATGAAAATAATTAATTATGATAATTAATTACCATTGCTTTAGAACCTAGAAAGAACACAACAATATTTAGCTAAAATAGAGAAAATATGAGAAAATAAGACGAACTTATTTTAGCCTTACTTATTGATACAATTACAATTGAAGAGTGGAGATCAAGAATAATAAACTAGGAGTCTATAGTTTTATCCATATCAGTTTTTTCTTCTTTGTTTTAAACTTAAATGAAAGGGAAGATATTTCGATAAAAATCAAACCACAATTACAAAGCTGTATATAGTCCCGAGACTCCTCAATCTAAGCTAATCTATCCTAAATTATAGCTCAACTAATTGGTAGACAGTTACCAAAGATAAATACAAAATACATCTCCTAACTATATACAATATTCACCAAGATATTATCATATTTTAACAAATATCATAATATACTCTAACTCACCCCCGCAGTCGAAGGGGGAGGTTTACGAACACTTAGACTGTCCCGAAAATCTTCAAAAAGAACCAAAGGGAGACCCTTCGTAAAGATATCCATCACTTGATGTCGAGAAGGAACATGCAACACCCAAACCTCCCCTTTAGCAACTTTTTCGCGGACGAAATGAATATCAAGTTCTATGTGCTTCGTTCGTTGATGTTGAACAGGATTACCGGACAGATAAATGACATTCACATTATCACAGTAAACGATAGTGGCCTTCGTAATGGGACAATGAAGCTCAAGTAAAATATTGCGGAGCCAACAAGATTCTGAAACTACATTAGCAGCCCCATGGTACTCAGCCTCAGCACTCGATTTCGAAATAGTGGGTTGGCGCTTAGTAGCCCAAGACACAAGATTATCACACAAAAACATACAATAGTCGGACGTAGAACGGCGAGTGTCCGGACAACCTGCCCAGTCGGCATTAGTGTACGAAACCAGCGTACAAGTCGATGATGGGTAAAGAGACAAGCCATAGTCAAGCGTGCCACTGATGTAGTGAATAATGCGTTTCAACGCATTCATGTGTATGTCACGAGGATCATGCATAAACAAGCATATCTGCTGAACAGCATTGGTGATGTTTGGACGAGTGAAAGTGAGATACTGAAGAGCCCTGCCAAGGCTCCGATAATAGGATGGATCAGCAAAAGGAGGACTAGAAGTAGCCCGTAACTTGGACTTAGTGTCCACAGGAGTAGCTGCGGGTTTACACGAGGCCATACCAGCACGCTCAACAATCTCCAAAGCATACTGTTTTTGTGACAAAAAAGCACGTCGGTGTCTCAGGTGACAAAGAATACCAAGAAAAAAACTTAGAGGGCCAAGGTCCTTCATAGCGAACTCCGAACTAAGGTGAGACATAATAGTGCACCAAAGAGAATCCGAAGATGTGGTTAAAATAATGTCGTCAACATATAAGAGTAGGTATGCCATGTCGTGGCCCTTCCGATAAATAAACAACGAATTATCCGATTTACTGTGTGTGAACCCAATAGAGAAGACGAAATCTGCAAAACACTGATACCAAGCTCGAGGGGCTTGCTTAAGGCCATATAGCGACTTACTGAGTAAACAGACGTGATCGGGAAAATTCTTGTCTCAGAAACCCAAAGGATGATGCATATAAACGGTCTCATTAAGAGTGCCATGTAGGAAGGCATTCTTAACATCAAGCTGATGCATAGACCATCCCTTAGAAAGAGATAAGGATAACACCGTCCGAATGGTAGCCGGCTTGATAACCAAACTAAATGTCTCGCCACAATCAATACCAATCTACTGAGTCTTACCATCACCCACAAGTCGAGCTTTATGTCGCTCAAAGGAACCATCAGACCTGTGCTTATGAGTGAAAATCCACATAGATCTAATAACATTAGTATTAGGTGGACGGGGTACTAAATCCCACGTCCCATTTTCAATAAGAGCATCAAATTCACTAGACATAGCCATCTTCCAATTAGGGTCTTGAAGTGCCAACACTGGGTTACGAGGAATCGCAGATTTAGTGGTGGTATTTAAATTAAAAATAGATTTATGTTTAAAAACACCACGTTGACTGCGAGTGACGGGACGGAGAGACACATTTGGAGTGGGCTGTGGAATAGATGAAGCGGGAACAGGCTGAGCAGAAGGTGGCCCATGGGAAAGAGGAGCTGGACCAATAGTGGTTGACCAAGCGACTCGGAGGATTGACCACAAGGGGGCCGCGTGGTCTACCAGAGGAGTAGGGGCTGGTTGGGCAACTGGGCTAGCAGAATGAGGTTGAGTGGCCCAATGATGCAGAATGTGGGGACTAATGGCATCGTCCAAGAAATGATAAGTACTGGGGGACGGAGTATGTATATTCGCAAAAGGAAATTTATTCTCATAAAAAATGACATGGCGATTGATAATGATTTTTCGGGAAGATAAATCATAACATTTAAAGCCACGGTGATGGGACAGATATCCTAAGAATACAGGGTGTGGAGCGAGCTTGGAGTTTATGGATAGTAGGACTAGGAAAAAGTGGATAACATAAAAAACGGAGATGAGAATAGGCCGGATCTTTTGATATAACCTAAGAAGATATGTGGCCATTTGAAGCGCATGATGCCAAAATGAAGATGGCAAAGATGCATGAGTCAAAAGTGTACGAATCATATCATTGAGTGTACAGATAGAGCGTTCGGCTTTGCCATTTTGTCGAGAAGTATACGGACATGAGAGACGGAAAGATAATCCGTTTTGTTTACAAAAATTCAAGAAATTAGCATTATCGAATTCTTTGCCATTGTCACATTGAAAAGTTTTTATCTTCCTTTCAAACTGAGTGAAAATATGATTTTGGAACTCAAGGAAAATATCGTAGACGTCAGATTTTTTAGCAATAGGAAAAGTCCATAAAAAATTCGAATAATCGTCTAACAATAATAGATAAAAACGGTGACCAGCACTACTCGAGACCGGAGAGGTCCAAAGATCACTATGAATTATATCAAATGGAAGAATAGTACTGGAATTAGATGAAACAAAAGGTAACTTAACAAGTTTCCCAAGAGAACATGCATGACAAACATTAGTGAATTGTGAATGTTTACACATGATCAATTTATTTTTCCTAAGAGTCTCTAAAACAAAAAGACACGGATGGCCTAAACGCTCGTGCCAACGAACTGGAGAAACTGCAACAAAAGCGGACCCAGAAGGTAAGGACTTGGAGGAGAAAGAGCTGATAGGATAAAGATCACCCTGACTGTCACATCTCATGAGTTGCCTCCCCGTCTTGTAATCCTTTACAGAAAAACCAAAAGAGTCAAACTCAATGGAGACGGAATTATCAGAGGCAAACTTACGAACCGAAATAAGATTCTTAACAATTTTAGGAACATGAAGAACATTGTTTAAAACAAAAGGTGGATGTGGGGGATCTAACCTAGTGTGACCAAAACCTTTTATGGGAATCGAATGACCATTGCCTACTATAATATCATTATGAGTGCTCATATTGAAATAGGGAGTGAGATTACCTGGCGAAGAAAACATATGAGAAGTCGCCCCGGTATCCATGTACATGTTGTTGTCGGGAGGAGTTAACCCAAGCGTGTACATAGCGGCTTCAATGTCTGTCGCAAAAGGAGGAGAAGCTGCAGTATAAGCCTGTGGTCGAGGACCCAAAATACTTGATGGCTGCTTAGAGTGGGCTGAAGGAGGTGGCCTAGCCCATGGACCGACGCCGAAGTGAAGTGTGGGTGGTGGAATCGCCCAAGGCCAACTCCATGCATTATTCCACTGAGGTTGTTGACTGGGACCATTCGAAGGATGATGCCGGCCACCCCCTGTGGACTGACCTCCCCGACCGCCACCCTTATGCTTAGTCCCACCTTTATTACCTCCCTTCGGCTGAGTCCTAGGAGCACCAGAAGAAACAGGCACTGGAGTCCCATTCATAGAAACCGGAGCAGACACAGGTTCACGAGCCATGAACGCTGAAGCTGTAGTCGCTTTCTTTGCCAATCCAGCCTCTTCCAATGTGACCATAGACCGAGCTTGATAAAACTGCAGGAGAGGATCCTTCTGACGGAGGAGCGTAGCAACCCCGCTGTATGCCTCCGTTAGCCCAGCCACCATCTGCAACACGAGCCGCTCATTGGACACCAGTGCCCCAACATTTTTCAACTGATCAGCCAATTGTTTAAGCTTTTGGCAATAGTGAGAAGCTGAGGAAAAATTTGCCATGACAGTGTGTGAAAACTCCTGTTCAAGAGCCACTGCACGCGAGTTTTTATTGTCCAAAAAAATATCCCGAAGGCGCTCCCACGCAGCCTGGGCAGCAGAATCGGGTTCAAGGATGGTGGTGAGACGATCCGGTGATATGGTGGAATAGATCCACCCCAATACGGTGGCATCCAATGTCACCCACAGATCAATTTCTTCCTCCGTAGTAGGTTCTTTAACCTTGTTCTTCGCGGATGGAATGATATGATGGATGACACGGGTGGATCGAGCATGAACTTTGAAAAGTTCTGCCCATGTCGCATACTGAGCCGTTTCCAAACCAAGGACGATGGCGATGTGATTTTTGATGTTCGACACCGCCAAGGCCGGATGGTAGAAGGATTTGGAAGATGACATGATACTATGCGATGCAAGAGAAGAATAAAGAAATACCGGCAACTTAGAGACGGCGCAAAGCGGAAGACTTTGTTTAGGAGAGGAACAACCGTCGCTCTGATACCATGAAAGGGAAGATATTTCGATAACCTCAAACCAAAATTACATCCGGCTGTATATAGACTCCAGCCCCTCAATCTAAGCTAATCTATCCTAAAATATTGCTCAACTGATTGGCAGTTTGTTACCAAAGATAACTACAAAATATATCTCCTAACTATATACAATATTTACCAAGATATTATGATATTTAACAAATAACATAATATCCTCTAACAAATATGAAGAACAACACTAATTAGATATGGCTGTACTTGCTACTTGAGTTTAAGAGAATTTCAAGTTATGAAAAAGCTCGTCATATGTTAATGACTCAATGTGGTTCCACGAAAACCACATCAAGATATATAAATGGCTGAAAATTTCGGGAAAATTGCAGGCCGGTTGCTTTTTTAAAGTTTTTAACAACTGCACTCGTCTGTTTATTTTTTGGTAAATAGATATTACGAGTTAGAGCTTGTGATGTTATTACGAGTTTTAGTGTTAGAGCCACTAGATGATTAAATTGGTGATAATTTGAATGTCCATGTTATTATTTTAAAAAATATATATTTGATCTAACGGTGTAAAAATCTAAGTAGATTTAATCTAACGACACTAACACTAAAGTTTGTAATAATACCACAAGTTATAGCTCGTATTATCATACATCTTTTTTTAACAAAAAAAAGACACTTTTAAAGACAAAAAGATGACTTTGTCATTAATAAACCAGACACGCGCTAAGAATCAACTTGTCCATCGTGATGTATCAATTTGTACATATTTACAGAAATCAATCAATTTGTGCATTGCAATACACCAATTTGTGTATCGCGATACATTAATTTATGCTTATTTACGGAAATCAATCAATCAATTTATAGTTAATCAATTAATTACTACATTAATTACAATATTAAGTAAAACAATGAAACTTTGACTACATGTTTATGGAAATCAATAAATCAATATATATTCAATCAATCTATTTGATTCCAACATTAATTACAATATCGAGTAGTAGATAAGAAAATTTTGAATATATATTTACGGAAAAC
Organism: Codonopsis lanceolata; assembly: GCA_013146195.2. Classification (NCBI taxonomy): domain Eukaryota; kingdom Viridiplantae; phylum Streptophyta; class Magnoliopsida; order Asterales; family Campanulaceae; genus Codonopsis; species Codonopsis lanceolata. Next base: position 27,040,749 of record CM028379.1, read on the forward strand.
AATCAATCAATTTATAGATGAGTCCTACCTTAATTACAATATCAATGAAAATAAGGAAACTTTGACTAAAAATATAATTACTCGTTTACTAATGACTACCTTAATTGGATTTGATTTTGTGCATCGCGATATAAAATCAATGATGCAGAAAATAAATTGGATTCGCGAGGCACAAATTGGATTTGATTTGTGCATAGCAATACAAAATCGATGCATGTACTGATAATTTGCGTGCACATTCGGTTTATTATGGGTATCGTTATCTTTTAGCCCAAAAAGTGTTTTTTTTAATTAAAAAAATACATATGAACTAGAGCGGTTGAAAACGGTCTGGCCTGAATTTCACCCAACATTTTACGGTGGTTATGTCAATTTCATTAGCCTAGTGGTCCGCAAACACATGGTTCACGTACCGGCCCACTAAGCACTTGGATTAACTAGGTGCACAATCGTACAAGTTCATGAATAATCTTGGTACTCAGGGCCGGCTCAACACTTATGGAGACCTAAAGTGAACTCCAATGAGGCCTTCTTAGAGTAAATAATAATTTTTTTTGGAGAAATTTGGGTCAGTCCACTTTGGACGATTTCCAACGCTAAAGAACTCTCTCTTTTTTTTAATTAGAAAAATGTATTTTTGAGGTGAAAAAACTACAATACTCTTAATCAACGGAAAATACGCACGGGAGTCACTCACAAAATCTTGCATCTCGATGCAAAAAATCATACATCGCAGTACAAAATCATGCATTATGATTTATAATCATGCATTACGATGCACCACATTATGCATCGTGATTAGTAAAAATTTATTTATATTTCATTAATATTGTAATTAATGTATAAATTATTAACGGATTGATTGATTAAGATGATTTCAATGGGATTGAGCTTGAACGTGGCGAGGCAGGATTGAACGTGAAAGAGGCATAATTGTACGAAAAGAATATTGAAAGGAAAATTCATGGGCAATAATGACATCCGCACTTCTATGCTACATTACAAGGATTTCGGGGCTACACCCAACTCTCACCAGCTCACCGAAGACCCTTGTTCACCAGTTCGCTCATCGAGCAAACTATGTCTCCTCGGCACACCAGGCTCTCCCCAGCTCGCTGAATACCATTGTTCACCAACTCGCTCCTCGAGCAAACCTTGTCCTTGGCAAACTAGGCTCACCAGCTTGCCAAAGACCTCTCGTTCATCAGCTCGCCGACCACTCCCTCACATTGTCAACTCGCGCAGTCTCAACATCTTCTTCTTAAGATTGGTCTCTACTAATGGTGATCCATCTTGCAGGAGCATATAAGAGAATATAATATATTTGTAATATATTATATTTATAGTATTAGAGAATATAATATATTTGTAATATATTATATTTATAGTTAGTTTATACTTTCCTAATCTCTTTGTATTTTGGTTTTCTAATCTCTTTTGTATTTAGACTCTCTAGGTTAAACTTGTGTAGCAAGCAGTGTTCTAAAACTCCCTGCCTAGCTCTGCCTAGGCCCCGCCTAGGCGCCTCTCCATCGCCACGAGTTTCTTAGTCGGTGCCTATGCCAAAGCCCACCAACCTTAATTTATTTTTGTAGCTTTGATTTTGTGGCGTGCGGTGACCAGCGAAGGAAGGGGGAGTGGTAATGGTTAGGAAGAGAGGGAGGTAGAAAGAAAATGAGTTTGATTTTGTGAATATTCAGTGGGCTGAGAGAGTGGATAGATTAAAGGGTTAGATCTAGGAAGAAAGAGATTGGAGGATGAAAAAATGTGGAGAGTCGGTCTACCGAAGAGAGAAAGTAAGAAAAAGAGGTTGCCGGTGTGCCAGATAGAGAGGAGAAAGAAGAAGAAAAAAAGATGATGAAGAAGGGGGCTGACTCGGGATTCAGAATTTAGAATGGGGAGAGATTAGATAGGATAGATTAGACTGTGGGTTGTAGGGGCAGTAGGTAGGTAGAATACTATTTTATTTTATTTTTTAGTTCTAAACTTTGCTGGTTTATTGTTTTGGGGTTGTTGAGAATTAGGATTAGTGGTAGGTTTGTATATTTTTGTTCGATCATTTAACAAATATAGACAAGTGTTTGATAAAATGACAAATATAAAAATAAAATAAAATTTGTAGTCAATGTGCTTGATCTTTGATGTAAATTATCAAAAAAAAATTGTAATTATGTTTTAATTCTAGGCCCCGCCTAGGCCACGATTACGCCCCGACTAGACCCTTAGGCGCTAGGCGCAAGTGTGTCACCTAACAATTTTTAGAACCTTGGTAGCAAGTATTGTACTCCTATATATATATATTCAACATATCAATGGAAAGACAATGTCATTATTCCTAAACTTTATTAGTTTCTACAAGAACTTGTTGGTTCTTTGACTTTTTTTTTGAATCACGATGTATTTATTTTATATTGTGATGTATCAATTTGAAATTGGAATACAAAAGTAAATCCCGAAGCATATGTCATTTATCACGAAATTCGCGATGCAACTATTTGAAATTGTGATACATCAATATAGAATTAGAATAAAAATGTAAATCTCGATGCATAGGTCATTTATCACGATGCACAAATTTGATTTGTGATGTAGAAATTTAAAAAAATTATTCACACGCACAAAGGCATTAAAGTATTATACATTACACCAATATTATGATATGATCAATATATTTTTAAAACGATGTATCGTGTCAAACAAGACGATTATTTAGAAACTGAGAGTAATTTTTACATAAACACTTCAAAATGCATCTATTATATTATGAAGCAACTAGTATTTCATCCGTGCAATGCACGGATAGTTTATAGATGAAAAGCATATATTTAAACAAAAATGAATAATATAAAACAAAAAACTTTAATGTGAAAACATTAATAAAGAATTAATAAAATGTAAATGTAAATTTAGAACATGACATTAATTTTGAAAAATAATTACAGATTTTGGAATACTTCTTTATACACAACATTTTTCATTGAACATGTACGACAATTACTACTATCACAATCACATACTAAAATTCGAAGACCTTTAGGATTAGTAACTCGAGATAACGCAACATATAATTGCTCATGACTAAAAACAAGTTTTTTCAAAAGAAGATCCACATTAGACAATGATTGTCCCTGACTTTTATTTATAGATATTGCGTAAGACAACATCAACGGAAACTGCCTTCTCTGAAATTTGAATGGAATTCTGTGATCAGAAGGTATCAATGACATTCTCGAAAGCAAAACAGTATCGCCATAGGTACCATTTGAAAGAACACGACCTTTTAAAACATGGTTTCCTAATCTTGTAATGATTAACCTCGTGCCATTGCATAACCCAAGAGAATGGTCAATGTTACGAAGCAACATAACTGGAGTTCCAACCTTCAAATTCAACTCAAGATTTGGTATTCCAGAACATGTAATTCCATTTAAAAATTATGGAGTATGTATATCGTTCAAAAGATTAACATTTCTGTCTGAATGGCATGGAGAATCTGAGCTCAAATAAAGTCTTGTTTCAGAATTGTTCATCGATACCATGTAATCATTTATTGAATTAACTACATCAAGGGTCGGTGCCAAAATAGCTCTATCCTCAAAAAACGATGACTCATAGGAACAACTTCCAAATGAAGGATATGTACTTTGAACAATTGCAACAATCGGATCGTCGAATTCCTTATGCAGCAGGTGATCGGGAATATCAACAGAAGCACAACCATCATTTGGTTGACCAATTTTCCCATCGCCAATATTTGCAATCCACTCAGCAAAAAGTCTCAATTCTTCACAATTTTCGTTGGACCCCATATTTTGCAATCTCATATTAGTTATCAACTTCAATACAGTACAATCCTTCCACAAATACGATGAATTACTTTCATGATATCTCTCATACTTTGATACAATACTTCAAAACAATACTTATGCATCATTGGAGCCTCGTCCCATATAATAAGCTTGGCCTTAAGTATAAGCTCCGCAATAGGACTCCCTTGTTTTATGTTGCAAGTTGAATCTTCATTCAGATTAAAAGGAATTTTAAATCTTGAATGCGCAGTTTTATGACCAGGCAACAAAAGGGAAGCTATGCCACTGGACGCCACGTTTAATACAATCTCTCCTTTTGATCTAAATCGAGCAGATAAAGTTTTCCAAATGAACGTTTTCCCAGTACCCCCACAACCATACACGAAAAAAAATCTTTCCAATTTCTGAATTAGCTGATGCGATAATAGTTTCATAAACATGGAGTTGCTCGGCATTCAAATTTGAGACGAACTTCTTGTGTTCTTCTGCCAAGCTTATTCGATCATAACACATCTCATCATGCACTAATCTGTTACGCGAGAATTCGAAAAATTGATCATCTGGATATGGCATTGATTGGAACTCACGTATACTCCTTCCGTAACGTCTTAAAATCTTCTCAACTTCCACAAGTGCATAGTTCCTGATTTGATCCTCGTTTAATTGCAAACCTATAAAATAAAAAGTAATTACTTTGAGATACAAAACAACTTAAATTTCTAAAAAAATATTTTTTTACAAACCTTGATATTGAAGCAAAATTCGTTGGTTGTACAGAATGTCATCGGATAGATAAGACCAACATGTATCCCAAACTACTTCAGGTTGACTCATCGTTCCAGATGATAATAGTGTAGAAAAAAGAATTTTCAATGATTGAACCGATGTCCAATGGCTAGCCTCGATTATTCCATCAATATACTTCTTATCATCAGTTAACAATCCCAGCGCATAGCAAGCATCTCGAAAAGAACGAAATTGCACCCCATTTATAAAACATAAATCTTCTTAGCAAGTGGCTCATCGAACTACGTTTAGGAGGCATCTCAAGTAGTACAAATCACCAGATCCTGGAGGAACAAAAAATATTTGTCCAATTGCAAAACCAATTTGTACTCTTGGGGTCCATTCCCGTATTTTCGAATTCCAAACAAATTTCTTGGGAAATTCTGCATAAGTCAATTCTCTTCCCAGAGGATACTTCTTATTTGCTTCCATCCATGCCAAAAACATACTATGCTTTATGGTTTCCCGATCCATGATATAGTCAATTTTATCTGAATCCGAGAAAACAACGTTTTGTTGATTCAGAAGATGAAAACTTAGACGCACAACGGGCGGGTCTTTGTACTGTATTTCAAATCCAAAAATTCTCGATCCATGCAGCTTCACAAGATGAAATGTATCTACAGTCGTAGTACAAATTAACTTCATCGATATTCTTATCCACATTAGCATCACCTGAGCTTTGATAAAATGTCGCAGTGACACGATCGTTGCCCTTGTTTATGTACTTGAACAAATATTTTATTGCACGCGATTGATTACACCATTCAACGTTCAAATGGGCCCCATAACTAATCAATAAGTATCGATTATGAGAAACGACGTGTCTATTGTCAAAAACAACTCCATTCTTAACTATCGTCCTTCCATTATCCCGACGTATGTACACTGGATATCCATCTTCGTCAATTGTAGTCGTCTCAACAATTTTTTTTTGGAAAATGCTTTGAGCAACGCCCATCTATCATGCAAGGAGCATCCTTTTGAGCACCACCACACGGACCGTATATCATAAAATCTCAAACTGCAGCATAGTAAATTGGGTCCTCAGTTTCATCCGGGATCTCCGCCGTAATGTAACGATTAATTGCATCCGCTGTTGGATTCTTCTCTTCGGAAGAAAGGAACAATAATATGTGACAATGCGGCAAACCCCTCTTCTGAAACTCCACAGTATAAATGACTGTAGAAAATATGACACACAAATAAACCATAATTAGCGTAAATAAATTAGAATTAAAATAGAACTTTTATATGGTTTTTAAAATATTCATCTATAAATAAAAGAAAAAGTTACCTGATCTGACAGTTCCAAAAATCTTGTTTTTACGAAGATCTTTGATAAGTCCATCAAGCTTCACTTTAAAAACCCTGCAAACAATATATGGTCGATCTTCATGCTTTAATATACGTGCTGCAACAAATCTATCAATTTCAAGCCACTTGGGATTACATGTAAATGTGAGAAATAAATCCGGGTAACCTGCCCATCTACATATAGCCATAGCATCTTGATAGTTTTGTATCATGAATCTTGCACCTCCAGTAAAAGATGAAGGCAACATAATTCTTTTCCCTTGCGTGGACATATCTGTTTCACCACGTATCAAAGCTTCATGCAACCCTTTGTACATTTCACAACGCAGTTGCTTCTGATTCAGTCGAATATACAGTAACCGGTTACTTTCAATCATAGTGTATGCATCGACGACAAATTGTTGAAATCGTCTTCTGGAAAACATAATGGTTGTCAGCTCACAATCCCTTTCATTCAATCTATACGCAAAAAATTCTGTTATACTGACTTTCTTCCGCCCTTTGGAACCATCTTTTAATTCAAAAATGGAATATCTTCTCTGTATCCATCCTCGCCATACGGAAAAATCAATGGATACTGGAAAGGAAGATAAGCAGGATGCAATTCGTTTATACGCTTAAGCTGTCCCGTTTGACTTTCAAGTAAAATATCCCTATCACCTAACATTTGATCAAAATCACCAACAACCAACGCAGCAACCTCAGATGCAGTCGAGAGATTGTACCTTCTCGCATCACCACTCCGTCTTCCTATCAATTTTAATTTGACTTCTGATCTACCTTCTTGGACCATTTTATCTTGCGTCATTCGAAAAAAATGCACCAAAACATTATTTGTATCTAACATGGTCTTCAAATCAGATACAATTTCAAAATGAAGATCATGAGAATTGACATCTTGCATGTATGAAAAACAATTATAAAATTAATATAATATGTTGGCAATCATGTAAAAAACAAAATGAGTATTAATGATTTAAATGTCTTTACCTTACGGCAACAATTCTATTTGCAACTTCATTTTTAGTATCATAAATATACAATTGTGCAAACTTTGGTGTTGCACCCATGGGTGGAAGAAGGCTTCCAATTAAATGATAGTTTTGACCATGAAGTTTGAAAACAGGAGGAGAACAACCTTGATTTACACGATTATCTATCTTCCCTCCAATTGAAGTGAAACTGAACATATTGTTATATGACCATATGTTTTGACGAAAATGTTTACTTTTATCTGTGTTTCCATATAACAATACTTGTAATTCTAGAGGGGGTGGTTTTAGGGCAGGAAGTTGTATTTTTCCTTAATTACAACATAAACTGAACTTTGGTTTGCGGGTCTTATAATGTCGAGCTAATCTCTTCTCGTACCAAAACCAAGCACCACAAAAAGTACATGTGAAAGTTGGATCGCCAATATCCCAATAACCTAAAACAAATGAAAAATTGTAATAGTTTAGTTATGATAATGATGAAAGGTACTGTGACGACCCGACCCGGATTCCAGTACCGAATCCCGAGGTCGTGCCGTTGGAACTACACAAGAGAGGACAAACACTTGCTAAAACAAAGTGTAAGTGGAACATTTGAGCTAACAAGCTCTAGGCACGAACAAGAAGCCGGACTAAAATACGGCTTTCAAAATTTCGAAGATGCGGAAGCATTAAAGAACAAGCCCTCAAGCTTAAGAGCTCGAGACTGAAACAAATGAAACCAAGAGAGGCGTTGCCTCACAAGGTATGAAAACGAAACTCGCGTGCCGCAACATTGCAGACGCAGAACTAACCATCGGCACTCCAGGCCGGCATTCCATCAAAAATCAACCTGATATAACAATGACCCACGGCTAAAGCATACCGGGGTAACCACAACAACAACTAGAATAACTAGAATAATGAAATCCCCGAAGCTACTACTGCCCGGGGTACAACTGACAGATTACTCTACTATGGAGTACTTAGGCCCGACTACAAATGTCGGCTATTGGAATAATACATCAATACTAGAACAATCTACCCGACTGCAAAGTTTATATAACTTTACAAAAGAAATATCGTCCTCAACAAAATACAAGGACACAAATATAAACACTGAAATAAGCGGACTAGGTTCCGCTAGCAAAAGCTCAGGAGGAGATAACTGCACATATATCACGACCTCAACTCAACTATCGATTCACGTGGCTCTGCTACAGACGGGATCTACTCAGCCTCAACGCGGCTAACGAACAACTGCACACTGAAAAGTAAAGTACGGAGTGAGTCATAAAGACTCAGTACGCTACTACAAACAACATATCATAAATGAAACATTGTTATAATAAAACATGTCATCGTGTTGTTACGACTAAAACCCACGAAGACGTGTCGTATACTCGACACTTCTCAAGATAATCTCTGCTCATGTACTAAACCGTCTAAACGACTAGGTGAAATTCCCTGATCATAAACAAACCAAATAAGTCAGAAAACATTTCACAAAGAATCAACATATATAAAGGAATGTATATCTATATATATACACTTTATGTCATTCCTGGAATTCTCAAGTATCAGTATATGTATCTACATAAATACATAACAAGTCTCTCATTAATTCACAATCAATACAAATATGGTCATTTATATTTCATGTCTCAAGTAACACTTTGTTATTACATAAGTGCTCATAGTAAGCCACATAAAGGTTTAAGAGAGAATACCGAATCAATGTCATTTGTGTTGCTCCCCGCAATCACAAATATTAATCATATCGTGCCGCTGATACTCGTGATTGGGTATCAAAGTACCGAGCTCTCTTCTCGGTCCGAGCTCTCTACTCGGAAAATAGCACTAGCCAATGCGCTCTTTTGGTTACGACAAATGAGGCTACTTCCCCACCGTAGCTAGCGGAGGGTGTGTGAATGAATCCGTGCGGCGATACATTGCAACCACGAATCCCATAATTCGTGAAGACAATGCATCGTCCCACCATCAACGTAAAAACTCAAGTAATGCCAGCTGACTTATATGCAATGCACAAGTAGATGTTTACTTGCAAATTCTCAAGTAGATATAAAGATCTACTAAACTCATACGATTATGCACATTGTTACAATAATCACAAAACCACAATAGGAGCTCATTGAGTCTCTAAAATCCCAAGTGTCAAGTTGTCCACTCTATTCAAGTCAAGGTCCAAAAGCTAGTAATCTAGTCCATGGATTCTAGAAGTTGTAGGGTCTCGTTCTACGTTTTCATTTTAAGGCATTTCTAGGTTCTCATTCCATTTAGGAACCCTAGTTCACAAGTCACTAACTCAAGTACGAGTTGGTAGCCTAAATTGATTTCAAGTTTGCAGTTCCACTTGTTAATGGAATACAATTTAAATACAAGTCAGGAAATCAACACCAATAGAATCACCAAGTAATCAAAGGCAATATATGCTTCATGAGTCATATTCTCAAATGCATACAAGATAAAAATCTCAACAAAGGTAGGAATTATGTATTTAGTCATAATCTAAATCAATCATAGAATTTCATATTCTAGCATACAACCAAGCTAAGTTATTTACTTAACCATTAACCCATCATATATTCACCAAGACTACTTTGTTAGTCTAGGGTACTTAATCAACAATGGTATACGCCTTACAATATTTCTAGAATGATAAATCATTTTATAGTCTCAACACATTAAATTTCATGTTAATTCATAAACTCATCCCATCATATTCATGTGAATAGAATCGTTTATTAGATACAAATTCACTATGCTCTAAGAGCATCTAAAGGGTCTCTACGTCGAAATTGAGGATACACTCTATAATATCCCTGAATGGTAATCCATTCTTCAAACCAAGTCAATCCTTCTCTACTCGATGTTCATGCACCGAAAGATACCCATTCTAACAGTTGGAATTCCAACTTAGTAATAACTCATTCTACGCAGCCATTTTGTAAAATTGACCAATAACTCATCATAACTCTAAATTTCATGAATCTTACATATTCTGAAACTAGGCTCTTCAAACTATAACTTAGCCTTTTAAATCACTTCATTCGGATCTATATTCATCCAAATATAGTCACTTCAATTTCATGATAACAATCTGATTTGCTGCTATTAAACATTCTGCCCAGTCAACTTGTAAATTCAACCATTAATTACTCACTACTCCAAATTTCATGAATTTTATATATTCAGAAACTAGACTCTTGGAACTATAATTTAGAACTTTAAAGTACTCCATTTGGACTTGTATTCTTTAGAATACGGTTACCTCAATTCAATGATAAAATCTGTTTTCACTGTGACAGTCTCACTGTCGCAGCCATGATCCGTGACTGATGAAAAATACTTCCTTAACTCGAAAATTAATTAAACTTTACAGGGAGTTACATAACATGTATAGGTATAACATATCCAGAAACCGGAAAATTATCACAGACGGAATTGCTACAGTATTTTTCGGAAAAATGCCCCAAACAGGGACTGCATCATTTCAAAATCTGTTTTCTTTTTCTTTGCTTCCCAAATTCTCAAACAACTTAATTTTGTTAACTAACAACATTCTCATGCTAGTATCACCCAAGGACTTCAATTGGAGTCCTAAACCCAATCAATACACAAATTCACCAATTCCGGTCTCACCCGACCAATTCTCGAAATCTCTCAATTGAGACCCGACGAACCCAAAAAGTCGTAGGAATTTATCCTAGGGCTCAAAACAACACTTTAAAATTTTAATTAACTTCATTGAGTCAAAATAAAATTTTCCAAATTCTAGGGCAATATATAATTTCGGGATTTATTTCCTTTTGGATTTCTAAACCCAAAAACAAGCAAATTTCAATTCCTAATTACTTCAATAAACACAATAAACCCAACAAATTCAACCTCATCTTCAACAGCCCTAAACCCCATATGTTTACAAATCAAAACCCATCATCAAGACATGTAATAGCTCAACAATTTATAGGGAACAAGCCTCTAACACCCTAGCATCAATTTGAGCTAGAAAGAGAAAGTAGGGATTTAGTCACGTACCTATTTCGGTCATTAAACATGAAAGAACCCGAAAACAAACCAAGGGGAAACGATCTCCTCGATGAGAGCTTTCCAAGGGTGGTCTCCGATCGCGATTCCGTTGGGTGAATCAACGTGAATCAAAAACACACACAACACACCTACTGGCGGTGTTTCTCCATCTTTAGGTTGAAAATGGAGGATGATAGAGATGATGAATGAGTGGATAATAGTTTTGGGGTCTCAAATACTCCCACTACCCACATGAGAGCAACACCCATGAAAACCGAGCCCGGCATGAAGAAGACGACGTGCGGCGTTTTTTGAAGAGGAAGAAGACGACGTATGGTTTTTTTTTTTTATGAATGAGGAGATGAATCCACTTCACCCCCTAAATAACTCTCCCGGTCAAACATTGGTCAACAATTGTATTACTACTAAACTTAATTATTATTTTAAAGTAAAACAATTATTGACTAGTCAAACGTATACCATTCAGTTGACTTAATTATTAATCAATTCCAATTTGACTCTGTAAAGTCAATAATAATATCACATAAATATTTCTAACATGTAGGGACTAATATATTATTCCTTCAATCAATATTTTAACTATCATACAAATTAACTCTGTAGGGTCAATTAAAATACTAAAACACTTTGGGGTCACAACTGCTAATTATTTATTTGTCTCTAAATGTCAAATAATAATTTCTTATTACTATCTAAATTTATATAAGGGTATAATCATCCCCTAAATAAATTACCAACCTCATAGGAGTTAGTTAAACTACTCCATATAATTTATTTCACTAAATCTGACTCCGTAGAGTCAATTACAAAACAATTAGATCTCAGAAATATAATAATAAAATTACATAATTTTTGGGGTCTTACAGGTACATAAATATTGCAGAAGTAAATGTATAAATGACAGTACAAAAATTATACAAACCAAGTGAGGAAAGTGAAACACGTTCATCTTTCGTAAGACATAAACTATCTGTGTCGAAATTTGTAGATACAAAATCCGGACTTCTATGATCGACCACAATTGTAAAATACAAATGTTTTACTATTAAAATATATAAATGTGCTTAAAACTTGAATATTAAAAAGGAAGACCCATATTTTTGTAATTAAGTTTGGAAAAGTATACAATTTTATAAAATATCTTATGCATAATATTTTAAAAAATGATTCCAACTTTATTAATGCTTATCTATTATATAAGATAAAATTTATTTCCAAAACACAAAATTATTTCACCAAGACATTGTAATAAAATTATGGTTTCTATTATTTCATGTGTCAATATGGAAATATTATTGAAATCATCACCGAATGAAAAAATATAACGCATAAGAAAATTGAACACAATAATTTGGATATGCTGCACACTAATATATGACATAATATTAGTGACTTAATAGATAGGAATGATGGCTTGAATAAAACATGAGGAAAAAGTATGCAACTTACTATAACATATGTAAGTGAAAATTATTTTAAAAAATCCTTACATATAGGTGAAGACAACGAAGTATCGAAACGCGATTTTTTTGTTGGAATGCAACTTGAATCATCATCATCAGTCGTTGGACAATGAATTGTAGAGGTACTTGCAATTATGACCCGCAATCCAAATGAGAGTTACTCATAATCCGAATCTTTCAATACGTTGTACAAAAATAGTATAGTAATATATATATATATATATATATATATATATATATATATATATATATATATATATATATATATATATGGAAAAACTAATAATTAAGTACTTTATAACATAATTAAGTGTAATACCGTGTTGACATCAGATGGAGCAGGAATTGAAGACATATATATACCTTTTAAAAAATATTTACCAAGCATATATTGTTGCGAAGCTCAACATTCATTTTCTAGATAGTCATTCATATTTACTTATATCCAATTAAAATATATTTTTAAAAAAAACATTTACAAAACTCTTTATAAGAATAAATTCAAATTACATAACTCATCCATTGTACATATAGAGTTCATGATACTTCTTTGGGATGTTTAACTTTAAAAGTTTAAATTAATATTTTTTACTAAAATTAAAACTGATAAAAAATCTAGTGTAATTGTTAGAAAATTGCTTGTAATATAACTATTTTTATAAATTTGACAAACTTCAACGACATTAATAAATCCGTTTAATAATTCACATTTTAAAAAAGTTAAATATTTCGATGGAATGGTTGTACAATTTGGAATCATGTGTTTAGCCATTAGAAATATATTGAAAACAACATATTATGTAAATTGTTAGAGAAAGTGCTAGCATATAATTTGAACATATATTTCATCGTTGGACTCCATTGGGTTTTTTTAATAGCTAAAGTCAATTTTCAAAAAATTGTTCCTATAATGTCAAGATTGGCTCAATCCACAGCTTTGGACAACATTTGTTATTGGAACGAAAATGAAATAAGCTTCGATAGGTTGGATGATTTTTCAGTAGTGACAGAGAAAGAATAGCCAAGAAAGAAACATGCGTATGACGGATAAGGAAGTAGAGGGAACATGATATGAAACTGTGCTTCATTATAATTTTGCAGTTTGATGCATCACTATGTGCATCGCGATGCATTAATTGGGTGCTTAAATGATGCATCACAATCTTTAAATTTTATTAGATCATTTACATTTTTTCATCACGTTTACCAAAGTTAATGTTATGAAAAACATGATTAAATTAATTATATTTAATGCATCATGGGGCAAACATTATAACGTAGCGCACACTCGGTTAAGTAAGTCAATCAAAGTTTTTTTTTTCACTAAAAGTGTCATTTTGTAATTAAAAAAAAAAAGGTAGATTGTAGCAATTGCAAATATTAAAAAGAGACTGAACTGTAGTTATCCCTAAGTTGTTCACACAGTGGAAACAAAAAATTGTGGGCAAGGCCACTTTTTGAAACGTTCAATCGCTAAAGTAGACCATTTTTATTTTAACCGAAATAAGTCACTTTTGATGGCAAAATGACTACGATACCTTTAATGAATCGTAGGTGCGTTACGGATGTCATTATTTTTGCACTGCGATTCATAAATTTTATCGCATTATTTTTTGTACCGCGGTTCAATAGTGTAACTGCAAGTTTATTTTTAAACTGCGGTTCAATAGTGTAACTGGTAGTCTATTTTTGTAACGCGATTCATCAAATTTAGTGCATTAATTTTTGCACCGCGATTCAATAGTGTAATTGCTAGTCTATTTTTGAACCGCAATTCATCAATTTTAGTGCATTAATTTTTGCACCGCGGTTCAATAGTGTAATTTCTAGTCTATTTTTGAACCGCGATTCATCAATTTTAGTGTATTAATTTTTGCACCGCGGTTCAATAGTGTAATTGCTAGTCTATTTTTGAACTACGATTCATCAATTTTAGTGCATTAATTTTTAAACCGCGATACAAAATCATAAAAAACCAGACTCCGTTTCATTGCGAACAATCGTGATTTTAAAATTCAAAGTGTGTTGCCGGAGCTGTTGAAGAAAACGATGACATTTTTGTAACAATATTTCGTAAAGTGATCTTGTACGGTTGAAAAAAAAAATGATGAACGTTTGGGGTGTGAAACTTTAAAAACAGGACCGGCCAGAATTTTCCACTTAATATATAACGCCCGAACAATCGTGATTTTAAAATTCAAAGTGTGTTGTCGGAACTGTTGAAGAAAACTATGACATTTTTTGTACAATATTTCGTAAAGTGATCTTGTACGGTTGAAAAAAAAACGATGAACTTTTGGGGTGTGAAACTTTAAAAACGGGACCGGCCAGAATTTTCCCCTTAATATATAACGCCCATTTGAGTGACATTGAGCCCAACCAATAATGGCGGTGAAATCATTTCCTTTGGCCCAAAATCGAGTACAATAGGATAAGAATAATACAATCTATATATAAATAGAAACCTACCTAACCCTAGTGATCCACTCACATTTTACTTTCCTAATAATTTACGGCCGCCTCTCACCCTCTCTCTCAAGTCTCAACCAAAATCCGACTTTGTGAAAGAACCCATATCGAAGAAGAAGCTAGAATCAATATGGGAGAAGATGATTACACTTGCGGAAGAAGGCGAAGTGTTCATGCAATGGAATCCATTAGGAGGACGAATGAATGAGATTCCAGCAACTCAAACTCCAGCATCACATAGATCTGGATACTTGTTCAAAATCCAATACCTAGTGTATTGGCATGAAAAGGGAAAGGACATAAAATATTTAGATTTGTCAAGAAAATTTTACGATCTCATGGCTCCGTTCATTACCAAGTCCCCTAGAGAGACATTCCTCAACTATAGGGATCTCGATATTGGCTACAGTCCGTACTGTAACGCTACATACGAAGAAGCTAAAGTATATAACATCAAGTATTTCAACAAAAATTTCGAGAGACTGGTTCGAGTGAAGACTAAAGTAGACCCTAACAACTTCTTCAGGGATGAACAAAGTATTCCGGTTCTTCCGACGAATTGAAGTTCAAAACAGTAGATTATATTGAGGTGCGGACGCATAAAGTCTATATATACCTATCCTTAAATAAAAAGGTGGGAATTATTTGAAATTATCAATAATTTGTTATTTCATTCCACCCAAAATAAGTGCTTCTTATCGACTTTATAAGGGATCTAATAAAGTTATTAACCCTATATAAAGTAACCCCATTTTAATATGAAGAACAACTAATTAGATATGGATGTACTTGCTACTTCAGTTTAAGAGAATTTCATGTTATGAAAAAGCTCGTCATATGTTAATGACCCAATGTGGTTCCACGAAAACAACATCAAGAAATATAAATGGCTGAAAATTTCGGGAAAATTGCAAGTCGGTTGCTTTTTTAAAGTTTTTAACAACTGCACTCGTCCGTCTTTTTTTTTTTTGGCAAATAGATATTATTAGTTAGAGCTTGTGATATTATTACGAATTTTAGTGTTAGAGCCGCTAGATGATTAAATTGGTGATAATTTGAATGTCCATGTTATTATTTAAAAAAGAATATATTTGATCTAACGGTGTAAAAATCTAAGTAGATTTAATCTAACGACACTAACACTAATGTTTTGTAATAATACCACAAGTTCTAGCTCGTATTATCATACATCTTTTTTTTTTTACCAAAAAAAGACACTTTTAAAGGCAAAAAGACGACTTTGCCATTAATAAACCAGACACGCGCTAAAAATCAACTTGTCCATCGTGATGTATCAATTTGTACATATTTACAGAAATCAATCAATTTGTGCATTGCAATACACCAATTTGTGTATCGCGAAACATCAATTTATGCTTATTTACGGAAAATCAATCAATCAATTTATAATTAATCTATTAATTACTACATTGATTACAATATTAAGTAAAACAATGAAACTTTGACTACATATTTACGGAAATCAATAAATCAATATATATTCAATCAATCTATTTGATTCCAACATTAATTACAATATCGAGTAGTAGATAAGAAAATTTTGAATATATATTTACGGAAAACAATCAATCAATTTATAGATGAGTCCTACCTTAATTACAATATCAATGAAAATAAGGAAACTTTGACTAAAAATATAATTACTCATTTACTAATGACTACCTTAATTGGATTTGATTTTGTGCATCGCGATATAAAATCAATTATGCAAAAAATAAATTGGATTCGTGAGGCACAAATTGTATTTGATTTGTGCATCGCAATACAAAATCAATGCATGTACTGATAATTTACGTGCACATTTGGTTTATTAAGAGTATCGTTATCTTTTGGAAATTTATGGTGGTTATGTCCATTTCATTAGCCTAGTTGGTCCGCAAACGCATGGTTCACGTACCAGCCCACTAAGCACTTGGATTAACTAGGTGCACAATCGTACGAGTTCATGAATAATATTGGTACTCAGGGCCGGCTCAACACTTATGGAGACCTAAAGTGAACTCTAATGTGAGGCCTTCTTAGAGTAAATAATAATTTTTTTAGTGAAATTTGGGTACGTCCACTTTGGACGATTTCCAACGCTAAAGAACCCTCTCTTTTTTTAATTAGAAAAATGTATTTTTGGGGTGAAAAAACTACAATACTCTTAATCAATGGAAAATACGCACGGGAGTCATTCATAAAATCTTGCATCTCGATGCAAAAAATCATACATCGCAGTACAAAATCATGCATTACGTTTTATAATCATGCATTACGATGCACAACATTATGCATCGCTATTAGTAAAAATTTATTTATATTTTATTAATATTGTAATTAATTTATAAATTATTAACGGATTGATTGATTAAGATGATTTCGATGGGATTGAGCTTGAATGTGGCGAGGCAGGATTGAACGTGAAAGAGGCATACTTGTACGAAAAGAAAATTGAAAGGAAAATTCATGGGCAATAATGACATCTGCACTTCTCTGCTACATTACAAGGATTCCAGGGCTACACCCAACTCTCACCAGCTCACCGAAGACCCCTTGTTCACCAGTTCGCTCATTGAGAAAACTATGTCTCCTCGGCACACCAGGCTCTCCCCAGCTCGCTGAAGACCCTTGTTCACCAACTCGCTCCTCGAGCAAACCTTGTCCTTGGCAAACCAGGCTCACCAGCTCGCCAAAGACCTCTCGTTCACCAGCTTGCCGACCACTCCCTCACATTGTCAGCTCGCGCAGTCTCAACATCTTCTTCTCAAGATTGGTCTCTACTAATGGTGATCCATCTTGCAGGAGCATATAAGAGAATACAATATATTTGTAATATATTATATTTATAGTATTAGAGAATAAAATATATTTGTAATATATTATATTTATAGTTAGTTTATACTTTCCTAATCTCTTTGTATTTAGGTTTTCTAATCTCTTTTGTATTTAGACTCTCTAGGTTAAATTTGTGTAGCAAGCAGCGTTCTAAAACTCCCTGCCTAGGCCCCGCCTAAGCGCCTCTCCACCGCCACGAGTTTCTTAGTCGCTACCTAATCGGCCAAGTCCGTGCCTACGCCAAAGCCCACCAATCTTAATTTATTTTTGTAACTTTGATTTTGTGGCGTGCGGTGACTGGAGAACGAAGGGGGAGTGGTAATGGTGAGGAAGAAAGGGAGGTAGAAAGAAATGGGTATGATTTTGTGAATATTCAGTGGGCTGAGAGAGTGGATAGATTAAAGGGTTAGATCTATGAGGAAAGAGATTGGAGGATGAAAAAATGTGGAGAGTCGGTCTGCCAGAGAGAAAAAGGGGTTTCCGGTGTGCCAGATAGAGTGGAGAAAGAAGAAGAAGAAGAAGGGGGCTGAATCGGGATTCAGAATTTAGAATGAGGAGAGATTAGAGAGGATAGGTTAGAATGTGGGTTGTAGGGGCAGTAGGTAGGTAGAATAATATTTTTTTTTTGTTTTTAGTTCTAAATTTGGCTGGTTTATTGCTTTGGGGTTGTTGGGAATTAGGATTAGTGGTAGGTTTGTATATTTTTATTCATTTTACAAATATAGACAAGTGTTTGATAAAATTACAAATATAAAAATAAAATAAAA
Organism: Codonopsis lanceolata; assembly: GCA_013146195.2. Taxonomy (NCBI): domain Eukaryota; kingdom Viridiplantae; phylum Streptophyta; class Magnoliopsida; order Asterales; family Campanulaceae; genus Codonopsis; species Codonopsis lanceolata. Next base: position 27,059,240 of record CM028379.1, read on the forward strand.
TTTGTAGTCAATGTATTTGATCGTTGATGTAAATTATTTTTAAAAAATGGTAATTATGTTTTAATTCTAGGCCCCGCCTAGACCACAATTACGCCCCGACTAGTCCCTTAGGCGCTAGGCGCTAGTGTGTCACCTAACGATTTTTAGAACCTTAGTAGCAAGTATTGTATTCCTATATATATGTTCAACATATCAATGGAAATATCATGTCATTATTCTTAAACTCTATTAGTTTCTACAAGAACTTGTTGGTTCTATGACTTTTTTTTTGAATCACGATGCATTTATTTTGTATTGTGATGCATCAATTTGAAATTGGAATACAAAAGTAAATCCCAAAACATATGTCATTTATCGCGAAATTCGGGGTGCAACTATTTGAAATTGTGATACATCAATTTAGAATTAGAATAAAAATGTAAATCTCGATGCATAGGTCATTTATCGCGATGCACAAATTTGATCTGTGATATAGAAATTTAAAATAATTATGGTCACACGCATAAAGGCATTAAAGTATTATACATTACACCAATATTATAATATGATCAATATTTTTTTAAACGATTTATCGTGTCAAACAAGACGATTATTTAGAAACTAAGAGTGTAATTTTTACTTTTTCTTGATTAAAAAAATTAATTTCTTATTATATTGCAAATTTAATACACCATCGGTGTAGAAATTTGATTTACACAAACACTTCGAAATGCATCTATTATATTATGAAGCAATATGAAAATTTGGTTGACTTTATATGATATCAAATGCATTTTACTTATTTGGAGAAATTGTGGGCCGGTCCCTTTTCCCAAATATTTTACTCCTCCAGTCTAGTGTGTTTTTTCATCAACCACTAAAGTTCCTTTTCAAAAAATTGTTTCTGAAATGCCCAGATAATCTTCTTCCACAGCTCCGATGAGTTCGAACATAACGATTGTGTGCATCGAAACAAAGATCGAAACAGTAAACGAATTTTTTTATTAATGAAATACAAAATTGTAATGGATCTGTGCTGGGTTGAAAGATTTATCAGTTGGGACGAAGATGGAGAAGGAGGAGGAAGAAGAAAGCTTATGACGATGGAGATGGAAGAAGAAGGTAGATGACGTGGTCTGGTTCATTATGATTTTGTATCGTTGTGTAAAATTGGATTAGATAATATTTTATGTATCATGGTGCAAAAATTAATTAATCGAGATGCAAAATTGGATTAGTTAATTAAAACTTATGTATCGCTATGCAAAAATTGTTTTAATTGCGGTGCAAAATTGGATTATGTAATTAAAATGATGCATCGCGATGCAAAAATTGATGCAATTAAATTGATGTATCGCAGTACAAAAAATTGATGCAATTAAATTGATATACTACAATGCACTAAGTAAGTGACCTCCGTAGCGCTCCTTCGTTTCATTGAGGGTATCGTAGTTATTTCTTTTACAAAATTGGCTTTTTCCGATTGAAAAAAAAAACATTGGAGTGAAGCAATTGAAAATTTTAAAAAGTTGATCGGTCCAAATTTCACCCTACTTATTCCCAGGTATAAAATTCATGTATGTATATATATATATACACACACACACAATATATAGTTTTTTATTTTTTTTATATCAACCGATCAATGTCTTAAATAAAACCCTATCCAATTTCAATATCAAAGATACATATTTGTGTTCTGCAAAATTTACGGTCTATTTAATACTCCGTCCCAAGTCTATTTAGTGCTCGTTTGTTGCAGCTTATTTGGAGTGGCTTTTGACTTTTGGCTTTTGAAAAGTCATATTTAGAGTGTTTGTTTCAGCTTATAAGCCAAAAGCCAATAAGTGAGGTACAACACCCTTTATGCATGGAAAAGCCAAAGCCAAAAAGCCAAAATTTTGAGCTTTTTTGGTTTTTTTTTTAAAGATGAAGACAACTATTTATTAAAAAATATTTGATTATTCCCATTTCATCCTTTTATGAAATATACATAAAAATATGAATACTAATTTTGAAGTTTTTTTTTTTAACAAAAAAATATAACAACTCATAAACAGCTTTTCAACATCTGTAACAAACAGTCTTTCATGCAATCAGCCAAAAGCCATTCAGCCATCAGCTTAAGCTATCAGCTATAAGTCATAAGCCATCAACCACAACAAACGAGCCCTTAATATTTCTTCCCAAGTGTACATTTTTAATATTTTCTTCTCCCTTATTGAGTATTCATTTATACATTCTCCCATATTGAGTATTCATTTTTGTATAAATTTAACCTTTGACACATATTTGTGTTCTGTAAAAGTGTTTTTTTTTTTTTGATTAAACAAATGGGTGAAATTTGGCTCGGTCTCATCATCTCATGTGGAGAAAATATAACCGCAAAAGTTCACGATAATTTTTTTAAACCGCTACAGTATACTTTTGGGGGTAATTGACGAAGATACTCTTAATGAAGGAAAGCCGCACAAACAAGAATACTGTCCAAATTTGGGTATCGTAATTCAAATATTGGGCCGTAATTCAAAATTGGGCATCGTAATTCAAAAATTAGGCTTCGCATTGTAAATTTGGGCATTGCATTGTAAAAATTGAGCATCACAATGTAAAATTTGTACATCACGGTGTACAAATTAAATGTTGGAAACAGGAAAGACATTGTTTTTCTCTCCTCAATCCTCATTAATGTCGGGAATACCACTTTTTTGACCACCGTACAAATTAGGAAAATCCAATTTGACCAACGACGTTTCATAACAATCAAATTAACCAACCAACTTTTAATTTGGTTGCAATGTCCTCCTAGCCGTTTCATAAAGACCAAATTAACCAACCAACTTCTGCCAATATATTCCTTCCATGGCAATTTCTTAGCCCGATATTGACAGAAGTTGGTTGGTTAATTTGGTTGTTATGAAACGGCGAGGACGACATTGCAACCAAATTAAAAGTTGGTTGGTTAATTTGGTCGTTATGAAACATCGTTGGTCAAATTGGATTTCCCCAATTTGTACGGTGGTCCAAAAGGTTGTATTCCCCCATTAATGTCTCTCTCTCTTTCTACTCTCTCTCTCTCTCTCTCTCTCCTCTATTACATTCACTTTATTAAAGCTCAAAATTATTCAATCGTGTATAACTATAACACAAGACCCACTAAACTAGCTTCGACGCTTGTTACTGCAATTCACATAATAATACTTGTGTTGTTGCCATTACATTCATCATCGAGTAAAATTCTTGAAAAAAAAAATGAAAGTCAAACTTGTTCAACATGGGAAGTTCGAAAATTCGAAACTGCCTTTATAAGGTAGGTTGGATTGACATCTCCGGGTATGATAATAACAATCTTCGGCTCCATTTCTAGTTGCAATACGTGAACAATCTTGCTCGATGGTGATGAAAGAGATAGGTGAAGATTACAATGTGGGTGTAAAAGACTACGATGTGGGCATCGTTACCTCCGATGTGAGCATCGTTGCCTACAATTACTATTTTAAAAAAATCATACAAATTGTTTCTTTTAAAGCTACTTGTAAGAAAAAACTCAGATTTACACTAATAAGAAAATCAGTATCTCTATCAAAACACCCGCCATAACTTAAGGACAAAACCATAATATAATTGCGCAAGTCAACACCCAATGATATTGGCGAGTTACACTTTTTAGTTTTTACCGTTATTTTACAAAGTGCATTTCTAAGGTTATACTAGGGGCCGTTTGGTAGCCATATAAGAGGTCGGATAGGACTAACAATAATTAAAAAGGTTGTTTGGTACAATTTTAAGCATTGGGCTTAATAAGAGGAGTGGGCCGGATAAGCAGTTTTTTCCCTCGTTATTAATCCTAGAGATGGGGGTGGTATTATTAAAGACCGGATTAGCATAGCGCGAGACAAATTTTTTTAATACCAAAAACACCCCATATATATACTCCGAACACGCTGAAAACTACACCTTGTCAAAAACCCTTCTTCTTAGCTCTATCGCGCAACCGGCGACTATGACTCAATAATCGTTGGTGGGAATCTCAATCAGGTTCGTGATTTCATCCTTTCTCGCTCTTCTTCTTATCTGTCATCGATAAATCTCATTCCATTCGGGATTCTCGGATTAGGGTTTATATTGTCAAGCATATGCTCTGGTTCATAGGGATATGAATATGTGATACCCAGAATGCTTTTGGCTGAATGTAAGATTTAGGGACAAGATTGAAGTATCGGGTTGTTTAATTTGGAACTTATGAATCAACCTTATAGTTTTCCCTTTTTGGTAATGTTAAGTTTGGGTCTGTTTCATTTTGCTCTGTACTATTCCTCACACACATGCTCACAGTTTTGAGATTTGAGTTTTCTCTGTAATAATTCTACCATATTTTGGTTCGTTTTCGTATTCATTCCTTAAAAAAAATTCTCATATTAAAGCAGGCAGCTTTTAGTTAGATTCTTTGTTTCTTTTATGTTGACTCGTATAAATCTTAAAAGCACTTATGTACCTCAATTATAGTTCATAAGTGAATTGCAAAAAAGTGAGTTATGACTTTACAAATGGTCTTTCCCAACGTGACTCTGTCTCCCTCTTTTGAAGAATGACTCCCAAAACCTTTGGTCCCTCAATGCAAAGATCTATGTAAGACTCCCACATTTAAAGTTTTTGGTGTATGTGTTCCTAATTTCCAAGCCATTTTAAGCGATTTGCCCTCAACTGCAAGTTCTATGATCAGCATCATCACCAATCTCTCCAATCTCGTTCTACTCGAGCCCAAGGAAAGTAATTCGTACGTACCTACATCGGTTATTTCTTGATTTGGACGATATAAAGTTTGTTGAGATGCCCACCGACATGGGAGAAGGTTGGCCTGCAAGGCAGGCAGGAACGAAGTTAAATGTCATAGTTGATAATGATTTATATGCGCTGGATCCATCTAGTTCTTTGGATAGTGCTAAGATCAAAGTTTATGATTATCAGGATGATTCTTGGAACTGTAAAGACCATTGACATTGGTCTTTACTTTATGTCCTTTTCTTTTAAAACTAGTATCCATTGACATTGTAAAGACCTATTTTAATCTCCAATTAACTGTCAAAAGTCAAGTTACTTTGGTCAAAGGGGTGTGTCTTCCTGTTTCCTAATTTATGATTTTTTTAAAAATGAATTTTTGTTGGGACAAAATACAATAAGAAGGGATCTGTCAACTAAGCAGTGATGGTGGTTTCTGAGTGGACGTGAGATAAAATATTGTAGATTGAAATGCACAAAAAAGAAGAAAAAAAAAGTAAAAAAAAAAGGCATGGAAATAGATTTGGAGAACATATTCTTTATTTGGGATCAGTTCTTGCGAATTTAGCTGGTTAAGAATAGGGTGTTTATTTCTCTTCCTATGGTCTTCAGTTATGAGCACTCTCCTTGGAGTCACTATTATGCATCCATTATGCAGTTCTAGTCCTTTTTGACTTGATCTTTTGTAGACTTTGTCCTTTTTGTGCAGTCTTTTCTCTTTACGATTGATAAAAATCATCAGGAAAAAAAGAGAAAAAACAATATGCAGTACTACTACTGCATGTTGCTCATCAATGGGTAGACCAGTCTTTTGCGGACACCAATTATCCTTGGTCTTTCCTTAAATAGAAGCTTTTACATCCTGCAGCTTGTTGCCATGCCCATGAATGAAACACCAAGCTCATCATGCTACATTTATTCTAGCTCAATTAAACAATAACAGCATACTACATGTTTATTGTGTTACAAAATGTCTTCCCATGCCCCAATGTTTGCATGAACTTAAAGAAAAATGCATGTTTCCTAACACAGCATACTACATGTTTATTGTGTCACTGGTTCAACAGAGCTTGTCAGCTGTCAGATTCTTGATATCTAGGAGTATAACATCCAAGAAAGCTTCTCTTTTAAGTACTTTTTGCCTTGTCAGTTGGTTGATATGATACTGATAGGACTCTTCCCTTTTTTATTTTGTTGCCACCAGAAGTTCCTCTATGGATCCATGTCTAGTACATGAGACTTATTGAAATTTGGATGTGGAGGTGAATCCCTGCATAATAGAGGATATATAATTGTGTAAAAAAAAATGTATGCAAACACGATCTAAATTTTCGTTAGTTACTTTGGTTTTAGTTACTTTCTATATTATAATGCAAACTCAATTTGGTGTGATAATCAAAATTTGGGTGTCATTCCATCCTCCCAGCCGCAAACGAACCTGCTTTGTAACTTTGCCTCTATACATCTTTTTAATTCTAGTTTTTTTTTCCATCACCGTTACATAAGTTTACAATTTTTTTTTCTTAGTAGGAATATGTAACGTGTTGATTGAAGTTCAAATTTTTTATTGTATGCTTAGTAGTTAATGTTAATTAGTTTATGTGTTGTATAGAAATGGATTCACCAAATCATGATGAAGATCTTGAAATGGATTCACCAAATCATGAGGGAGAGATAGCAGTTTTTCTTGCAATGCATGCTGTTTTGGTAACTGTACATGCCTTCTACAACATGACGACTATCGCTGTTACCTACGCGAATGAAAATGGATTTTTCAAAAATGATGACAAGCGTTTATATACAATGTTTGATAAGATTCCGAGGCAAGTTGAAGAAATTAATAGGTTGGTTACAGAATGTGAAACGTCTTGCATCAACAACTTGCGAATGAATAGACGCACATTCATCCTCCTTTGTGATATGCTTAGGGATAAAGGGATATCTGACTCTAGGTATGTATCAATAGAAGAGAAAGTAGCTACATTTTTATCCATTCTTGCGTATCACAAAAAAAAATAGAATCATAGCATATAACATGAGGAGATCAGGACAAACTATTAATAACTACTTCAACGAGGTCCTCAATGCAGTTGTGATGCTTGGTCCGCAATTGTTCGTAAAACCTGAACCTGAACCTCTGAACTCCACTGATTCAAGGTGGAACCATTTTGAGGTAAAGTAAATTAAACTAATATGCATATATTCTAGTTGTTACTTTGGCATTCATATATGTATACACACATATTTTTTTATTTATGTGTAGGGTTGCTTGGGTGCATTAGACAGTACGTACATTAGAGTGAACTGTGGTGAGGAAGCAAAGCCCAGATATAGATCTCGGAAGGGGGAAATAGCCATGAATGTGTTAGGGGTATGTGATAAGAATATGAATTTTATATTCGTATTGACCGGATGGGAAGGTTCGACAGTAGATGGTAGAGTGTTACGTGATGCTGTTACCAGGCCAAATGGATTGAGGATCCCTCACGGTAAAATAATTGTATAGGTTTATTTTGTTGAATTAACCAACTTTTTTATAACATAGAAAGTAACTAAATAAAATTATGTGTCAGACCAATATTACCTGGTTGATGCAGGATATACTAATGGACCAGGTTTTCTAGCACCCTATCGGTCCCGACGATACCACTTAGGCACATTTCGCAATGGGGAACCTCCAGAAAGTCCGGAGGAGTATTTTAACATGAAGCATGCACAAGCACGTAACGTTATAGAGAGATGTTTTGGCGTACTTAAGATGCGGTGGGGTATACTTAGGAGTCCTTCTTACTACCCTATACGGACCCATGGTAGAATAGTCATGGCATGTTGTATTTTACACAATCTCATTCGCCGAGAGATGGATATTGATCCAATTGAGGTTCTGCTCGACCAAAATGAGAATGCCACCAATGAAGTTAATGGAGATGCTAATAATGGTGATAATGGTGAAGAAGTTGAGTTTGTTGATTCAGTTGACACGTCAGATGAATGGACAACTTGGAGGGACACATTAGCCCATGAGATGTACGATGCTTGGAGAGAGGCAAACTGAACGACACTATTCCTATGTCGTACTTGTCTTGTATTAGAATTTTGCTATATTTTGAGTTTCATATTGAATTTTAATTTATTACAAACATTTCTTTTTTTCCAGACATGTATTTGTTTTGAAGTGTTAATATGAAACTTCATTTAAACTTGATAGTATTGATGAACGTGATATAATAGTACTGTTATTATATGACATCTCAAAGTGCATGTGTCCATAAACTTGAGATTTGATTTTATTACTTATGTGGTTTGCTTATATTTCAACAGTTATGACACCTCCACGTAACAAGTCCAATGATGATACCTCCCAGAAAGGAACCAGGAGGATATGGTTTGCGAGGGAGGAACAAGTGTTGATGAATTGTTTTTTAGATATAAACAATCATACTTGGAAGCAAGATGGAAATTTCAAGACTGGTTATCTTAAGCAACTTGAAGTGGATATAAAAAAAAAATTCCAGGTGTGGATTTAAAAGCATACCCACACATCGAGTCCAAGGTAAAAGATTGGAAAAAATATCATGGTCTTATATCATCAATGGTGGGTCTCTCGGGATTTGGTTGGAGCAGCAATCATAACATGGTAACGAATGATGAAGATGATGTTTGGAATCACTATATAAAGGTATTATACTTTGTTACAACCAACAAATTCATATAACAAATATATGTCTAACTAATTCTTTTTTAATGTTCATAGAGAGATAAATGTGTACGAACACTTAGAACGAAGTCCTTCCCGTTCTACCCTGACTGGTGCAAATTATGGGACAACGATAGGGCGACTGGAGAGTTTACTTAGACTCCTAATGATGCTACAAATAACATACAACAAACTACTACTGATGTTCATGATTTAGATGCTCCTGAAGTGGGACTCGAAGACATAGACGCTTCAGTATGTGTTACTCAAAATAAGTTACCCAAAAAATCGGACCGAGCCGTGAAGCGTAAAAGGATGAATGAAGAAATAGGTAAGGAATTAAACAAAAATCTGGAGAATGGTTCAAAAGCAATGGAACGAGTTGCAGATTCACTACAAGCAATGGTTGGTCGTTTCGGGCATGAAAAAGACCAAAGTAATAAGAGGGAGCAACTTGATGATCTACTTGAACCTCTTTGATTGCCTCTTACAGAACGTGTTGCCGTAGCATATCAATTGGTTTTGAAGCCTTGATGCCTTTCGTGGCTTTAAAAGTGATGAAACTCGGATGGAGATGGTAAAGTTGATTCTTAAAAACAATAGTAACTAGATTTCAACCCCACCCATGTAACGCTTAGGTTGGTGTCATTTTTTTTTGGATTATATTGGTTTTTTTCTAGGATTATGTATGTTGATTCCACTTAATTATGTTGGTGGTGGTTTTTGGATTGAAGGTTGTTGATACTTAGAATTATACTGGTTTTTTATATATAAGATTACAGTTGCGTTGTTAGTATTTTATAGGAGGCATTTTAGATTATTTTGTAATATCATGTTATTGTGAAAACATATTTTCCAATTGCTTTGTTGAGATTCTAGGGCAAGTGGATTTAAAATTTTAATTAATTTTTATGGCTGGGTGATTGAAATTATGTGGGATGAGTAGCCCAATTTTTTTCGTCTTTAAAAGGGAGATATCAAGTTAAGAAACAAAAAATAAAAAAATAGATATAAAATTTTTCTATCCTAATTGTTCATATTTTTTCAAATTATACTTCTAATTATTTTGAAAAATAATCAATTTATGAATATGTTTGATGATCGTATAAGGGGTATTGTTGGAAAAAATTAATAATACTAACTCATATCCTAGTGCTACCAAACATCAGGATATGATTAGAACATCTAATCCTGAGACTACCAAACATCATGTTCTTATTTGAAACAAGATTATTAATCCTGGTGCATAATAATGAGGGCACTAATAGTACCAGGATTAATAATAACGCTTATCCTAGTATGGCTACCAAACGGGCACATAATGTTTCTAGATGCTGGTGCCTGGTATTGAACATTATTTAAAATCTTAGGTAAGACGGTTTTAAAGATATTTTTTGTAAGACATATTTTTCTTACCCAACTCAGTACCGTATGTTGGTGGGTTGAGCTGTGAGAGAGTGGAGTTTCGTCTTACAAATTAATATTTTTAAGGTCGTTTAAAGGAGACATACCCTAAACATTAAAGCTCTGAAGAACATGCAGATATCCCAACACTGCTGATCTAGCTAGAGGACTCGAACAAAGTTGAACACAATGTTAGAAAATATACAAGGGAAATATAGGAAATATAATTACAAAATATGTAAAGGAACAAATATAAATTGTTACTGCCTTTATTTTATCAAGCAAACTTTTATGCATCTATTTGACAGAGACTATAGACACTTGAAATCAGAAACCAGAAAAAAAATTCAAAGATATCAAACACAGCCTATATCCACATTCACAATTCAAATTTTCAGTTGTTGTGCACAACGGAATCAATTGCAAATAATTACTGAAAAATACTTACATCAATCAAATAGAAGAGAGAGAGAGAGAGAGATTGGGGTCAACGGACTAATGAAAAATTATTATAGCTCATTGTACACGTTTTATGATTACAATTATATATATGGATACACAATCAAATCTTAAAACGACTTAAATAAGCAAATAGAAAAACAGTTTACCGCATCATCTTCTAAGAGTTCCTGCTAAGTGACGTGGTCACCTGACGCGACATCTTCAAGTATTGGAAGTCCTCTGAAATCCGACGCAGTCACCTTGCCTATAACCACACGACCACTTTGATTGACGTGGTCGCCTTGTTCAATCATGACATGACCGTCTACGTGCGATAAGCTTCAAAGTTCTCAAAAAATTTGGCTCATTGTCTAGATAATCGAATCATGCCGTCCACAACATCATTCAAAGAGCCATGACACTCAATTTGCAGTGCCTACAAACCATTTATAGTTCAATTGCCCACTAACGTGTCCAATTCTTGATCAACATTAGAATAACATCAAGGCTTTTATTTGACTGAGTTGTTCTTATTATCAACTAGAGGTGGCAATTTTTGCCCGCGCCCATTTGCCCGTTCAAACCGTCCAGTAAATAATGGGTATGGGCACACTCAAAATTTTAAATGGGCACAAATGGGCATGCCCACTTGGGCACCCATACTAAAACTCATTAACTTTCTCTTCTAATTTTGTTTTATCAATTACATACATAATTATAAAATACTTAAGATTAATAATGACATTTAATATAATTAATATATTTATATTGTACACACACACACACACACACACACACATATATATATATATATATATATATATATATATATATATATATATATATATATATATATATATATATATATATATATAGTACACCCGCCCTTCCAACCGCCACCCCCACCCCAAAATTGCAAAGCAAAACATGAAATGTTATTCTATGACTCTGTACCCTTAAATGAAACATAACATCACTCCCAAATTGTTCAATTTTTATAACTCTGTAAATATCCGTCCCTGTTACACTATAAATAGATTCATAACGTTTTTGTGAGCAGTGTGCAACATGCGACATTCTTATTTGCTCGAACCTTCTCATATAGATTTGTACATGTGGCTTAGTTAGCTTGTTCAGTTTTTTGTCAGGTTTCCACTCGTGTGTTTGTCTATTGGGCTTCAGCAAAATTAAAAATCTAACAACAAAATAGAAGATTGAATTGAGGATTACAACAACAAAAATACATTTTTACATACTAATACATAAAACTATTAGTAAAAATTAAAATGTAATTTCGAAGAAAAGTTATTTTCTTCACAAACTACTACTTCCGTTCTTAGTTCATTTGTCACATTTTATTAGATCCCTATCATTTTCCTTTTATTAGTGTCATATGTGTTAAAGAGAAGAGAACATAGAACTCTAATACTAACTACACCATCTGTTCCACCTAAACGTCCACGTTTGAAAAGTTAATTAATAATAAATTATATTAATATAATTGGAGTTAGTCTTAATTACAAAAATATACTTTAGCACAAGCAATATGTCGGTCTTTTCTAATTATTGTGATTGTAATTATATATATATATATATATATATATATATATATATATATATATATATATATATATATATATATATATGGTTAGTTGTAACTTTTGATAATTTTTTGTAAAAAAATATATTTTTTTGTAATTTTTATAATTATTTGATAAGTGCATGTTAATGAGTAAATGGGCCTACGCCCATTTAGCCGGCCCATATATGCACACACTATTAAATGAGACTTACTGCCTCGCCCATTTGGCCCACGCCCGTCCATACCCGCCCATTTGCCACCTCTATTATCAACTAATAAAATCCAAAAACTGTAACACATATATTAACAATCTTTCCTCTTGAAGGGTATACAATTGCAGCAGCCACCAGAAAAAAAATGGTTATTCCATTTCTGAGGAAGTACATATAATTCATCGATTAAATCGTGTCTTGTATAAACATACAACATGGAAGGTATCCATCCAACTTGGCTCTCATTTAAAAAAAAAAAAAAGTTAATGAAAAAGAGAAAGTGTTCCTTAAACAGTAGCAATCATGTGACTTGCTTTTTTCCACTTTTGATTGCAGTAATACCACTTTGATGAAAGCCTATGATTGTGACATTACTGACATATCCCAGCGACACATGTCTACTACCCCACCAATTTCATTTAAAAAATAAAATTATGTCTATAATCTTAATAAACTTTTAAATTGACCAACGATCTCTAGCTCAACTGGTACTGCTCACTTTTCTTAACGGAGAGGTTGGGTGTTCGAGTCTTACTAGAGACATCGTTGTTGTTAAAGCCTTATCTTATCCAAAGGTCTCATTTAACTACTCACTTATCTTAAGGAAGAGGTTGAATATTCAAGTCCTACCAGAGGCACCCTGGGACTTAACTACTCTCAACCGAGAGATCGGGTGTTCAAAGCCTCACCAGAGGCACCATTTGTTCGAGCCACACCAAAGGCATCATATATATATAATTGTAGCATTTCAAGGCATTAAAAAAATTAAAAAAAATTAAGGGTTAGGGTACGGTCTATGTCCCCTCCAATCTTTTTTAAAAAAAAACTTTCAAATTGACCCTATTATAAACGTTGTGGCTAAACTCGAATATTTTTGTAAATATAACCTGTTGGAGTATAATACCCTACGGGTTTATTTTACTCCTCTTTGTCGTGTCCTATCTTCTATGAATATAAATTGTTATTATCTTTCCAACATATTTGATAGGTTGATTGGTTATTAATTTGTTTAGGGACTCTTATAAAAATCTTTCACTTATAGAAATTAAAGATCTATTCTCAATATAACTCTTACCTAATTTTATTTTTGCCTTGATAAGTTGTTTTTTTAATGGACAGTGTCTCTAAAAGCTCTATATAAGAAAGGATCAACCTTGGATGTTGATTGATCAAGCAGAGAATTAAGAAGAGAGTTTTTCGCACTTAGTGCTGTCAGGAAACTGATGAGTCATTAAATATAACCAACTTCATTTCTAATTATATAGATATATTTATTAGACCTTTTAAACATGAAACTTTTAAGTAAAACAAAGGAAGTGCTCGTATGGACATCACATCACAATAGCAAGTAAGAGTAATGGGGTTCGACTCTTCTAAGAGTTATATATACTCCTTACAAAAATAATTGACTTGTTTTATTTCTTTTTGTACGTTCAAATAAATAGTCATGTTTCCAAAATTTGCTTTTTAAAAAGCATGTTGATATGCCTAGCCCAAATCTGGTCACGAGCGGAGCACAAGTTACCATCACGTGCCGATCACAAGCATAAGCCTTGATGGGCCCACAGTCCCAGCGAGCATGAGAAGAACCGCATCTAACAGCGAGCATGATATTCCCGATCCAACCTGGTCGGGCACAGGCCTGGCCCGTCCGTCCGACCAGGGGACTTGCCCGGGGACTATAAGCGATCTAACATATCACCCATCGTACAGGCGAGCAGGGCCCTGCCCGCTCAGCCCAAATCGAGCCGAGGATACTAGTGGCTTGCCCGCCAAGACACGGCTAAAGGTTACCATATGTAGGCAGGACACTTGCCTTATCTATTCCTGATATCACGCGGCTAGCCGTATACCACCAGGAAATCTAGAGTTTCACTCCTTGTGGAACAAGATGACTAAATAAACCAAATCCTACCCGGATTCAACCACACAAGGGCCAATAAATACTCCTCTTCCATACACCCCAAAGGTACATGCTCTCATACACTCTGCCTCTTCCTTGAGTTCTGGTATTCTGTTCTCATACACGATACTTACTCTCACGCCGGAGGGGTTTCGCGAGGCCCTGCCTTGCACTTCCACTCAGGTTTTCTTTGCTCTCAGCCAGGTTCAAGGAAGCAGATTCAAGCCTAGATATCCTACCCACAGAACAGACGGTCCAAGCTGAGGATTTTGCCACATCAGTTTGGTTCCATTGCCGGGAAAATCAACATCTCACTTTTTTAAGTCTTACGGTGCAAATTTCTCAATACCACCAACTGCAATGGCTGGTAAGAACAGCAAACACCGCGCTGCAGAAAGCAACAACCGGGCTGGAAGCCAGTTGGCCGGCGATCTTCCGACGAAAGCACCCCAAGGGGTTCAAACCAGAAGCAAGAAGATTGTTGCATGGCAAGCAGCACATGGGAAGGACGTACCCTACGTGGAAGAGCAGCCGTCCCAGCATGCTAGCCAGAACCGTGCCAACCAACGTGATGCAAGGGAGATCATCAATGAGCAGCTCAGTGCCCGGGAACAAGATCTCAGGACACAGTTGAATCGCCAAAGGGAGAATGACCATGGCAATCAGGTGAATCCACCCGCCAAGCCCCTCAAGACAACAAGCCGCTTCCAAGTCCAAGCACTATTACAAAGAAGATGTACAACCAACTCAACCAGCTACTTGCCTGGGCCATGCCCTGTCGACTTAGAATTACCTACACTCGCATCCCCCACTGCTGATGGCCATGCCTCACAACGTCGCCCGCTCCAAGCAAGCGCCTTCAATCCGTGATTCGCGAACCGTCAAAGTAGGTTGAAGAGGTAAAGCGAGCAGATGATCAGGCGGAAAGCAGATATAGCCGCCCAAATTTTTCACACAAACGGAGTTGCGGGCAAAATTATCATGTCCGCAGTGAAAATAACAATCACCGCAGAGCTCGCGAACACGCCGAAAAGGAAGCATACCGGGCTAAGCGTAGTCAGCGAGTAGACAGAGAGATGGAAGCTTCCTGCGCGCCAACCTTCTGCCCGCCGGCTCACATGGACATTTCGATCATGCCCGCTCATCGGGTATCAACCTAGATGCCGAGAAGCGACTATCTGAACGCATGGAAGCCATGAAACGTGATATGGCAAAACAGATGGCTAACCTGGCTGTGGCCAAGCCCGGCTATGGTGTAATCAAGCCGCTGGAAGGAAGCCCTTTCACTCCTGAAATCGAGAATGCACCACCCGCGCAAGGCATCATATTCCCACAATTTGAAAAATATTTCAGAAGAGACGCGGGCAAGGATCGGCTCGATCATTCGAGGCACAAATTCGAATGGTGACAAATATCAAGCTCTAAAAATGCGAGCATTCGAGGGAGCTCTACAAGGGAAAGCAGTGCATGGCTTGGGAGGGTTCCCGTGGATCTATAGGCATTGGGAAGTGTTGAGGGAAAAATTCCTAAGAATTTGGCACCGCTGGACCAACACCTAAAAACCGATTCGATCTCGCTAAAGTCAAGCAAGGCGAGCATGAGTCTTATGGAAGCTACTTAAAAAGGTTTGAGGAGACGCTTGACCAAGTGACCGCGACCAGTGACCCCGAGATTACTTTCTGTTATCTAAACAACATACGAGAGCAGGCCTCAAGACAATGTTGGCCATGAACCCGGAGCCTCCAAGGCCGAGCCGCTAGCAAGCTCCCTGATCCGCTCTCGACCGAGGCTCGCGGACAAAAATAAAAACAAGGACAAGGCTAGGGCAGTTCAAGCCACGCCAACACTGTGACTGAGAGGCAAAGAACTGCTCAAGCAGAGATAGGCGAAGATCATCTACTCCCGGCAAAGGCTATTCGAGAAGCTCGCCTTACCCGCTAAACACAACGCGGGAGAACATCATGCTCCAAGTTGGAGACGCTCTGCCTGTCCCATATCCTCTTGATCCCGAGCTCGCCCATACCAGATCCCAACAAGTACTACGACTACCATCATGGCACCTGACACACCACCGAGGAATGCGTAGTACTGAAACGGGAGATACAAAAACTCATAAACGCGGGCAAATTGAACCGCTTCAAGAAAAATCAGGGCGACGGGAACAATGCGGACAACGATAGACAAGAAAGACCTCCAAGAGGAAGAGGTGGCCAGGCCCCTCAAATTCGAGGAGTGGTTAACATGATCCAGGAAGAGCTTCCATCCAACACACAACTTGGGAAGCACATATATTCACTCTCCAGAGCGGTAAACTCTCCAAATGCATAAATGAAATGGGAACCCAACATCTTTTTTACCCGCAGCGAGTTAGCGAGCACCCCTCTAGCTTCCGAGCAACCGCTAGTCATCTCCTGTCTAGTAAACGAATGGCAAGTTCACAGAGTTCTGCTCGATACTGGTGCATGCAGAGATATCATGTACTATACCTGCTTTAAAGAGTTAGAGTTAGCAGATGCCCGGCTAAAGCCCTACCTTGGAAAGCTGGAAGGGTTCACTAACCACCAAGTGGGCGTAAAAGGGACCATCGAGCTTGAGGTATTCATGGGAGACGGGGCACAAACCCGGACAGAGATGATCACTTTCTTGGTGATCGACCTCAAATCAGCGTACAATTGCATCCTGGGAGCGCCGGCCATGGCCAAATTTCAAATGGTCGCTTCGATACCTCACCAAAAGGCAAAATTTTACACAGAAGATGGAGTGGGTATACTGAATAGCAAACCCGGGGCAATGTGGGAATACATCCGAGATTCCCAAAAGAAAAAGCAGAAACTGATTGTGGACATTCCCGATCAGACAACCTCTGAGAAAGAAGTACCCGACACCACGACAGTTCCCACCTCCATAAACTGCATAGAGATCGGGCAGAAATCAGAAGCTGAGGATCCCATGGAAACAGATGAGCCCGTGTAAACCCCATCCCCAGCTCATTCCAGGCAAAAGGCAAAGCGGCCAATGACACAAGACATTGAGATGGATACCCTGCAAGTGCGGGATGAACCAGAGATTCAACCTGAAGGCGAGCTGGAGGAAATAAGCATCAATCCCTCCTACCCCGATCAAAAAATCAAAATTGGGAAGGCCATGCCTCCTGATGCTCGGGAAAGGCTGATTGAGAAAACGCGATCTAGATGTATTTGCGGGATCTGCCGAAGACATCTGCAAGGATCGGCGAGGACATTGCAAGGCGCCATAACTTGAATGTCAATTGACCCACATTCGACCGCCCAAAGTCGCCCAAGGCAATACTCCCCGGAAAAAAGTGCTGCCATCCGGGCAGAAGTAGAAAAGCTCATGAAGGCAGACATCATCGAGGAAATACAATACCCGACCTGGCTAGCAAACGTAGTAATGGTCAGGAAAGCAAACGACAAATGGCGGATGTGTGTTGATTTCACAAACCTCAATAAAGCCTGCCCAAAAGACTGTTACCCGCTGCCTCGAATAGACATGCTCGTGGACTCCATTGCCGGTTTCGAGATGCTCAGTTTCCTGGATGAATACTCAAGGTATCACCAGGTCAGGATGAATACGCAAGACAAAGCCAAAACAGCCTTCCGAGCAGCGGGGGGCCTATACTGCTACAAAATGATGCCATTCGGGCTGAAGAATGCAGGGGCAACCTATCAGCGTATGGTCAACAAAGTCTTCGGCTCGCAGCTCGGGAGGAACATGGAGGCGTACATAGATGACATGGTCATCAAAACCAAAGGCCGCGACCACACTCTGGACTTGGCAGAAACATTTACCAATCTATGAAAACATAACATGAAGCTTAATCCGAGCAAATGCGCTTTTGGGGTTCGCGCAGGAAAATTCCTCGGGTTTATGGTCAACCAGCGCGGTATAGAAGCAAACGCAGAGAAGATCCAGGCCCTGTTCGACATGGAGCAGCCCTACTGCATTAAGCACATACAACGACTGAATGGGAGAATCATTGCCCTTGGCCGCTTCATCTCCTGGTCAGCGGAGAAGTGTCTACCATTCTTCAAAATCCTGCGCGGCAACAAAGGCTTCGAATGGAATGCAGACTGCGTCAAAGCCCTAGAGCAGCTCAAGGAATATCTTGGCAAGCCTCCCCTCCTTAGCAGCCTCCGTGTCTGGCGAGCCTCGTCAGTGTATCTCTAGCGACCACGGGTGTTTTGGTTAGGGAAGAATTGGACATTCAAAAACCGGTGTACTATGTATCCAAAGCCCTCAGTCCTGTTGAGGGTCGTTATTTTAATGCAGAAAAATTAGCTTACTCGCTTGTCATAGCTGCCCGGAAATTAAGGGCTTATTTTTCTGCACATGTAATCATAGTATACACAGATGCACCACTGCGCAAGATTCTTCACAAGCCTGACTCATCGGGCAGACTACTTAACTGGGCGATAGAGCTCACCGAATTCCACATCGACTACCTGCCTAGGCGAGCAATCAAGGCCCAGGCATTAGCTGATTTTCTGGTCGAAACAAGTTTCACCCAGTAAGAAGAACCTGAGAATCAGCGGACAAACGAGCCCGAGCAAGAACAGCTGCCACAACCTCGACCTGCCTACTGTTGGGACTTATATGTTGACGGAGCAGCAAGCAAGGTCGGGAGTGGAGCTGGCATCCTTCTCATAGCTCCCAACCAGGTTACAGAATTCGAGCTAGCATTACGATTCAAGTTTCCCGCATCCAACAATGTGGCCGAATACGAAGCAGTAATTGCCGGTCTCGAGCTAGCAGCGGACATGGGAATTGACTCGATCACAGTGTACTCGGATTCACAACTAGTTGTCAACCAAGTCCAGGGGGAATACATGGTACATCACCCTTCACTAGTCAAATACTGCGAGCTTGTCAAAGGAATTTTGACAAATTTCAAGTTCTGGGAAATAATCAGAATTGACCGAGAGGACAACATGCGAGCAGATTATTTGTCTAAAATCGCCGAGGAAAGCCTATCACTATTGAATCCTTCGGTAATGATCGAGCACCTAGACACTTCGGCCATCGATAGGCCAGTAGTAATGGACATTGAGCTAGCGATCAGAAGTTGGATTGACGACTATAAAGACTATATCGAGCAAGGAGTCTTGCCCGCAGACAAAGTTAAGGCCACCACAGTTAGAAGCCAGGCATGTCGATACTCGGTAGTTGGGGGAATTCTGTACAAACGATCTAAGGTCAGGCCAATGCTCCGTTGTGTACCCCCGGAATTAACCGAAGGTGTCCTGTACGAAGTGCACGAGGGAGAATGCGGTGGTCATCCGGGTACCCGCGCTCTAGCAGAAAGGGTATTGCGCGCAGGATACTACTAGATAACCCTCAGAAGGGATGCAGAGAAATATGTTCGTGAATGTGACAAGTGCCAAAGATACGCGGACATACCGAGACTTCCCTCCACCATGCAAACCCCAGTCGTTGCGGCCTGGCCCTTCGACATGTGGGGGATCGACCTAATTGGACTGTTTCCACTCGCACAAGGCAAGTACAAATATGCAGTGGTCACCATTGATTACTTCACGAAATGGATAGAGGCCAAGCCTCTGGCCAAGATCACGGAAGCAAATGTCATCAAATTCGTCCATGATCAAGTGTGGTGTAGGTTCGGCCTTCCGCGGGCAATTGTATCCGACCACGGCACATAGTTCTTGGACAAGTTTACAGCAGAATGTGAGCGACTAGGCGTCAAGCATTGGAAATCTTCTGTAGCCTATCCTCAAGGGAACGGGCAGGCCGAAGCCGGGAACAAACAACTCCTGCACGCACTCAAGAGAAATTTGGAAGGACGAGCAGGGACATGGGCCGAGGAGCTGCCATCAGCTTTATGGGCAGTCAGAACTACTGTACGCGGTCCAACAGGGGAAACCCCTTTCGCTCTCACTTACGGATCAGAGGCAATGATTCTAGTTGAAATGGCTCTACCTAGTTATCGGGTCTCTCATTACAGCGAGCAAAACAATCAAACTGCACGGGCAATGGACCTGGACCTCCTAGAAGAGAGAAGACTGGATGCTCGACTCAGAATGGTCAACTACAAACAGCGGGCAAAAGCCCACCATGACAAAAAGGTCAGAGGCAGGGCCTTCATGGTTGGTGACTGGGTGCTCAGAAAGATTGAGGTGACCAGCGTAATGGGGAAAGCTATCACCCAACTGGGAAGGACCTTTCCAGGTCACTGGTATTATCAGAGAAGGCACCTACACACTCCGGACTCGGGAAGGAAAGGACCTAAAGCACCCATGGCATGCTAATCATCTGAAAAAATACTATCCGTAGAGTCAATCTTCTTTACATAGACGGGCAAGACCCTCAGCCCTGTTGAGGGTCACAAATTTTACTCAATAAAGGCAAGTTTCTCAATAATGTTTACTCAGATTTTATTAGCATCAACTATCTACAAGCGACTGTGGCCAAGCCCACCAACATCTCGTAATACCCAAGTACTAGTGAACTTAATTTCTCCGTGGGCGAGATGCGGCCCTGCCCGGTTCACGTACTTAGGATGCCCACCACGCGGTAGGGGCCTTGCCCATCGGATAACGGCTAAGCTACCTCGGGTTCCTACAGTGACTGAGCAACACTGTTTAGTCGTATATCCTTACACCCAGATTGATATGCTACAACCGACTCGGGTTACGCACACCGAACAATGGCCATGCCCGGTTGATAGTCGCCGAGCTGGGCCCTGCCCACGAGGCAATCATCTGAAGCTCGCCCCAGCGATAGAGGCCTTGCCCGCTCAGAAGCCTTGGCTCATGCCAAGCACTCAGAACGAGACTGCAACCTGTGTACCCGGAGAAAAGCATCGGCGGACACCGGGCAAACAGGCCAGACTCCTATTCATAAGACATTAACCTAATATATGTGATACATTCGCTTTGTTATATCTGGGTTAATCCTCTTGCACAATTACTTGTTCAATTTTTATTTGCCCGATATATTTCTGGGGGACTACCTCGCATACAATTGTGTCAGTACTAATTAAATGCAGGAAAAACACAAGTAAATATTATCGGGCAGAAAAACAAAAACACAGGCATATACTTCGAGCAAAATGACGATAAATAAGAAGTTAGTAGCAAGAAAATTGTTCACAGAGGCCAAGCATTTCCAAAAGGATTACGAAGTTTGTTACAAAAGGCCCATCGGCCAAAACAAAATATTGAGTTTCTAAATTACATCAGGGGTTGTGTTGAGCTGCAACATTTGCTTCCTCGATAGTGGGGGCCTGTAATTCTGCTTGAAGCTGAGCTGCTGCCTCAATAATCCGCCCCTCCTTCTCGGCCTTCCGAGCATCGATCAGGCTGCAAACGTTAACGGCCAGCGGAGTGGGGGGATCCCAGGGCGCCAGGCCGTCATCAGCATCATCACGAGCCAAAGCATCTAGCTCGCCTTGAGTGTAAGGCACCAGATGGTGCAACCTCCGGGCCTCAGGGCAATAGGGGTCTAGTAGCGCCTACTCGGCCATCGTGCCCATGTCTACCGCTCCTGTGCCCGCTAGCATTCGTAAAATATGGTGGGTACCCACTGCATAATAGGGGAAAATGGCTTTGCGAACCTGAGAGGCAAATGCTGGGGAAGCTTCGAAATCTTTTACGGCCTGTTTTTGGGCCGCCACTAGCTGTTCGGGGAAAGAGGAAATGGCCTCAGCATCCTTCGTTGCCCGATCCGTCAATGCTTTTAGCTGGGCCTGGAGCTGGGTTCGTTGCTCGACCAAGGCTTTTTCGGCATCCTGGGACTTTTTCTGTTGAGCCACGAGGGCAGACTTCTCCTCGGACAGAGACTTTATGTCCTCTTCCAACTTATTGACCACGGCCAAACTCTCCTTCCAGGACTTATCAAGAGCGGCCACTTGCTCGTTTTTATTCTTTACCAGCCCCACTAGCTCGTCCTTCTCGGACTCCACTTTCCGGCGCGCATCAATCTCCTCGGTATAGCGGTTGTATATATTAGTACAGGACGAGGCAATCTGCAGCGATAAACACGGGCAAAATCAGAATAACTCAGCAAAGATAAACAGTTGAAGAAAGGCACTAAATACATACCTCGCTCAAGCTAAGCCCAATGTGTCCGAGCAGAACGTGCCCGGCTGTATCCCGATCATTGGTAACGTCCTCTTGAAGAAGCCGCTTCATTATCCCTTTCCCCACCAAACCAGCAGGGCTGCCCCGAGCAGAAAGGTCTATATGCCCGATGTTAGGGCCGTCGGACAGTGCAGTCACTATTGCCCGGGCTGCGGGGACGGTTGAGGGCATTTCAAAGCCAGGTAATAGCCAAGGATTGGACGAATCACGAGCAGCCTGTTCAGAACTCGGGACACGTTGGCGGGATGATCGGTCAGCTGGCGGAGAGGGATGTCTCTTCCTCTTGCCCGCGGCCTTCGCAGCCTTGGCAGCAACTTCAGTAGTGGCCACATCAGGGGCATCGACAGTAACTTGAGGAAGAGGGGGAAGTGGTGCCTCCACTGTCTTCTTCGTCATGGGAACCTTTTTGGCCGCAGAACTAAAGGGGACAATCGGGATAGCTTGGGATGGTTTGCTCGCCAAAGCAGCCACCCTCCGGCTCTCTTCTTCTTCCAGCTTCTGGAGTTGTCTCAGGGCCATCATCGCTGCAAGGAAGAGAGTCAGTACAATGTCCACAGTCAAATCCGAGCAAACAATTAAAGAGAAAGAAAGCGGGTAAAATTCTAATTAACCGGGAGCAAGGGTATAGGGGGGCGTGCAGTCGTGCCCGAGTCTTCGACATTCATGGCAATCCTCCCGGAAGTTCTGCCCGTGATAGTCGCCCCAGTATTCATGAACTGTTTCTTCATCAAAAGAGCACAAAGGCTCAACCCCGGGAACGGCTGCCCGGAGTACCCCAGCCAAACGAAGATTCTTGGGGTTGCAGCACAATTCCTTCCAGTCGAAGAGACTCTCCTGGCTAACCCGCCTCTCTCCATCCATCACACACCCTAGTGCATCCCGAATAGCGGCCAGGCGACCGGTGTCCCCGGTTTGGAAACTACCACGGGGAAGCTTCGGAACGTGGATACTTGTCTGGCTCATGGGCATTATGGGCCACCCCGTCCGTGATTCAACCATAAGGCCTCTACTGTCCCAAGCATCAACTTTGCCCGGAACATCCGAAAGAACTCTAAGGAAACTGGAATTTGATCGCGCATTAACCCGGCCATAAGCATCGACGGTCAGGATGAATAAGCGCCGAAATATATTAAGCGTTGGCTCTATCCGTAGCAGCCGGCATACTACAATATATGCCATTAATGCACGAACGGTATTTAGCATCAGATCTCCTGGCATCGGGTAGAAGGTCCTCAGAAATTCGAGGAAAAAGGGGTCCAGCGGCAAACGGAGCCCCACTCGGAAAAAATCTGCAAAAAAGAGCAGTTTACCATTCTGCTCCCGGGGAAATTCACCATCAACCGGCACCGCCTTCTCTACCCGATAATCCTCAGCCTCTATTCCCAAGGAGGTAAACCAGGCGGTGAGTTTGGACGGAGTATTTAAGGAGGCCCAGTGAGCTGCATACTGTGTCTCATCGGCATCAGACATCCAGGCCGGGATGGGGGCAGAAGTGGTAGCCTCATTACCCGCGTTGGCAGCCCGCCGTCTCATCCTCGTTATTGGAACGTTATCAGAATCCTCAACCGAGTTACAAATCTCGTTGACAGCCAATGTCTCCCCAGCATCGGGCACCGCATAGCCTCCGGCTAAATCTTCAAAAACGTTTTCCTCCTGCTCGGCCAACTGTATATGGCCCTGCCCGCTATTGACTAAGCGGCCTTGCTCTACCTCTCCCTCAGACAAGCTCGAGGCGGACAGAGCAATCACGGGCACATGGGCCTCTGGATCCACGGACACACGAGGCCGCGCAGCTACAACCTCACCAGCCACGGACTCATCACCCTGCTCAAACACGACATCGATAGACGGGGATTTCTCACTGCTCAATGGGTTGTTCTGCCCGCCATAGCTGAACTCTTCCCGGTCGTTTTCAGAAAAGTCTCCGTCAGACATCTACAGAGATCGAGGAAAAGCACGGTTAGATCCTACTCGGGAAAAAGAACAGTCACTAAGAAAGAAGAAAACCCTAAGTCTAGGTAGATCCAAAGGGCCTTGCCCGCCTAGCAGACAGGGCACAATTGGGACTTTCCTCGATCTCGACCTAGGGTCTCTCCTAATCTTGTAAGGACTACCCAGAAAATGTAGAAGACAGAGAGATGAAGAAAGATTGAAACCAGAAACATGAACAACACAGAAACGAACAAACATGAAAATAGAGGCTTAGAAGAAGCAACTTACTGTTAAACTTCTGAAGGCAATCTGCTTCGTAAGGTCAAAATATGCAAACGGCAACGACACCGGCGACTGGGACGACTTCAGGAAACCGGCAGCAAGGAAAAAATTGCAAAGTTTCTCTCTCTATTCTTTTCTCTCTCTAAAAATCTCTGAGCGGCGTAAAGTTTCAAATGAGCAAGGCCTCCAGTTTAAATAGGCGAGGAAACCTGGGAGACCGCGCTGGAAGCTGAAAGGGCAGGTACGACGCCGTCAACCCACACGCGCTGAAAACTGAAAGGGCAAGTGTGCCGCCGTCAGCCCACACACGCGCATTTAATGCGCCGTCCCTTGAGAAATGCTCCCGTCTTTTCGGTCACTTCCTGGACAGCTCACGCGCGCCCCGTCCTGTTCCCTGACAGTCCCACTCAGCGATGAGGCTTCCTTGATACGCCTCATCTAGCAGTTATACAGAATTCTAGAACCCTCCACAACGTGGCTCAGCCCGATCATTGACATCACCAAAGTTCGTAAGTGTCCAAGCCCGGGTTACGAGCAACCGCATAACGTTTCTGTACGCTCCCCGCCTCGAGCATGAATACTCGCCAGGCACGAAGCTAGGGGCCATTGATATGCCTAGCCCAAATCTGGTCACGAGCGGAGCACAAGTTACCATCACGTGCCGATCACGAGCATAAGCCTTGAAGGGCCCACAGTCCCAGCGAGCATGAGAAGAACCGCATCTAACAGCGAGCATGATGTTCCCGATCCAACCTGGTCGGGCACAGGCCTGGCCCGTCCGACCAGGGGCCTTGCCCGGGGACTATAAGCGATCTAACATATCACCCATCGTACAGGCGAGCAGGGCCCTGCCCGCTCAGCCCAAATCGAGCTGAGGACACTAGTGGCTTGCCCGCCAAGACACGGCTAAAGGTTACCATATGTAGGAAGGACACTTGCCTTATCTATTCCTGATATCACGCGGCCAGCCGTATACCACCAGGAAATCTAAAGTTTCACTCCTTGTGGAACAAGATGACTAAATAAACCAAATCCTACCTGGATTCAACCACACAAGGGCCAATAAATACTCCTCCTCCATACACCCCAAAGGTACATGCTCTCATACACTCTGCCTCTTCCTTGAGTTCTGGTATTCTGTTCTCATACACGGTACTTACTCTCACGCCGGAGGGGTTTCGCGAGGCCCTGCCTTGCACTTCCACTCAGGTTTTCTTTGCTCTCAGCCAGGTTCAAGGAAGCATATTCAAGCCCAGATATCCTACCCACAGAACAGACGGTCCAAGCTGAGGATTTTGCCACATCACATGTTTATAATTTTACGTTTACTTTTTTCTTCATAATTTAATAATAGGCTAAATATACATGAGTTTTTTTTTAAATGTAGATATTATGTCAATAAAAATAATAAAATTTATTAATTTTTTTTAAATTTGTGTACGTAGTAAAAAAAAAGACTAATTTTTAGAAACGAAGGGAGTTGGTGAAAGATCACATCAAAAGGGTCGGAAATATTAGTCAAAACAGGAGAATACCATTTTTGGTAATGTGAATATATAGGAAAAGTAACATTGAGCCTTGTTTCATGATAAACCCATGAAAGATTTAGGCCTTTACAATGAATGGCAATCTTTTTTTGAGAAACTATGGGCCCATTCCTTTCATAAAATTTTAACGGGTTAAATCTTTTGAGGTTTTTTTGGAATAATTACAAGCCGGTACATTTTTAAAAACATTTTTTCAAATAAATCCACCTATTTTTTGAACATATCTTTTGGGTACATTTTTAGGGCAAAAGTACATCACTGCCCTTTATGTGTATATGAAGCGCATGGAAGTTCGTAGTGCGGCTTTCGTTTTCCAATTTCCGCCCCCAATTAACGCAAATACCAGTTCTCTCCGCTCCTCTCCTCCTCCTCCTCTCCACCATGGCTACGACGAAGCAGCCTCTGAAGAAGCGAAAGCTATACGAGCCACAATCAAAGCCACCACAACAACCGCCACCGCCGCTGTCACAACCACCGCATGAAACTGTTGCAGCTCCACCCCTATCCCAGGAAGAAATTCTCCGACGGCGTAGAAACAAAGAAGAGATTCGAAATTTGCACGAGAGTTACAAGAGGATCAAGTTTTGCGTCGAGCATTTTATTTCCTTTGTTTTCTGGTCTAATCTGTCGACTCCACCCTTTGGTAGCTTTTTGTTGAGAAAAATAAAGAACATCCATCCCTGTGTGAATAAGATTATGTGGTTAAGTTTGATTCCATTATATTTACTCTTGTATTAATGCAGGCAAAAGAAGAGAAAGAACTCCCAGAGTACATTCTTGGAACTGTTAGACTAAATAGAGTGAAGCTTGACTCAGCCGTATGATATTATGTTGAATACAAAATGAATATTTAATTAATATTTATGTTAATTAAATTAGGTAATTATTTCACTAATGTTTATAAATAATTAACATTATTTTTGATTTTTGGCATCAGGTTGATTTCTGATGCCTGGCATCAGATTGATTTTGGCATCAGGTTGATTTTGGCATCAGGTTGATTTCTGATGCCTGGCATCAGGTTGACTTTGGCATCAGATTGATTTATGATGTCTGGCATCAGATTGATTTTGACATCAGATTGATTTCTGATGCCTGGCATCATGTTGATTTTTTGGCATCAGAGTTTTCATTAATGACATTTTTGTCATTTGGCAAGCAATTTGTAGTTACATGAAATGTCAAAAAAATTGATGGTTCTAGATGAAAACATGTTTTCAAAATTGTACCCACTTGAAATTCCCCCTTTTTTTTTCTTCTAATCGTAAGATATTTTTAGGGTGAAAATACTACAATGTCTTTAATGAATTGGGCACGTTTTAAGGATCACCTACTATGTACATTACGATATATCAATTTGTATATCGCAATGCATCAATTTGGAATCACGATACAAAAAATCTCAATGCAGAAATTGGATTCACGATCCACAAATTAAAGTTGTGATACACAAATTAAATTTGTGCATCGCGATACATGAACTAATACTTTGTGCGTACATGTTCGGTACATTAAGGGTATCGTAGTTCTTTTGCCCCCAAAAAATCGTTTTCCATTTACAAAAAACTATAGAATACTGGAGCAATTTAAAAATATTATTTAAAAGGGGACGGGCCGGAATTTATACCAAATTTTTTTATAGCTAATCCATACTTACCCTACTACTACTAGGAGTCTAGGATATAACCGTAAAAGTTCGAAACACTTTAACCGTGAAACTGTGTCGAACTGTATCAAATTGAGCAGGGCCGGCCCTGAGCATATGCTTACTAGGCAGCCGCCTAGGGCCCCTGATTTTTTTACACCAAAAAAGGGCCCCTAATCTCACTTTCTACTTGATAAATAAATAATAATTTGATATGGATTATTAGTTTGTTAATTAATCAATAGTTTAAGTTTTTAGATTTTGTTTACTCTGTATGTCCCAAAATTATTGTCATGTTTTCATTTTTTGAATGTCCCAATTTTTTTGTCTAGTTTAAAAGTTTTTTTTTTAGGACAACCCTTTTATCGTTCGATTTTTAATTGTTCCTCCAACTTTGATTACGAGTCACATGAATATGAACTTTAAAGAGAACTACACATCATACCAATATTAATAATGAAGTCAATTGTTTTTCATTAATCCATGTATCAGATCAAACAAAACAACTTTGAGATGGAGGGAGTATTTTTTATTGTGAATAATTTTGTGTTTAAATATTTATTAGTTAGTGTGTCTATGAAAGTGTATCGTTTATTGATTTCTTTTTTTTAAATGCTTAACATTTTGTTAGCTTTTAAGAGAAATTAAAAACATGAATGTGAGAAAAAAACAAAACGAAAAACAATTGATATGGTCTCGAACCAAAACTTTTAATATTTTAACATGTATATGGTTGGGGCCCCGTTTATTGAATTTGCCTAGGGCCCTCAAAATCTCAGGGCCGACACTGAAATCGAGTTAAATTGAATCCAAACCGAGCAGTTTGGTTCAGATTTTGATTAGGATGATTCAGTCACAGTTTTTAAATTTTATGTCGTACTCCCTCCATCCTCAAATTATTGTTCTGCTTTCTTTTTTCGTTCGTTCTAATATAATTGTTTTGTTTGAAAGTTTTCTCTTTAGAACAACACTTTTAACACTTTACCATTATTTTTTGGCAAAACCCTCCATTTGGCCACCCAACTTTTCAAAAAATTGCAATGCGGCCACCGAAAGTTTAAAACTTGCAATGAGGCCACTGAACTAAATTAATGTTGCAAGCGTGCCCATATTTTAGATGGACGTTAGTTTCATCATTAAATTTGAGTGAAATTCCTATTTTGCCCCCTTTAAATAACAATTGTTCCCTTTATGTGATATTAGAAACCCAAAGGGGTTCAATTGAAACATAAGCAACTCTATAATGCACAAATTGATGAACACGTCATTTCTCTGCCATTCAATTTTAAAAAATGACAAAACCAATCATCTCTAACCCACCCACAATTTGCTGTTTGAATATAATTGCTTGATAGGAATTTGGATAGTACTGAACGGAAAATTGGTCTGGGGTCGATGATAGAGCTCGGGCAAGATGAGATGGTGGCGACTACTTGGAGACAGGATTTGACTTAGCCAAGGTCATTGTTGGATGGAATTGGAGAGAAGGAGTAAGAAGCCGACTGGAGGGCGGACTTGGAGTCGGCGCTGAGATGAAGGAGGGTCGGTCAGGGGGGATCTGGGCGAGGAGAAAGAATTTTCTGGCCGTAGATAGACTTAGATCTGGCGATAGGAGAGAGAGGTCGGAGGCTATGGTGGATATGGGGAGTTTGGCATAAGAGAAGAGAGAGATGGATCGATTGGTCCAGAGGTGGAGTCAACACTGAGATGAAGGAGGCTCGGTCGGGGGGGATCTGGGCAAGGAGAAAAAAATTTCTGGTCGTAGATAGACTCGGAGATGGCGACAAGGAGACAGAGGTCGATGGCTATGGAGGATATGGGGAGTTTGAGTGTGAGAGCAGAGAGAGAGAGAGGGATCGATTGGTTCAGAAGAAAATGATTCAATGATTGAATCGTGAGGGTTTGAAACAAACAACGGGTTGAAAGGTTGGGGCTTTTGATCTGGGTTTGCGAAAGGCAAGTAATTATGAGCCGGATCTGGGTTTGCGAAGTGTCTTTTACCTCGCCGGAAATCCATTGGAGCTGGTACTGGTCTTGGCCATGAGAAGCACCAAATTCAGACTAAAGGGTTTCCAAGTCTTCGGCATAATGTCGTCTTCTTCATCTTCCACTTCGTTGTGGTCTTCTGCCTCACCAACATCACCATCAGCTACCTCTTCCTCCTCCTCAACTTTTACCTCTTCTGTACTAAATTTCGAAATTCTTGAGGTTTACTGGGAAAGAAGGAATGTTTGGTTATGATCCAGCAATTTGGTTACATTTGGGTACATTTTGACCCCTTGATGTTTACTTAAATGGCATGTATATCTTTTTTCAATTAGACCCCTTTGGGTTTCTAATATCATATAAAGGGAACAATTGTTATTTAAAGAGGGCAAAATAGGAATTTCACTCAAATTTAACGACGAAACTAACGTCCATCCAAAATATGGGCACGCTTGCAACATTAATTTAGTTCAGTGGCCTCATTGCAAGTTTTAAAGTTTCGGTGGCCGTATTGCAAGTTTTTGAAAAGTTGGGTGGCCAAATTTAGGGTTTTGCCTTATTTTTTCATTCTACTTTAATTATGGGTCACATACACTGATACACACGAGTACACATCAAACTAATATTAATAATTTAGTCAAATGTTTTTTCTTAAATCGTACCAAAACAATAACCTGGGAACGGAGGGAGTAGTTTTTTATCTAAAATTGAACAAAACCAAACAAAACCGACATTGCCTCAGTTTAAAGGAATGCAGTGAGCGGTATGGTTCAAAATTTTGACCAAAACAGAAAGTTGTTAGGGGTCCCCTACTACTTAAGTCACCTACGTTGCCAAAATTGTACTATGTTTCAACTATATGTATGCTAGTCCCTGGGTGAAAAGATAAACCATTCACCTCCGCTGGGAATTCCATTACTCAATTTCAATCGATGAGAAAACGAAGCCTATTTTATGTTTGGACCCAAAATACAGGTAAATTCCTTACTTTGGAAGACTCGATCCTCTTCAAGATCATATGTTTCTGTTACTTTTTCATCCTATTTTCTGATCTACTTTCATGTAATTTGTTGCCTCGGATTCTTGATATACAATAGCATTTTTATATAAGTCAAATTAATCTCAATTGTGATTCATTCAAAATTTCCATTGTCATAAAACTTGTCGAAAACTGCCGGCGGGGGTTTGTCGGAGGAGGCGGGCGAGCAAGTCGATATTTAAGAAAAAAGAATTTTAGGTTGATTTGTCTAGATCTAAGAAAATATGTGAAGATCAATATAATCAAATATGGTTAAATATTGGCTTGGCTCGCCTTAGGTTGCCTTTCTTCGCCTCCCTCACCTTGCCCCTCGGCTCATCATATCCCACAACCTCCCAAGCAGTTTGCCAAAGTACTGTAGCAGTTAACCATCAGGGTTCTGAGCATCGGTCCCTATGGTGTCAAAAACAGCATCCCTCATTTCCTAGTTCCGAACTAACTCAATGAGGCATTCCGCCATAATAGAGGATTGTACTTACTTTTGGGGAGCTAGTCCCTGGAACCAATTTGAGCTATTATACACATAACACTTGATCCTTATTATCTTTGTCATCTTTCGAAATCATCCCCACTCGGTGATAGGCGAAGGCTTCCGCCATGTTCATAACCTAGTTCTCCGTGTATTTGAGATTTTTTTGGGACCCTACTTATATTGATCCCACCATTACACAATCTTGAAATCAACTTATTCATTGTTTTGATCATATTGAAAAAATCATTTGAGGAGTTCTCTTGTCACCTTTGTCTTTGGTAATAATCTTAAGCAGAAAAGAATAACCTTGTGGAAACATTTATTTATGATTACCATGAGTTGCTGTAAGGGTAAAATAGGCAAAGCCTATTTTATCTTGTTTTCACCTTTCTTGGTCAAAGAAGGATTTTAATTTAGTCAATGTTTATTTTAGGAGTTAGATTTTGTTTAGATTATTTTTGGTAGATTGGTGTGTTTTTTTGATAGGAAAATCTTTAGGAAAATCTTTTAAAAGATTTTGGAGATTTAGTTATACATGTTTGGTAACTAAATCTTTTAAAAGATTTTAAAGATTTAGGCAACATATTTTTGGTATCTAGATTTATGTAAATAAATTAGTTATTCCAAGTATTATAGTCTAATTAGGAAACATAATCTTTCTTAATATTGTATTAATCTCTTTCCTAGTAGGAATTGTTTTTCCTTGTTGTTCCAGGTGCGCTATATATACAGAGGTGATTTCCTGGTTGAGGGGTGCGCTGTAAGCTTACAAGACTGAAATACAGGCAGGCCGAGAGTTTATAGAAGTGTTTGTGCAGAAAGCTTGGTGGGCGCTATGAGACTGAAAGAGACCATATCGGAAGCCATAAAATTGAGAGAAATCGTGATTTTTTTTGTTCACCCTTTCAAAGTGAAGGCTGTTTGAAGCTGAGAGAACACATCATCATCGCCTTACGTGATTCCATAAAACCGATAGCTGTTGTTCAAAACTTGAGAACACCGCCTTGTGTTTCCGAAGTTGTGTTTTGTGCTTCCTTCTTGTATGCTATTTTGGAAGCTGTGTTTAGTCTTTCTTCCCACGTTTGTTCTAGTTGTTTATGTGGGTTTTGTGATTCTCCAAGATTCTATATCTTGTGAGAATTTTTGTGTTAACTGTTTAGGCTCAAAAACAGTGTTGATTTTAATATAGTTTGTTGCCTTGAGGCTAAATCTACAAGGTTGATACTTGTAGATTGTTTTTGTGTGATTTTCTGTCTTCCTAAGTCTGTTTGATTTTACATCTGAAAACAAAACTTCCGCTGCTATTTTCTGTAATACACTTTCAGTTCACATTGTTACTGTCATTGTTGCAACATTCACTGCAACATTGACAGCAACATCGTCCCATATCGAGAATCCGTGGCATTGCGTTCTTTCAGTTGCCTTTGGATTGCACCAGGGGACTTTCACTTAGTTTTCAATGAATACCACTACCTGATTTTAGTTGATCCCAACAATAGCCTTTTGAAATACTCCCTCTGTCAATGTTTCACTTAAAAAGATCATTTTAAAAAATTGTGTCTACAATCTCTATTACTTTTCAACTTTGTCTTCTACATTTGATATTAACATATTGATTATACTTAAGCATTTTTGTATTTATGACAAACTCTAAAGCTCGTTATATATCTCTTATTTACAGACTTTTCAAACATGGACTCTTTGGGTGGAACCGAGTAAGTATATATATGTGTGTGTGTGACACAGGGTACACCGCACAAACCAAGAAAGCTAGGTCAACCAAAAGAGACAACCAACCATACAGTGGCATAAGAACAAAATGTTCTCGTTCTCAGTGATAGTTGTGTTCTTGTGGAGTGTACACTGTTGCACGCTGCCTGCCGATATCGTTGTAGCTAAGGATGGATCCAGTGATTTTAAAACAAATACGGAAGCCATTCAAGCTATCTCAACTCTACGGTCACATCAGCTTTAGACCTTCGCCAGCCAGACATACTTGGGAAGGCCTTGGAAGACTTTTTCAAGGGATGTCATTATGCAAACTTTTTTGGCCAACATAATTGATCCAGAAGGTTGGCTAAAATGGAAGAGGCGCAAATAAGACCAACCATTCCACGCAGGGTACAACAACGGAGGACCAGGGGCCAACACCAAGGGTAGAGTTAAATAGGCAACAGTTAATAGTGTCTTTGAAGTTACCGCTAAGGAATTTCACTGAAGATGAATCATGGATTCCGTTGATAGAAATAGTATCAAATCGATATCACATGGCACTAGTAACTGTTACCCATTTAACTCTACCCTTGGTGTTTGCCCCTGGTCCTCGGTTGGTGTACTCGGCGTGAAATGGTTGGTATTATTTGAGCCCCTCCCATTTTAGGGAACCTTCTGAATCAATTATGTTGCCTAAAAAAGTTTGCATAATGACAGTTCTCCAAAAAGTTTGCAGATTGTGAATACATAAGGACATATGAATCATGTATCCAGTAATGCTCTTTATCAGCTTACAACTAATATAAAAGTGATCTCACTTTATCTTGGTTCTTTTTTTTTTCTTTTTTTGTAATCACACAATTCAAGTGCATGTGCTGAGAAACCATTCAAAATTACTAGTTGCAGCATGCATCCTACTAGCAATTTTGCTATTTTTTGCCTTATTGATAAGAGATTTGTGTATAAATGAAAATAAATTTTTTTTTCATCGTAAATGAATTGACAAATGTACTTTTAATATTCAAAATATGACGAATGTACTTATGATTTGGACAAAATTTGGTCCATCCCATAAGTCCTCATCCAATTTCATAATTGGAGCAATGATGTAGATTTGAAGAAGTGAGTTAACTAGATGGGGACTTAACGAGATGGAAACATTTTATTTTACCTAATTTATGGAGTACATTAGTCATATTTTGAATATTGAAAATATGTTTGAGTGACCATAAACGCAACACCTAAATCACTAAACGCAACATCATTTAAATCATAAAATGACATAAATACTCTTATGGATAATTAATAGGAAATGTTACAATTTAATCCCTTCATTTACTCTTTCAACTAACCACCACTCCCTTCCAATTCAATACTACTACCAACTTTGAAAACACTTGTGAGTCCCAATGAGCACAATAATAAGCTAGAAGGGGGGGTTGAATAGCTTATTAAACACTTAAAAACTTTTAAGTAAGTTCCTTGAAAGTTACTTGCAATCTATAGAAAAGAATCAAGTAGCGGAAGACCTTCAAGAAAGTTGTTCCAGGTCTGCCGATAAGGACTACCGGTAGACCTTTGACAGTTTACTTAAGTTCTGCTGTAAATGGATAAATATAAACAATGAAACTAAATAGTTCAAGTATCAGACAAACAGTAAGAAATGACACAAGTATTTTGGGATGGTTCACACTATAATGAGTGCTACGTCCACCACCAAGGCAGTCAACCTTGGATTTAAATTGTGCACTATGTTTTCCACTTAGATCAATTACAAAGAATATCCCTAATGGATCGTGTACAAAATATTGACTTGTGTTTGGGTTCTAGGGAATTAAATATCTGTAAATACAAGATATTTAATTCGTGCTGAAGTATAGTTAATGAATGTAAACAACAAGAAGATAAAACAATAAGTGTTGATGAGCAGCTTCTTGTTGTTGACGAGGACTTCTAGATCTGTTGAGGATCTATTGAATGCACTGAGCTGAAGTACTTGGAGTTATGAAGTTTCAGAGCAATCCTTTTAGTGTTCGATTGATTCTATACTGTTGTCTCTGTTCTAGTCTTCAATGGCAGCATTTATAGCAGGTGCACTTCAAAAGATCCGTTGGAGAAGACGAAGACTTCAACAACTCTTTTCATTAACGCATTAAATGCATGGGGCTGTCAGTCAAGGATTTTCGTCTTCACAGATACCTAGAGCAGGTAATGATTTCTGAGATCTTCAAAGAGTGGGCGATATAGGTGTCAGATCGAGAGTTGAAGCGAAAGTAGGGGACACCGCTTTTCCTCGCTTTCATCGCTCAGACGAAAAGTCTTCCTGCTTTTCGGAAAGTTGCTTTCGGCGGCTTGACATGTCAGGGAATGTCTTGGATTAATTCAAATAATATATTGGAATAAGTTTGAATTAATCCAATAAATCTTTGCTGGATAGGACACGTCGTACAAGAGTAGGTGGACACGAGGTCTACCGATCTTAACCTTTTGAGCAGGTCTTCCGGTGAAGCTGTGAAGAGGTCTTCCGCTGAACCTGAAAAAGTCCTACAAAAACTATACAAGGCAAAGTTCTATACACAGTTGCCACGCTAATCGATACGCAGCCCGATTAGCCACTGAAGTATAAAACTAATGTAATGTACTGATCAGATATAAATCTAACATAAGAATCAACAACACTCTCATTACTCTCAATCTATTCCTCCCTCACAATTCTTCATCTTTTAAAAACAAAACCTCTCTAAACCCTCCACTCAACTCATAATGGGTTATGATTGTAATCCTAATGAAGATGCAAACGCTAACAAGGATGATTATTTTAGGTAAATGTTGATTTTTTAATGTATTTTCACTGAAATTTTGAAAAAAAATCGCAACAGGCCATAACATCCGCTAGGGCACAGCGGATATATAGCCAAAGTACCGCGACTGACAAGCGGCCTTTTTATGAAACTACTGCGACTGACAAGCGGATGTTTCTGTGTATGTCCGCTTTTCAATAGCGGATGTAACTCAATAGGTCCGCTGTGCAGTAGCGACTGTTTATATGAATAACCGCTACTTTGTAGCGGCTCTTTCGTTGAATTTGCTGGAAATTTGTTTTTTTTATATTATTAATTATTAATATGGTTTTATTGTTATTTGTTGATAGGATTACCAGTTCAAAAACGAGAATAATTTATTTCCGAATGTATCTCATTTTCTTGTGACAGATGAAAATTTCATTGATCGAGAAGCAGCAGAAATGTGGGTTAGAGATACCGGACGTGCCAAGAATATGTACTTTTATGTGTGCAGAAGTAAAACTAAATTTGATAACACTCGTTAAATTTGGTTGAGTTGTGAGAATGGTGGAAAACCTCGATACGATGGTAAAAAAGATTTGAAAGGTGTAAAGAAAAATGGTTCGAATAAGCTTTTTTGTAAATTTGAAGTGTATTTGTAGGAAGTAAAAGATGATGGTTGGAGAGTTAAAGTTAGCGAGTTTAACAATACTCGCAACCATCCACTTTTAATGGGAGAAAAATGGCACACTTCTGCATCGAAGTTGACAAAGGCTGAGATTGAAAGGGTTGATCAACTTTATATTGCTACTGTGAAGCCGAAACAGATATTGAATCTATTGAAAAAGGAAAATCTTGATAACAGAAGTTTGAGAAAGCATGTAGAGAATGCTTTGGTAGGTATAAGAAAGAAGAAAATGGGAAATAAATAAAAAATGGAGTATTTTTTTAGATGAGATGCGTCGACGTGGATATATTTTCTGGTTTAGGTCAAAGAAACTTGCCCAAAAAAACAAAGCTTTATTGACTGATGTTATGTTTGTTCATCCGGAGGCTGAAGAGATGTTAGTCTTATTTTGTACGTTCTCCTTATGGATTCAACATACAAGACTAATAAATATGATTTGACATTATTGGAAATCATTGGAGTTACATCTGCGAGGAAGAATTTTCATGTCGCATTTGCATTCTTAAAGAATGAGAAAAGTGAAACATTTGGTTGGGCATTACATCAGTTGCGTGCTTTATTAGTTCATGTTCGTCCACCGGATGTCATTGTCACAGATAGGGAATTGGCTCTCACGAATGCAATACGAGATTACTTTCCAATGTCTCAGCATATGTTGTGTAAGAGATACACAGCGAAGGATGTCGAGAAGTATGTAAGGAATCTGTTCGGAAGTAGGAAATATGCTGCAATATTTATGAAGAGGTGGATGGATATAGTTAAGTCAAGAGTTGAGGAAGAATACACAGAACATTGTCGAGATATGGAAGAAGTGTGGGCAAATAGTCAGGTAGTTGTTCGATATGTTAATTCAACTTGGTTGGAGCCCTATAAGGATAGATTTGTTTGTGCTTGGACCAAAAAATACATGCATTTCGGCAATCAAACGACGAACAAGTTAAACTTATACGTTTGTGGATGCAATATATTTATTGTTTATGACCATTATGTAATTTTTTTGTAACTGTGCAATATGTTACAGAGTTGAGAGTGCACACTCACATATGAAAAGATGGTTATGCACGTCAGCTGGGGGTTTCAATCATATATTTGATCAAATCCACGATGCTATCGAGTTGCAGTTCAATGAGATCTTGGCTCTATTTGAAAGGTCTTTGAATGTAGCTCATCCTTTGACATCCTCAATGTTTATTCTCCGTTGATTGAGATATAATGTATCTTCTCATACCTTTGAGTTGCTAGAATACGATTGGAATTTGACACAACGTATAAAGAATCCAGTGATGGGTGATTCTAAAAGGTGTGGGTGTTTGTTGAGGACAAGTTACGGTTTACCATGTAGTTGCTAAATGTGGCACATGGAGTAGGCAAATATCCCGATTGAACCCCATCAAATCCATATTGCAGATGCAATATGACCACGAAATCCAGAAAGTAGCTCAGTGTTCTCGGGTCCACCTCCATGTGGCTCCATCAACATCCAACCATACACATCCACATCATCGTCTGAATCATCATCGTCATCATCACCACCATCACCACGACCTCCTACTCTGCCTCTACTATGTGCTCGGCCCGCTCTCTGTCGTCGACCAAAACCCAAATCCTCCTCCTCCTCCTCCTCCTCATCAACTAACCAGTGTCTATCTCGTAGTGCAGTAAATACATCAGCATTCATTGGACCCTTCCCACGCCCGCGTAACATGCTCAAACTACCACTCGCGCTACCCATACCACTCATGCCACCCATACCACCCATACCACCCATGCCAGCCATGCCACCCATACCAACCATACTACCCATGCCAGCCATGCCACTCATACCACCCATGCCAGCCATGCCACCCATCATGTTTAATGATGCTTCCATCTCCTCATTCTCTCTCGTAATAGGTGAATGCACTCTCCCGCTCAATGGAGCATTATAAGGAGCCTCAAATGGAATATCAGTGGGGTCTGAACTCCTCCTATCATCTTCTTGAAAGGGGGTCCACGCATAAGCACCCCCATCCCCCTAATTGGATGTATGTGCTTGATTAGCAGCTTTCTTGCTTTCTGAAGCAGTCACAACCCTGTTACGTACTCTACCCAGATCATCTGCCTGTATTGGACGTTTCCCTCGTCGACGTCCGAATTCCATCTATTACAAAAAAATAAATACAAGTTAAGTTATGAAGTGATAAGTTATCTATAAAACATTTTTTTTAATATATACACACATATATTACATCTATTACATAAGTTTTTAAAAAAAAATACATGTTTAAAAAAAACACAAATCATCCCCCACTTTTGGTTATATTTCAAAAAAATAATGAAAACTTAAGTATATATATATATATATATATATATATATATATATATATTACACATATCACATATCTTTTGTTCCAAAAAAAACAAGTTTTAATCAAAACAACCGTGACTCACCAGCGGCTGTATTAAGAAAGAACCGCTACTCACCAACGGTTGTGGGATAAAACATCCACTACAAATTCGCGGATGTTTTATGCCACAACCGCTGGTGAGTCGCGGTACTTGATAAATACAACCCCTAGTGAGTAGCGGTTCTTTTACGCCAAATTCAAAAAAAAAAAACACCTCCAGATCTACAATATTGCCAAAACAGAAGAGGTGTGTCACGCCAAATTCAAAAAAAAAACGTGCAGATCTACAATATTGCCCAAATTGAAACAGAAGAGGTGTGAGAGTTGAGATACCTGGATTGCCCAATTTATTCTTTCACTTTGTGCTCAATTTTGAGGGATTGAGAGAGATGTAGGTTGGTTGGAGTGAGAGGGAGAGAGAAGAGAGAAAAGTGATGTGAGAGATTCTGGTGAAGAGGGAGACGGTCTAGGATTGAGAGAGAGAGGCAGACGGGATTGAGAAGAAGAGGGAGACGGGAGAGTCTGGATGCAGAGAGAGGAAGGGAGACGAGTGAGAGTGGGGGGGGGGTTGGTTGGTTGGTTTAGGGAATTAATGGAGGGGTGGGTAATGTGTAAATGTAGGTAGGGGTAGTTAAGTAATTTGATGTATTAAATGGTGTTGCGTTTAGGGTTTTAGGTGTTACGTTTAGGTGTTCTGAATATGTTTATCCAATCATGTACCCCCAAATTGTATAATGGTGAAAAAAGTTAGGGCGAACTACCCTTGTTAGTCCCTGTAATTTTTAACAACTTGTTTTGAGGGGGTAAAACGTAATTAGTCCTTCCGTTAATTGTCAGCCATTAAATCCTCCCACATAATATTGGCCAAGGGCAAAATTGTCACTTCACTTTTAAAAGTTCAAGAACCATTTGTGTATTGTTCAATTTGAGGTTGTTTATCTCTTTCGATAAATCTTTTTCCCCCTTTAAATCGGCTTTATGTGAACAATGGTCCTAATTTTATTAAGGAGCTATTCACACCCCCACAAATATACTCTATATATCCACTTACTTCACACACACCACTTTAATTTCAAACTTAACCTAATACTATACACACACACACCTTATAATCCCTATTACACTCTTACATACTCGCTCAAATTAATTGCTTCCTCCACAACACACCCCCCACCGAACCGACGAAGGCTTGTAAATGCAACAATTGCCTCTTGCTCCCGCGTCAACGAAAATGAGCTATCTGCAGCATAGACCAACCATATTTGAGAGAACCAATAACACTTTCCCGAAAAATCATCTAAATCCCAAAAGAAACTTGAAGTAAAAACTTTTTGTTATTTATAGATGAGAAATGAGCACCAAATATTCAACTCAATGTGTGAAGTAATCAAAATTTTGAAACGAGGAAAGAGAGGGAAGTAATCATTTCAAAATTTTGATTACTTTCTATATTGAATATTTGGCTTGATGTATGTTAATTTCTCATCTATAAATACACATAAGTGTTCACTTCAAACTTCCCTCTCCTAAGCAAATGGAAGAGATAAAGAGCGATAAGTAGTTTAAGCACGGATTGTTGCCCTAGCTTTGGCTAGACTTATCATAAAGTTCCTCATAGAAATCGATGAACTTCCGAAACATAATGTTGATGCTCCAACTTATTACTACATCATTTGGTTTTTTGCATGTGTAGCATCCATTAACCTTGTATGACATGTTCGAAGTTTTATAAAATTACTTCGAACATTATACTAATAACTTTACATCAGCTACGGACACGAAAAGGTCAGTAATATCGACACGAGAATAGGGTAACAATTTGTTATGTTGATAATTGTATGGAAAAAAATGGCCTTTAATTCTTCAATCAGCTATAAGTCCCACAGTTGGATTGGACTGCAGACACTTCAGTTTCTATTGTCAATGTAATCGCTTGTTGCAGAGTTTTCTCATATTCTTCAACCCAGCGATAGCACAAGCAGCTCAAATTACTTCACCCAAAATGCATAAATCAGATGTCAGTTAAGCAAATTTTTCTGACAAACCTTCTGTATGGGAGAAAAGCGGTAAGTAGTTCAAGCACGGCTTGCTGCCCTTGCTCTGGCTACGGACTTCGCATAGAGTTCCTCGTATTGGGATGCAGATGAGTCCCAACTAAAGTCTATATTCATGACCTTATGCACAAGCTCTCGCCAACCTTCATGGTTGTTCTTATAGTGGTCAAATGCTCTTTCCAAAGCATTGTTGAATCCCTGCACAATCTCATAAACCAGTATCTCAGTAACATAATGACATATTAACAAGAAGGCTATCTTATCTCATAATAATGACGAGAACTAGAAAGATGAGGATGACGTGACGAAAAAGGAGGCACAACACACAAGTGCTAATGAGAAAAGAGCAACACAGTATGAAGGTTGAGATTTTCAGTTTAGTGGGGAATATAATAAATACCTGCTCATCAGGCGTCAAAAACGTAAATCCATTTCTAAACTTCACCGGAATGGTATCGTCATCAATGTCAAAAACACTGTAAATGGAGTAAGAGATTTTAGTGGAAATCTACAGGCAGTATAACCTCAAATCAAACATGCATGTCTAACAAAAGTCATGTTAGGAACTAGTTCACCTGTCATTTAGACCCCCGTCTTTCTAGCTATTGGAATCGCACCATATGTCATTGCTATCGTCTGGAAAGGTGCAAAATACAATTGTTAATTTACACATTTGTGCCAAGCTTCTTTGTTGAAAAGTTATATACTAACTATAAACAAGCTGCACCCGCGTTAAGCCACAAGGCTCAAAGATAGAGGGGATGATGAACATGTCTGATGCTCCATATATTAAATGGGAAGGAGACTCATCATACTTCAATATCAGGCGAACATGTTCATGCTTTTGAAAGTGGTTTGCAATATCCTCAAATTCCCTCTACAAAAATAATATTGGCTAAATCACTGCACAGAAAACTTCATAATACGATCAAAACATTTAATGAATGACAAATGCTCGAGTTTTTTATATACGACCGAAAGACTAACTAAGTAAAAACAAGCATCACTCGCAAGTCTACTGAATACATGAGACATTGTACTCCCTCGGTCCCAAAAAGATTGGCACACTTTCATCTATAATCTATTATTAGTCCCAAAAACAGAGGAACTTTTTCCCTTTTGGGCAGGCATTTTTACCAAATTGTCTTTAATACCCTTGTCAATCCTAAAGGATAAATGGCATTGGCTGGGACATGGTTTCACCATATTGAGTAAAGAGATTTTTGATCGATCTCTCGGTCATTGTTTTGTGGATTTTGTGAATAGTTTTAGTATTGAGTAGTTTGTATACTCCTAGTATCTGGCTTTGGTGAAAGATTGGAAAAAGAGATGAGGGAATTAGACCCCAGTCTAGTAGCAAGATCAAGATAGTGGCAAAACCCCGGAGGGAGTACAACGCCTGGATGGGGGGTGCTCTCCTCGCATCACTCAGTAACTTCAAAAAGGTTTGATTCAAGAAAATTAATTTCCTATTAATTCAAGTCATTTTATCATCAGTAGCCAATCATTTTTGTTAATTATTTGCTAGACTTGACAGTATCCAACGTGGGTGGGTTGGGGTGGCAATTTGAGACACGAAACAATTTATCGGTACGAATACGACATGAACTTATAAGGTTTGGGTTGGGCCTTATCTGATACGAATTGTTAGAGGGTCAACATGATAAAAAATTAGTCGTTATCTGGCATACTTGATAGATACGGTAAGGCACGATAATTAAAATATATATGTTTTTAAAATTAAACTTTTAAAATTTACTAGAGGCTAGTTCACTTCTTTCGAACTATTTTCATGATTATTTTATAGTTTTATCATTGGAACATTTATAACTTTTAAACTACTTGACTATTTATATTGATAAATTTTCAAAATACGTATTAAAAAATCAAATTATATATTTTATAATGTTTATTGGGTCTAACAGGTCTGACTAAATAAATTTGACTTTTTGGTTTATCGTGCCTATCGTGACGTATCATGTTTTTCGTGTCTTTATCGTGCTATGTTCGGGTTTTAATATTAGGTACAATAAGCTTATCGTGTCGTGTTCGCGTTCGTCGTGTCGTGCTGTTATCGTGTCAACCTGATAACGGCCCAACACAACCGATTTGCCACCCCTAAACGTGGGTTTAGTGTCTCAACACACTCCCTCATGTGAGCCGTGTAAAGAGTTTGCTTAAATATCATACTAAGGTTGTGAATGTTTATCTCACAATCAATTGGCTTGTGATGTATGATTAGTATCTCAACACGGCCCCATGTGCAAGTGTAGAGAGTAGGGGTGGAAAAATTTTATTCAATTCATTGAGTTATCTAATATACCATCTTTATTATAAAAGTGTGAGTTGTTTTTTAGAAATTAATGTATGGACAAATTTAACATTTCATCTAATAAATCATCTATCATTTATTTAAGAACAAACAAGTAAATTTATCTTTTTTACTATAAAAAGTGAGTTGTCTCTTAGAAATTAATGTATAGACAAAATTAACCTTTCATCTAATAAACCATCCACTATTTATTTAAGGACAAACAAGTAAATTTATCATGATAAAAAATAATATTTGTACAAAAAAATGTTTAATAAATCACTTCCCATTGAATAAGGTCAAATAAATAATCTATTATTTGCTAATCAATTCCATGAATAATTACAAAAAAAAACCATAAATTTAATAAACCACTCATCATTCAATAAGGTCAAAAAATAAATAATTTAATTTCGGGTTTAACATTAATTCTAAATCAAATCTCCAAGATACCCCAAGTATCCAAGTGACTATATATATATATATATATATATATATATATATATATATATATATATATATATATATATATATTTCACCAAATTTAGGTTTTCCCTCTATTTTTTCCCCAACCAATTTTGAATTATTTTG
Organism: Codonopsis lanceolata; assembly: GCA_013146195.2. NCBI lineage: Eukaryota > Viridiplantae > Streptophyta > Magnoliopsida > Asterales > Campanulaceae > Codonopsis > Codonopsis lanceolata. Next base: position 27,102,784 of record CM028379.1, read on the forward strand.
GTATACATCTCTTTTAAACCTTTAAAGTGTTTCTTATCTTTTCAATATGAGACAAAATCTATCTCTAATTATGCAGCTCTTTTTAACCTTTAAATAGTGGTTAGTTTGTTTGTTGGTGACAAATTCTTCTTTCAATATTGGATTGCAATTGTTTGTAATTTTCATATGACCCCCTGGTTTCCCTGACGTTATAAACAATCCATATTTTTCTGACTTTATGACACTTCAACTAACTGATTTAGGGTTAGGGACTATCGGTGTCCAAAATTTGCTTTCTTTGGTGTGTGGCGTGCATTTGCGTTATACAGTCCCTAATGAACTTCATTAAAGTTCAGGGCTAATAGTCTAATTTTCCCTTAAATAAAATTTTATTTTTATTTTTGGGATATTTTCTTAACTTTAAAGTTAATTATGAGAATTTTTTTAATTATTTTTCTGGTTATTGAAACAATTATTCATTAATTTTTATTACAAGCATATCTTAAATATCAAATGGTTAACTAAATGATAGAATTATAACTAAATCCAACTTTGCACCTAAGGAAAATGACCAAAATAATCCTCATGTCACATACAATGTGTCATTTTTCATTAAAATTATTAACTCTCATGGACGTAAGTAGGGGTGGTAATTCATGCTATCTTATCGTGTTCGTGCCTCACTATCGCGTTTTCATGTTATATATCTAATTTGATCATAAATATAACAATAACTATTATTTTGGATATATTAACAATTTCGTGTCTTTCGTGTCGTGTTTCATGTCATGTCGTGTCGTACTGGTCTTATCGTGTCATTTGTCTCTGTAATCATGTTTTATAATTGTGTCGTGCTGGTTGGTGCTATCGTGTCGTGTCAGTCATTGTCACCCCTAGACGTAAGGGGGGAAAGTGGGATGAATAGCAAAATTATGTATAAAAGTGAGAAACGTAATTTACAGGTTAGTGTGCAACGTGAGATTTAAGTAAATACTTCCTGGAAACGAATCGTATTTTGACCCCATAAAAATATGCCAAAAAAGCAAATATCTCATCAAAGTTTCTATCAAATCTCTCTTTAGTTTTTTTATGATTAATTTAATTCATAGGAGAAATATACACACATATATATATGTATGTATATATTTACATATATATAAATATATAAATATTTATTATTTCTGGTGAAAAATATACATTAAAATTTCATAAAGGACAATTTTTGAAATATATATAGTTTTTTTGTATATAAAAATAATAATTAAAAGTAAACAAAAAAAATGAAGGCAAAACATTTCGCAAAAATCATTAAGAACACGTGCAAGGTACGTGTACCTAACTAGTAATAATAAAAATAAGGGTTGAGAGTACGATCTATTTCCCCTTCAACCTTTATAAAAAAATAAAAAATGTGTGTGTAATGTGTGCTTCAGATCTGAATCAAATGAAAAAATTCTCAAACCCAAAAATAATTCAAAAAATTACCTCATGTGCAAAATAACTACAAATAGCTCCCAAAAAATGCTAGATTTAACAATTCAAAAAATACCTCATGATATATTTTTATTTAAGCAGGTTTCCTTAAATTATTCTTTTAATTTTGTTATTCCTCTTTATTTTATTTATGTATACTTTAATTGAAAAAATAAATGTTGCGCCTTTAATGTAAGGGTGCAAAAACTAGTTATATCAATTAATACCAAGGAAAAGTACTGCATTATAGATAGAGAATAAATATAGAGAAAGGCCCATAAACCCTCAACTAGAGTAGGATGAATTCGGTCGTTGCAAGTAATTTTGTTCTCAGCTCCTCTGCATTTTGTCTAGCTATGCTCATCTCTTCTCTCCATAACTCGGATGTTAACATATGATTTTCTTGACTGCAATCGATCACCATCTTCTCAAGTGATGTAGCCATCCCAATCAAATGCAAAGCAAACTTAATATCCTGTTTATACCCAAGAAATCCATGAAGTGTCACCACTCTAAGGCATTGATACTTATGCTGATGCCGATGCTGTTGCCGTTGCAGATAGATAGCATGATCACGTGTTACGTATTCTATTTCTAGATCTTCATCGAACCACTTATAATCTCTCCAGCCCTTATAGATACGGAACCTATGTGTTCCCAAGTAGATTTTGAGACTAGACAACAAAGGAGATGCCTTTAACAAACAAGTGTAGGGAATAAAACTGTCCCAGTACTCCTGTTTAATCCTCAATTCCAAATGATTGAGATTGCTCAACTCCACATCAGAAGGCAGACTAAAAGAATATATATCCCACTGTTTGAACTCCAAGGTAAGACTTTCTATTTGCGAGACATAACTCAAAGGCTTGATCATCTTTAAGATTTTGTTTTCTATCCAGAATGTCGAGAGGAGGATGGGTACATCCTTGAGATGGGCCTGTGAGATCTTGGGCAGCTGTGAGATCTTGCTCTGTACAAACAAAGGATTCAAGATTTGGAGCAGAAATCTCCAACGTATACAAGTCTGAGCAATCAGATATTTCCAAGTGTTTCAACTTGAACAATGAGCCACCACCAACTCTTAGCATACCCAGTCCAATACAGTTTGTCACGCATAAATGTTCTAGCAACGGACAACAACTGGATAGAAAGTTATTAAGAGTCTTCCCCGGAAGATATGTATCTGCTAAGGTGAGATGGGTTAAGTGGGAAAATTTGATTTTTTCTATACTTTTTAGGTCACCCATGCCCAAATAGAGTCTTCGTACACATTTTCTTGAAGCGATGCTAATCCAATCGTCAAAATTATTTCTTAACCAAACTGGATTAGAACAAAAGCGTAATTCGTATAAAAATGAACCACGGTGCGATTCCAAGGCTTGATTCACTCGCATAATGTAGTCTTTTCCAGCTTGCTTCTTCAACTCTCGTTCCTTCCTCCACTCTTGATTCACAATCTTATTAATGATCTCACACATTTCAGAGAGATTGAACCTCCAACTGCCGGTGGTGTATTTCCACAAATGTCTCCATCTTTGTGAGAGCACGCTAGTAGCTATTGCTTCCTTTATCGTTAAAAAGGATACAATTGAAACAACAATGTCATCCGGCAATTCACTTATACCAGAGCTACTCCTCTCAATCGTATGTAATCTCAACATCATTCTTGAAATATAAAATAAAGATTATCGACTTCTTTCTCCACAATCAATCATCACCTGGGATTGAATATATGAGACATAAATATCATCAGTACACATAAATATCAACAGTAACTGTAACCTAATTATTTAATGAGTAGGTCTCATGTAACACCGTTTTACGAATCTGGACTCCATTCTCTTATAAAATAAACGACCAACACATGGTGGGTGGGTAAAGAGGATTCATCATAAAAAACAAACAACATAACACCTGATGTGGCAAAATGCACAGCTTGGGCCGTCCTTGAGATGGGTAGGATATCTGGGCTTGTAATCGACCTCCTTGAGCCTGTTAAGATCACAAGAACACCTGAGTAGAAGTGCAAGGCAAGGCCTCGCGAAACCCCTCCGGCGTGAGAGTAAGTATCGAGTGATTGTCAAGAAGTAAATTGACAGAGTAACGAGGCTCAAGAAAGTGTGTGTACCTTGTTGATGATTATGGAGAGGTATTTATAGGCCCTCAAGGTGATTGAATCCGTCTAGGATTCAGTTTCCATAACTGCCGAGATAATCAAGGAGGAAATCCCTTGATTCTAGGCGAAACAGGCGGTTGACCGCGTAGTTATAGGAGTTGATAAGGCAAGGATTCCGCCCAAACATGGAAACCTTTGACTTGCCTTAGAAAGCAAGCTATTAGCGTCCCCAGCTTGGTGTGTGCTCGAGCGAGCAAAGCTCGCCGATTATTACATTTGTATTGATCTCTGAACTTATCAGTCTGAAGATCGGCCCCTGGTTGGACAGGCCAGGCCGATGCCCGCCCAGGTGAAGTAAGTATGATTCCTCTGCGAAGCATGCATGAGTCCTGATCATGGTCCCTGGTCGGACAGGCAAGGCCTTTGTCCACCTAGGTTTGAATGAGGGTTGTGCTGTTCGGTGCTCGCTGGGTTATCTCATCTTGCTCGCTGGGCTGTGGGCCCCAGCGGTACCATGCTCGTGTCTGGCACGTGATGCTAACTCGTGCCTCGCTCGTGACCCGGTTTGGGCCGGGTATATCAACACCGTTTTACAAAAGTTTTTGCCGTAATTATTTGGGATCCAATATATAAAACTTAATTGATAGTGATAGGGACATCGGTCTGAAGAAGAAGACTTGGTCGCAGAAATCCTCTCCATCCATATACATACCTAAAAGATTGGATACATATGAATTCCTCCCTATATATATATATATATAATAGATTTCTGAATTCTGTGTTCAAAATTCATCCGAATTCTATGAATCATAATAATTACAATTCCCCCGGTTACCACAAAATAACCAAACCCAAAACAATTAAGAAATAGCAAATAGACGAAAACGAGACTCACAAATTGGCTGGTCACAAACGGCGTAAGAAGAACATGCTCTGTTGGGCTGTTCTCTCTCTCTGTCTCTGTATTAAGAAATAAGCACGCCCGTATATATATACTCCAAGTCCACACTATTCCAAATCCATGCAGGATTCAGCACAAAAGCGAAAATTAGGTATTGAAAAGGCTAATAACTGGGCAGGTCCCATCCACCTAATTCTTACGGTGATAATCGGGCTAATTTTTATGGTGATAATCCGGCCGGTGACAATATTTTTGGGAAAAAAGTGGTTCGGTCTACTTTTCAAAATTTCTAATCACTAAAATATACCTTTTTTTTTAAAAAAAAAAAAAAAAAGGAAAAAGCTACTTTTGATCGTGAAAAAAAAACTGCGATACCCTTAATGAGAAAGATGTGCGCTACGCCAAGTTTATCTATCGCGATGCAAAAAAAAGTTCTTTCATCAATTAAGCCCACATTTTTTTGCACCGCAATGCCCTTTTTAGATTTATCGCGGTACAAACAAGGTTCCTTTTTTAAATAATCCAACATATTTTTGAACCACGATTTATTTTTTTAATACTTACTTTGTGAATCGCAATGAAGAATATCAACAGCAAGAAATTAATGACAAACAACCCTTCTTTTCTTTTTCTCGTCTTTAAATACCTATGTGATTTCTTCTTTTTTAATTCATAACCATTTTTCTTTCTTCCTTATTTCAATTCATTTGTTGTAAATCAAAAAAAAATGTTTTTAGATCCAAAATTATATTTCATCCTCCACATGATTTATTACCAATTCCAGCGGTTATTTATCATCAAGTTCCTTCTCAAGCTTTATGAATCTCTAGTACATACCAATCTCAGATAAAAAAAACCTTGAGAAGGAACTTGTTGATAAACAACAAGATGAAGCTGATCTATGAATTATTACTTGTTGATAACCAGATTGATAGAAAATCTACATGTACGAGATCACCACTACTTTCTTTCTTTGGTCAAGAATGGGTTTTTTTTTCTGATGGCATACCCCAGCGAAATCTTGAACAACTTTCAATTCACTTAGTATTTCGAAATTTTCATTTCGATGTATTTCTTGGTAGAGTTCAATTATTAATGTAATTTCTTGCATTTTTAGATTCAATAGTTTTTACATTATTTAAGTTTAAAAACAAAAATTGAATATTTATGTATCGGGGTGCAAGAATAGTTATTTATCGCGGTTCACATACAAAGCGTTATAAATTAAATTTTAAAAAATAAGTTTTGAACTGTAATTCACAAAAATCAAAATACCAAAAATATTCTTGCAATCCGATTTAATTTTTTATATATCACGGTTCATATGTTGCTTAAAAATATTAAGAGTCGTCATTAAAGACAAATTAAATAAAGCAAAATACCCGACACGTATATCAAAATCCAAAATATATTGCGGTGCAAAAAATGTTCATTATTCAAGTAATCTCACATATTTTTACACCGCGATTTCCTTTTTAATACATAACGTTGAACATATTTCAATACCGACATACATATATGTTTTTTTTTTAATTTAGAATATGAAAAACAAGCATTAAAGACATATTAAAGAAAGACAACTACAAAGCACGTATATCAAGACCCAGGGTTAAAGACAAGCAACCTTTCTTCTTCCTTGATACGGTGTCAAAAAATCTGAACACCACCAATCAGTTTCAACCCTCTTATATAGCCCTAAACCCGTCGCAAAACTCTCTAAAAACTGTTTGTTTTTCTTTTCTTTAAATGAACTAGGCTGTCACAAAAATAGAAACCCACAATTCCCTAACAATCTGTTAAGAAACTACTAGTTTGTTCCAGCTTTTTAGGCTGCCCAAACTTGCTCAAATATACTTCAACTTCAGCCATGAACCTGCTCAATAATCCTTGCTAAAACAACCCTTAATCTAGCCTTGTAACACCAGTTTCGATCAGCCAAAGCACTATCCAAAACTGGTCGAGTAGGCTGCCCAAACACTACTCCGAAACAGCCTCACAACAGCCCACACAACACACACACACGACAAAAACAAAAATAAAAAGGATAACGGACTCACCGGTCGAACTTCACTCGCTCGACGTAAAGAAATCCGATGGACAAATCAAACTCGGCTTCACTCACCTAGCTTGGATTGAACTGATTTTTAAAAAGAACAAACTTGTTCTTCAAGAAGAGTTTTTCTTCAAAACCGAAATCTAATATGCCGTTCATAGAAAAGGAAGATGCCTTAAAAAGGCTTACACATTAATCCTAAGTTTAAACGGAAAGAAACTCTAAAACTTGGAAGAAAAGAAACTAAATCCTAATTAAAGCATACTACTTCGGTACTTCCTAACCAACTAAATAAGAATAGGAAACTAATTTCTTACTAGGAAAGTAATAGTAGATTTAATCAGTCCCTAAAACTTAATGACTCCTATTGTTTTAAGAACTCTTTAGCCGCTTCTTTTGGATTCCAAGTTGCTGCCATTCCCTGCTTTGTCGTGCCCCATAACTGACTTGGCCCTCCTTGCTAACCCGTCCCTTCAGCCTTTCCCACATAGCCCTGAACCCGACTACCTTTCTTGCATAATACGTCCAGCCCATGCTCCATTCAATTACTCGATATTGCATGCAACTCCCATGTAAGGCCCATTTGACTTGTGCCTTGTTTTTCTTCTGTTACCATGTACCTTGCAAATAGCCCAACGTGTGTAATAACTCATGGCTGCCCTTCTTGGTTCCCCCTCTCCATATAGTTAATAAACCTGAATCTTATTACACATATAACGTCTACCTTTGCTACCCTACACGTATCAAACCCCCCTTCTTCGAAAAGGATTGCCTTCAATCCTTGGCCCTTTTCCTCGACGAATCCATTTAGTTAAACATTGCTCCTTTGAGTTTCCATGTACCCGTTTTCCTTCACTAGTTTGCAGCCCATTGCCTTTGTCTTAGTCCGTGCCCCGTCTATTGTCAGTCTTAACCATGCTTTAGTGGTATATGCTGCTTTTCCTTGGTCTAGATCCGCTTTCTCTAATCTTTCCATGAGTAAATCGAACCCCAATTCTCTAGCCTTCCCTTTTGCAAACAACTTGGTTTCTCTAGCCACGGTGTTGTTCGGCTTTTATTCTTCACCTTGAACCATATCTTTGATAGGAAGCTCTCTTGGAGTTAAAACAGCCTCTTGGTGTATGTCGACCATTCCATGCGCACCAATCAGCCCATTGTGCAAACTTCCAACTCCTTTGTGCACAATATTCAGCCCACCGTGCATGCTCCCTTCTCCCCTCGTAGCCTTGATGGAGTCTTCATGTAAAACAGCCCCGAACTTTGTTTCTTCGAAAGCAGCCTCAAACTTTATTTCTTCCTTCAAAACAGTTCCAATCTCATTGGCTAAATTGGAAGCAGCCCCATACTTTAATTCTTCCTTCAGAACAGCTCCAAGTCTTCTTTTTTCTTCCTTTATACATCTTTCGTTTGCACGTCTTTCCTCGGCTCGCCTTTCTTCTTCTATCCTCTCCTTGGCTAACCTTTCTTGTTCAAGCTTCTCTTTTTTAAATTTCAATTCCTCCATTGTGATTAACTCACACAACTCTTCATCCGTCAATGCCTCGATGTATGGACACTCGGTAAGGAAGGAACAAGGTTTTTGACAATACCAATAACCCTTAGGTCTTTATTCTCGCTCGATGTCGTAAGAACTTGAAGTGCCGCCATGAAATACCTTTAAAGCTTCTGCCTTCTTCACCTTTTTTTTTTGTGGCAGCCGCGTCTCACAAACTTGGAGAAGTTTCTCAATCAATCGTTGAACCTCACGTCGCAAGCTTCGCATTTCTTGATCGAACCATGCTCCGTCATCTCCCATGATCGTCCACGAAGTTGGAATCCGTGGATGCCTTCGCTCTGATACCACTTGATACGGTGTCAAAAATTTGAACACCACCAATCAGTTTCAACCCTCTTATATAGCCCCAAACCCATCGCAAAACTCTCTAAAAACTGTTTGTTTTTCTTTTCTTTAAATGAACTAGGCTGTCACAAAAATAGAAACCCACAATTCCCTAACAATCTGTTAAGAAACTACTAGTTTGTTCCAGCTTTTTCGGCTACCCAAACCTGCTCAAATATACTCCAACTTCAGCCACGAACCTGCTCAATAATCCTTGCTAAAACAACCCTTAATCTAGCCTTGTAACACCAGTTTCGATTAGCCAAAGCACTGTCCAAAACTGCTCGAGTAGGCTGCCCGAACACGACTCCGAAATAGCCTCGCAACAGCCCACACAACACACACACATGGCACCAACAAAAATAAAAAGGATAACGGACTCACCGGTCGAACTTCACTCGCTCAACGTAAAGAAATCCGACGGACAAATCAAACTCGGCTTCACTCACCTAGCTTGGATTGAACCGATTTTTAAAAAGAACAAACTTGTTCTTCAAGAAGAGTGTTTCTTCAAAACCGAAATCTAATATGCCGTTCATAGAAAAGGAAGATTCCTTAAAAAGGCTTACACATTAATCCTAAGTTTAAACAGAAAGAAACTCTAAAACTTGGAAGAAAAGAAACTAAATCCTAATTAAAACATACTACTTCCTAACCAACTAAATAAGAATAGGAAACTAATTTCTTACTAGGAAAGTAATGGTAGATTTAATCAATCCCTAAAACTTAATGACTCATATTGTTTTAAGAACTCTTTGGCCGCCTCTTTTGGATTCCAAGCTGCTGCCCTTCCCTGCTTTGTCGTGCCCCATAACTGACTTGGCCCTCATTGCTAATCCGTCCCTTCAGTCTTTCCCACATAGCCCTGAACCCGACTACCTTTCTTGCATAATACGTCCAGCCCATGCTCCATTCAATTACTCGGTATTGCATGCAACTCTCATGTAAGGCCCATTTGACTTGTGCCTTGTTTTTCTTCTGTTACCATGTGTTGATTCTTATGTTAGATTTATATTTGTTCGGTTCATTACATTAGTTTTATAGTTCAGTGGCTAATCGGGCTGCGTATCGATTAGCGTGGAAACTGTGTATAGAACTTTTGCCTAGTATAGTTTTTATAGGACTTTACAGTTTCAGCGGAAGACCTCTTCAAGCTTCACCGGAAGACCTGCTCAAAGCCTACAAATGGCAGACCTTGTGTCCACCTGGTCTCTCATGACGTGTCCTATCAAGCAATGACTCATTGGATTAATTCAAACTTATTCTGATCATTGTTTGAATTAATCTAAGACATTCCCTGACACATCAAGCCGCCGAAAGCAGCTTTCCGAAAAGTAGGAAGACTTTTCGTCTGAACGATAAGCGGTGAAAAGCGGTCATCTACTGCGCAACAACTCTCAGATCTGACATCTAGATTGCCCACTTTTCAAAGATCTCAGAAATCATTCTCTGCTCTAGATATCTGTGAAGACGAAATTCCTTGACTGACAGCCCCATGCATTTAATGCATTCATAAAAGAGCTGTTGAAGTATTCGTCTTCTCTAACGGATTCTTTTGAAATGCACCTGCTATAAATGCTGCCATTGAAGACTGGAGAACATACAACTGTACAGAATCGATCGAACACTTAAAGGATTGCTCTGAAACTCCATAACTCCAAGTCTTACAGCTCAGTGCAATCAAGAGATCCTCAACAGATCTAGAAGTCTTCGTCAACAACAAGAAGTTGTTCAGCAACACTTATTGTTTTAACTTCTTGTTGTTTACATTCATTAACTATACTTCTGCACGAATTAAATATCTTGTATTTACATATATTTAATTCCCTAGACCCCAAACACAAGTCAATATTTTGTACACGATCCATTAGGGATATTCTTTGTAATTGATCTAGTGGAAAATATAGTGCACTATTTAAATCCAAGGTTGACTACCTTGGTGGTGGACGTAGCACTCTTTATAGTATGAACCATCCCAAAATACTTGTGTTATTCCTTACTGTTTGTCTGTTATTTGAACTGTTTAATACTTTGATTATCTTTATCCGTTTACAGCAGAACTTAAGTAACTTGTAAAAGGTCTACCGGTAGTCCTTATCGGCAGACCTGGAACAACTACCTTGAAGGTCTTCCGCTACTTGTATCTTTTCAATAGATTGCAAGTACCCTTCAAAGTATTTACTAAAAAGTTTTAAGTGTTTAATAAGCTATTCAACCCCCCCCCTTCTAGCTTATTATTGTGCCCATTGGGACCCACACCATGTACCTTGCAAACAGCCCAACGTGTGTAATAACTCGTGGTTGCCCTTCTTGTTTCCCCCTCTCCATATAGTTAATAAACCCGAATCTTATTACCCATATAACGTCTACCTTTGCTACCCTACACGTATCATTCCTCTTTTCGTCCTTAAATATCTACCGTCATTTCTTCATTTTTTATTCGTAACTATCATTCTCTCTTCCTTACTTCCTTTCAAAACTATGCTTCTAGATCCAAAACTATGCTTCATCCTCCATATGATTTATTACCAATTCCAATAGTTATTTATCATCAAAAAAGCTTTGGCACTACCTTCAGTACCGATGTTTCTAAATTTGTCCAAAGTACAGGAAATTTATGTTTCGTCACAATCTTAATTTGTGCATCAGAATTAATGAACTTCAAGAATGTTGAATTTTCTTTATCTCCAACTCATTTGAGGTCCATTGATACGATTTATTTCTAATTCCCGCCGTTTATTATGAACCGTTGGAATTGGCAAAATAAATCGTATCAAGGGAACTATTGATGTTTTGAAACCAACAGCCATAGGCATACAAATTTGAAGAAGAAGATGGGTTGGAGGGAGCTATTGGTGTTCAAAATATATGAGAAACCCACAACAATAGGCATATTGATTTGAAGAAGATGATGAGTTTCTAATAGATATTTATTCCTTTGTAATAAACATTTTGTTCCTTGAGATAGTTTATTCTCTGTATTCGGTTGGAATTTGAAATAAAGAGAGTTGTTGTTTTCTTGCACCGCAATTCCATTTTTTTCTTCATCAAGAATTTGTTGCACTGCAATATATTTGCACTTTATGTTATACTTTATACTCTACTTTTTTCTATATTGCGATTTATATTTCATTTTTCTGGTTAAGAATTTTAAAACGTTGCAGCACGTATATCAAATGTAGAGGTGGACGTTTGTGGTCCTTTTATTCTTCTTCTTCCTAAAACAACCCTCACTTTCTCTGTCCTTAAATATCTACTGTCATTTCTTTCTCCGTTACTCATAATTATTTTTTCCTTCATTTATTTGTTCTTCCTTTCTTCCCTAACTTTCTCCTCAAATGCAACTTTGTTTCTACTTTCAGCTAATATGGATCTTGATTTGTATAAATACTAGGTTATTACCCGTGCGATGCACGGTTGACTTAATTTTGTTTCTGAAACTTAATTTGGTAGATAAAATTTGTAAGTTATTTGAATGAACCAACAACAAAAAGATGTGCACATAATTAATAAATAAATAAATAACGTGAGATCACACCGAACAATCAAACCAAAAATTTATGCGATTTTTGTAGATAGAATTTGCAAGCTATTTCGTAGTGGTTGTTCGTGATGTTGGTGCGTTTAATCAAATTTGATAAAATCTATTTCAAATTGACTGAGTATTAGTAAAATAATAAAAATTAAAAAACTTTTACCGTGAGAATTGAGGAGTCCTAATCAAATTAAACTTGTCTAAATCAAATGTGATAAAATATATCCGGTACAAACCGATTTTGTAAGAAAAAGTGGTAAATAAAAAAAATTACCATGAGAATTGAGGAATTTTAAGTAATTGAAATGTGTCTAAATCAAATGTGATAAAATCTACTCGAAAATAATAAAAAAAAACTTTTACCATGAAAATCTGGAGTACTAATCAATTGAAACACATTAAAATCAAATGTGATAAAATCTATCTGGAATTAACTGATTTTGACAACAAAAATTGGTAAAAAAATAGAAAAGGTTTTACCATATATAAAGCAGGCACCGGTTTTAAAATCTATTACACTATAATTTTTGGCAGAAAAAAAAAAGAATTTCTAAAGATATATTTAGTATCATACATATTGTTTTAAAGGAGACACCGGTTTTAAAATCTATTAGACTTTAATAGTTTTAATCAATTGAAATACGTCTAAATCAAATGTGATAAAATCTATCAGCAAATAAAAAACTTTTACCATGAAAATTTGAACTACTAATCAAGTGAAACACGTTAAAATCAAATGTGATAAAATTTATCTGATATTAACCGATTTTGACAACAAAAAATGGTTAAAAAAAACTTTTACCATGAATAAAGGAGGCATCTGTTTTAAAATCTATCAGATTTTAATTTTTGGCAGAAAAAAAAAATTTATATAGATATATTTAGTACCATATGCATGATTTTAATAGTTTTTGTTTATTTGCAAAAATTGTTTGTAATAAGATTATTTTCTAAATTTGTAATAAATAATTAATTTTTTTAATTAGAATAATTTGAAAAAAAAAACCAAAAAATAAGGTAAATATTCAAAATTGATCATGTAGTCATGTAATTGAAAGATTAAAATCTATGAGAATTGATGAAATCTATCCGCAAAAAAAAATTACCATAAAAATTTAGAGTTCTAATCAAGTGAAACGTGTTTAAATCAAATATTATAAAATATATTTGGTATTAACCGATTTTGACAGAAAAAAATGGTAAAAAAAACAAAAAATCTTTTACCATGAATAAAGGAGGCACTGGTTTTAAAATCTATCCGGTTTTAATTTTTGGCGGGAAAAAAATTATAAACTTGTATAGAAGGTGACACGTGGAAGCACATAATTCATTTAAAACTTTAAGCGTATAACATAAACTCAACATGTGGTAGCAACATCTTATGTTTTAATAATAATTAATACTGATAATTAATAGATTATTAACTAATAATTATATATTATATATTAGTAGAAGAACAAATAACATAGAATTATCCCATTGATAATTTGTATAAATTAAAAATTATGAAAATAAAAAGAGATGGAAATAGAAGAGTTTTAGTAAAATTAAACTTGTATAAATTTTTTTATAGGATAAAATCTAGTTTAATTAAGCGATATTTGAAAAAAAAAACCCAAAATCCTAAATCTCTATCTGAAACTTAATTTGGTAGATAAAATTTGCAAGCTATTTTAATGAACCAATAACAGCAAGATGTCCACATAATTAATTAATTAATTAATAACGTGAGATCACACCGAACAATCAAACCGAAAATTCATGCGAATTTTGTAGATAGAATTTGCAAGCTATTTCGTAGTGTTTGTTTGTGATGTTGGTGGAACACGTTTAATCAAATTTAATTAATTACTAAATAATCAATTTCAACGAAAAATTACTAAATAATATATACATTAAGTTTAAGAAACAATCAATTTCAACGAAAAATTACTAAATAATCTATATATTAATTATTAATTACTTCATTTAATTTTTTTCTGCATAAAATCCTAAGCCAATCTTTCAATTACCCATACATATGATCAATTTTAATATTTACATTATTTTAGTTTTTTTTTTCAAAGTATTCTAATTAAAATTTTCAATTATTTATTACAATTATATATATTAGGGATCCTTTATGGTTTTTTTCTTTTTTCTTTTCGAAATGACATCACCGACCTAAGGTTATTTCCCTTCAATTTTTGTGTATATATATATGCCGCCAATGTGATTTTTTATCAATTTTTAAATTGTATTGTATAACTTAATAGAGTTAAGGCAACGAATTGATCTATAGTCTCAATTTTTAAAATAATTTCTTAAATTACAAAATTTTGAGTTATTTGAGTAAAATCAACTTCTTGTTAAATCGATCTTTAAGTTATGGTTATGTTGTGTTTGTTATCTTTATTAATTAGTGATAAGATTAGTTTGGTTACTTTCAAAATTTCAAAACCTGTTATCTTTATTAATTAGTGATAAGATTAATTTTGTAAGTTTGAAATTTCAAAACCAAAATTACTGTTAACAAAATCTTCAAAACAATATATAATCTGTTTGGGCGTTCTTCATCTGTTTCTCATCATCTACTTGATAAGTACAAATGTGATTAAATTTATCCTAACCTACTTGATAATGTGATAAAATCTACTTGATAATTACCAATGTTATAAAATTTATCCGGTAAGCAGTACCTTCTTATTTATATTGTAAACTAATCAATTTTGGTAAAAAAAAAAAGATTTTTTTTATAATTCATAGGAAGTGACATGTGGCAGCACCAAATTCTTTTAAAAAATTAAGCACTTAACAGAAAGCCGCCACGTAGCAGCAGCGGCTTCTGTTTTAGTTATAGTTAATAGATTGTCATATATACACGAAAAATATGCTTGGTAGCAATCTTAATTTGTGCATCATAATTAAAAACTTTGTGAAGGACTTACAAAACAAAAGTTACATCCCCTTCTTCCTTCATCTTTTATGATCTTGGTGAAGGAATTGTCTTTTGGCTTCCAACTCATTTGAGTTTTGATTTTGGTTTTACCAGAGAATCAACGATTGGAATTGGTAAAAAAAACATATATATGTATCTAAAGAGATTGTATTGTATCATATCAGGTGTTAGATGCTAGAAACCTAGTCTAGCCTATTTAATTAAAGCATACATCTGTATCTCCAGAAATTGTCTTCACTTATTGCATGTAATGGAATATTAGTATTTTAGTATATATATCGTGATTTCCTTTTATTAATATATATCGCGGTGCAAAATTTCTTATTAATGTTTCATGTTTTTTTGCATCGTGATTTTCTTTTAATATAAAGCAAAAGCAGTTGCACCGCGATTCAAACATATATGTGAAGAAAAATTCATAAATGAAGCAAACATTACTAGAAAATTGCTTTTACGTGATGGTTGGTTGCGATGGCTTTTGAAACCATCACCTAATCTTCTATTACACGATTGCTTTTTTACATTGCTTTTCTACAATCACCTTATGTATATACGATTGCTTAACAATCGCTAGGGCCATAACCTTTGAATATTTGAGGGAAATTAGCCAAAGAAAATATGCTCCGCGGGAAATAGAAAGATAATGTGATGGTTTCGTAAATACGCGATTACATTTGTAGTCGCAAAATTTGACTAATGTCGAGCGATGGTTTTGTCATCGCATTCATAAATAATAAATTAAAAATTAAAAAAATAGAAAAATGGTTTTTTGTGATTGTTGGTTGTCCATCACTTAATCTTTTTTTTTTTTTTTTTTGCGATTACTTTTTCCCTTGCTTTTTCTTCAATTGTCTTAAGCTTATGTGATTGTTTTACAATCGCTAATGCCATCGCCTTTGAATTGGTTGCGATGGCTTTTGAAACCATCGCTTAATATTCTTTTTAGCGATTGATTTTTTCATCGCTTTTTCTGCAATCACGTTATGTTTATGTGATTGTTTTACAATCGCTAGTCCATTATAAATGACTTATTGGGTGTTACACACTAACACTCAATTAAGTTAATGGGTGTTAGTAAATATCACTCATTAGTGATCAATAACAAAATGGATAATTATGGATATTAATAGGTTATCTATTGGTTTATAATTAATGTCATCACCACCACCCATCACCATCCATTTAACCATATTGGGAAGATAATAGTTTTATCCAAATTAACCGATAACACCCAATTTGACACCCCTAGTAGAGAGCATTCTCTAATACCATCATAAAGTGTTGGAGGTTCCATCTCAAATCCAATCGGCTTTTGAGAGGTATGGCCCCAAAAATCTTAATTAATTGTTTATTAGGCTTGATTGTATTTCGTATGTAAACAAGTATTATGGACCATTTCATTTCTTATGGGCATGCAACTTGTTTGATTGACTACAGATGTGGATTAGCAAAGCAGAGTGCGAGGAATATGGTAAAAATGTCGTGCACACGAAGTGCTTCTGATTGCCAAACCAAAGTATGACGATGACTATGGCACAAATGTCGTGCATAAGATGTGCTTCTGATTGCAAAAACGATCGGGAAAACCTATACAAATTGATTCATAAATAAAGATTTGATTCAAAGTTATTAAACTGATTTTACATTCAAACATGGGCAATGCTAGGGACACTCTCATTTTACACCAAAAATTGGGTACACAATGATTTGGCAGACTATCATTGGTTGCACATTTTATGGGTCCTACCACTCTGACCAATAAGAGTGTGTCAAGTCATTGAAGACCCAATTTTTAGTGTAAAATGAGAATAGCCCGAGCATTAACCAACATACATTTGCCCATTTATGAGTATGTGGGAGTATTTTGAGTACATTTTCATTAAATTACAAGCATCTAGTACTTTGAGTATTTTGATTCAATCCTTTCAAAATAATAAAAATAACTACAAATCTTAAAATGAATCGTTTATTGCTGAGTAAATAAAAACAACTTTTGAAACCATTGCATTCACGTAAATCTTCATTTACAATTTTTTTTTTTTTTTTTTGAGTAAAGTTCTTGTGAATCAAATCAAAATTTTATTTTTAATACATAGAAAAACCCATTAGTGAGGGTTTAAGCTCTATCAGTATCACACCCTTTCCTAAAACGAGTCAATTTTTCCTTTTTAGCTCGTTCCAAAAATTATTCACCTTCTAATATTTCTTCCCTCGTAAAGTACCTTCATAATTTTACGTTTGATTTGATACTAACATTAAGATACGAAATGTAGCGCTTAAAACGTGCACCGCTTGGAAATACAATGTTCTAATAGTCAAGATTAAAACACAATTATAAGAAAAAAGTTGTAGTTTAGACCGTATTTTTGACCAAAACCCAGCCTTAATTGATAGACTTCACTCTTACATGCATATCTTTAAAAAATACATAATATCCTAATACTTGCCGGGTCGAGCAGAATGACCTTGAGGGACTTTCATTTATTTTCTTTTCATCAAGTACAAATCTACTTCACTTGATAAGAATCTCAAATGATAATACATGGTTGAAAATATCGCAGTTGAAAATATCAAAGCCTAGCGAAGGAAGACCAAGACTAGAATATTGGGAGTCAATCAAAATTGAGAGAAAGATTACAAGCTTATATTGAATAACTCTTTACTATAAAAATGGTTGCTACAATAATGGCCCTTTCTTCACCTGCCTTCATCGGAAAGGCCGTAAAATCTGCTCCTTCCATCTCAAAGCTCCTCGGTGCTCCTAAGTTTACTATGAGGAAAACATCCGCCAAGGTTGCCTCATCTATCAGCCCGTGGTACAGCCCAAGTACTTTGGCCCATTATCAAGTGAGGCCCCATCCTACCTCACTGATGAACTCCCCGGTGACTACAGTTAGGATACCGCCGAGCTTTTGGCCGACCCATAATTTTTTGCCAAGAACCGTAAACTCGAGGTGATATACTGTAGATGGGCCATGCTTGGTGCCATTGGATGTGTCTTCCCTGAACTCTGGCCCGTAATTGTGTCAAGTTCGGCAAGGCCGTTTGGTTCAAGAGCGGGACCCAAATCATTACCGAAGGTGGGCTTGATTACTTAGGCAACCTAAGCTTGGTCCATGCCCAAAGTATTTTGGCTGTTTGGGCTACACATATGATCTTTATCGGTGTTGTTGTCGGATACCGAATTGCTGGTGGGCCACTGGGTGTGGTGACTGACCCACTTTACCTAGGTTGTAGCTTTGACCCATTGGGTCTTGCAGACGACCCGGAGGCTTTTGCTGAACTTAATGTGAAGGACGTTATAAATGGTAGACTTGCATGTTCACCATGTTTGGATTTTTTGTTCAAGCTATTGTCACTGGAAAGGACCCATTGAGAACCAGGAACCTTGACGACCACTTGGCTGACCTGTTGCCAACAATGCATGGGCTTTTGCCACATCCCGAAATATATATATACATATATATTATAAAACAACTAAGTAATTGACTAGAATTATTCAGAGATTAAGATTAAATTAACTTTAAAAAATTAACTGTTGAAATTCACCCTTATTTTCACATGTGTGAGTAGTTAACCATTTTTAACTTCCTATTTTTTCTTTTCCTATTACAAGTCACCCCCTACAATTAATATTATGAGCAGTCACTCATTTTTCTTCTCCATATATTTTATCTTCATATTACAAAGCCACACCCTGCGATTAATCTTCTGAACAGTCACCCCTTATAAAACATCAATCCTTCAACTTTCACTTGAAGCAATGTATCTTTCAACTATAACATTTTTTTAAATCTCACATTCTATTTAGGTATTGTCATTTCAATTGACGAAATCAGACATACTGGCGCCGTGCCATAGGCACATGAATGAAGATCTAGTATATATTATAAAACAGCTAGGTAATTGACTACATCTATTCAGAGGTTGAAATTAAATTATCTTAAAAAATTTAACGGTTGAGATTCACCCTCACATTCATATGTGTGAGTAGTTATCCATTTTCAACTTCTTATTTTTTATTTCTCTATTACAGGTCACCCCCTACAATTAATATTATGAGCAGTCGCCCATTTTTTCTTCTCCATATATTTTATCTTCGCATTACAAAGTCACACCCAGTGATTAATCATCCGAACAGTCACCGCTTATAAAACATCAATCCCTCAACTATCACTTGAAGCAATGTACCCATCTACTGTAACATTTTTTTTAAAATCGAACCTTATATTTAGGCACTGTCATTTCAATTAACGAAATCAAATATACAGGCACCGTGCCATAGGCACGGGCTTGAAGATCTAGTGAGTTATATAAAAGAGTTCAGGGTCTAACTAGCGACCCTGATCGAATTGTGTTAAACACAATTGACGGTTTAGATTGATTCATAAGTATGTGAGTTATAAATGCACCTCTCAGTTATTAGTTATGTTTGAATTACCTCTTCTTTTGACTCCGTAGTTAACTAGCGGCCCTGATCGAATTGTGTTAAAAGAAACTGGCGGTCCAGATTGATCTGTAAGTATGTGAGTTACATATAAACCTCATCTATGAGTTTTGTTTAAATTACCCCATCCACAATTACATATAAAACCTTCAGTTGTGGCCTTGTGGGTTTTGTTTAGATTACCCCTCAGTTATGAGATTTGTTTATCCCAAATATCAATTGAACTGATCTCATACCAATACCGTGCCTATGGCACGGGTATAGATACTAGTATATATATATAATATACAATAGAGCTCATACTCACATATGTGCAATTGATTAAAGCAATTTAAAGGCTCAGATTAAATTATTTTAAAAGATTTAGCAGTTGAGATTCACTATCACATTCATATGTATGAAAGTAATTATCCACTTCTAACTCCCTATTTGTTCTCTCCTTATTACAAAATCACCTTCTATAATTAATATTATGAGTCGTCATCTATTTTTCTTCTCCCAATGTTTTCTCTCTACATTACAAAGTCATGCCTTGTGATTATTAATCTTTTGAACAATCACCCCTTATAAAACATCAATCTAAGTTGATTGACTAAGGCTGTCTGGCGGTGAGAATTGATTTCAGCCACAAGATCCAACGGTCATGAGTCAGTTACATACAACTCCTTACAAATAATCTCTTTCAACTATGGGTAAAGTTCGAATAACTCCCCTCAACTGTAACATTTTTTTTAAAATTACACCTTCAATTTAGGCACTATCGTTTCAATTTACCGATTAATATTCACTCTCACATTCACATGTGTGAGTAGTTATCCATTTTTAACATCCTATTTTTCCTTTCCCTATTACAAGTCACCCCATACAATTAATATTATGAGCAGTCACTCATTTTTCTTCTTCGTATGTTTATCTTCATATTACAAAGTCACACCCTGGGATTAATCTTCTGAACAGTCACCCCTTATAAAACATCAATCTCTCAACTATCACTTGAAGCAATGTACCTCTCAACTGTAACATTTTTTAAAAACATCGCACGTTCTATTTAGGCACTGTCATTTCAATTGACGAAATCAGATATACTGGTACCGTGTCATAGGCACATGCATGATGAAATCATACATACATATATATATATATATATCTATGGTTGTGCCACCTCACCCAACTTTTGATATTATTGACTCATCAAGCTTCCTCCACATCACTTGATTTGAGACTTTTCATTTTCTAGTCATTACCTAAAAATAATAATTAATAATAGTTAATATGATATTGTGATTAATTATTTACTATTAATCTCTTCTATTATTAATAATAGTAGAAATCTTATATAGAAAGACTTTTACTACTAACATAATTTCCTAATCAATGTGGGATAATATTATTATATTGACATTGAGTGAGTACTTTATTCTAATAATTCAATTCTAACATCATACTTTAAGTCTTTATATCTTATTTGTCCAAGACTCGATTTAGACAAATAAATATATCATTTTGATGTTCTCACCGAGTAGACCATATTTGCACAATTACCTTTGACTAAAAACACTAATTTTTCAACAAGTATTAGGTGAGTAGTTTAATAATTTCTAACCAATGTAAGATTTATCTCTACTATAATTATCAATAAAAGTGATGTAACAAATATTGGTTGAAAATTGATGTTGGTTTAAAAATGATTTAGATAAATAATTTTTACTAAACTAACAATAGAAGATATATGTTTCACAATTTTTAGGAGTTGATGTTAGTTTTAAAAATCCTTAGGAAAAATATTACCAATAAAAATGATTTTATTCCTCATTGGTTACAAAGAATTATTTTAGCTTAATTTTTTTTAGATGATATGTGGCAAAATCACAGCTTGGGTTGTCCGTGTGTTGGGTAGGATTCTAGGCTTTAATCTACTTCCTTGAGCCTGTCTAAGAACACAGAAAACCTGAGTGAAAGTGCAAGGCAGGGCCTCGCGAAACCCCTCCGGGGTGATAGTAAGTATCGAGTGTGAGAGAGCCTAAAAGCAATTTGACAGAGTGTCAAGGCTCAAGAAAGTGTGTGTACCTTGTTTGTGGCTTGTGAAGGAGTATTTATAGGCCCCCAATGTCATTGAATCCGTCTATGATTTAGTTTCCTTAGATACATTGTCAAATTAGGAGAGAATCCCTTGATTTTAGGCGTGATACGCGGCTGACCGCGTGAATGTCGTAGGAGTAGATAAGACAAGTGTCCTGCCCGGATATGAAAACCTTTGACTTATCATGGAAAACAAGTTTCTTGAGTTTCTTGCTCGGCTCGTGTCCGGGCGAGCATAATCCTGTTCGGCCATAATGGATAGGTCCGTAGATGGTATATAATTTCCGGGCATGGCTCCTGGTTGGGCAGGCAGGCCCAGTGCTTGACCAGGTCTAGACGAATGAGTCTGATCCTTTGCCCGATGTGAGTGTGGTCCCGGACATGGCCCCTGGCCGGGCGGTCAAGGCCTACGCCTGCCTAGGTTTGTCCTGGAACTACCTTGTTCACTGCCCGCTACCTTGATTGCTCCACCCACTAAACTGGTGGGTCCCATACCAATTATGCATGTGTCTGGCATGTGGTGGGCGCTCGTGCCCCGCTCGTGACCCGGCTTGGGCCGGGTACATCAGTAGATAAAATTCTTTTATTAACCATAGAAGAGATGTATTTTACATTAGATAGAAAATAATGTTAGTTTCAAAAGTTTTAAGATAAAAGACTTCTACTATTATTATTAATAAAATAGATGTATCTCACAATTCATTAGAAAATGATGTTAGTTTCAAAAGTTTTAACATAAAAGACTTCTAAAACTAACATCAATTTATAACAAATGTAAAAACATATTCTAATTGTAATATTAGTAGAGATGTATTTCATATTGATTATAAATTGATGTTGGTTTTAAAATTCTTTTGATAAAAGACTTCTACTTATCACTATAGAAGAGATGTATCTTACATTGTTTAGAAAAAAATGTTAGTTTTGAAAGTCTTCTATAAAAGACTTTTACTCTTATTACCAATAAAAGAGATGTCTCTCACGTTATTTAAATAGAAAAGTTTGATTTTAAAGTCTTTAGACTAAAGATTTTCACTCTTACAAGAGATGCTCACATTGGATATAAAATATTTTACTATTATTATCAATAGAAGAGATGTATCACACATTGGTTAGAAATTGATATTGGTTTTTAAAATGTTTTAATTACCAATAGAAGAGATGCATCATATATTGGTTAGAAATGGATGTTGGTTTTCAAAATCTTTTAATAAAAGACTTCTACCATTATTACCAATAAAAGATATATATCTCACATTGGTTAGAAAATTATCTTTATTTTAAATTATTTTATATTAGATAAAAGACTTTTACTATTATTAGCAATATAAGAGATATATCACACATTTGCTTTAAATTGATGTATGTTTTAAATTACTATTATTACCAATAAAAGAGATACATCCTACATTGGTTAAAAAGTTATGTTGATTTTAAATTTTTAGATAAAAAGACTTATATTTTTATCTTCAATAGAAGATAAGAGAAGAGATGTATCTCACTATATAGAAAGAGATGTTGGTTTAAGATATTTTTAAAATAAAAAACAATATTAAATTAACAAATTGCTTTCTTTTGGAAAAAAATATCATTGATAATATACAAAATTACCAGGTACATAGATGTAATAATATATTAAATTTTAATTTCTTAATATATAGTTATAATTATATATAAATAAAGGTATTGGTCCGATCGGGTTCCAAAACCAATTTATAAATCTCATAACCAGGGTCGAAACAATTGATCAATTCTACAAAAATTCACGACCATAGCCAAGCCAAAAAAATTGGTTCATTAGAAAATATGTATTTTACATTGGTTAGAAAAGTGATATTGGTTTAAAATATTTCTATATAATGTATATCACATTGGTTATAAAAAAATGTATCCCACATTATTTAGAAATAGATATTGGTTATAAAAGTTTTTAGATAAAAAAAATTATGTTATTATCAATAAAAGAAATGTATCACACATCTATATTATAGTATATTAAAATTGGGGACAACTCTAATAGTGACACATCACCTAACTTTTGATATTGTTGAATCCTCAAGTCTCCACATCACTTGACTTGAGACTTTTCATTTTCTAGTCATTAGCTAAAAATAATAAATAATAATAGTTAATATGATATTGTGATATTAATCATTTACTATTAATCTCTTCTATTGTTAATAATAGTGAAAATATTATATAGAAAGACTTGTACTACCAACATCATATCTTAACCAATGTGGGATAATATTATTATATTGACATTAGGTGATGACTTTACTCTAATAACTCATTTCTAACACCATACTTTAAGCATTGATATATAATTCATCCAAAACTCGATTTGGACAAATAAATATATCATTTTGATGCTCTCACCGATTAGAACATATTTGCAAAATTACCTTTGACAACAAAAAATGACACGTAAAGAAATTCGTGTCTCAAGTTACAAAATTTCTTTCACTAAAAACACTAATTTTTCAACAAGTATTAGGTGAGTATTTTAATAATTTCTAAAATCAACATTAATTTATAACCAATGTAAGATGCATCTTTACTATAATTACCAATAAAAGTGATGTAACAAACATTGGTTGAAAATTAATGTTGGTTTAAAAAGTATTTAGATAAATGATTTTTATTAAACTAACAAAAGAAGATATATGTTTACAATTGTTAGAAGTTGATGTTGGCTTTAAAAGTCTTTAAGCAAAATCTTACCAATAAAATGATTTATTCTTCATTGGTTAGAAATAATTATTTTAGTTTAAATTACTTTTTGAGATAAAATTATTTTACTAACAATAGAAGAGATGTATCTCAGATGTTGGTTTCAAAAGTTTTAAGATAAAAGACTTCTACTATTATTATTAACTAGTGATGCACCCGTGCGTTGCACAGATTATACATGTGTATAAAATTATATACTAAATTAAAGTTGAATAATATGTAATTATTATTTTTAATATGAACAAAAGAAAAACAAATAAACAGTAAAATTAAATATACAAAATCCTATAAATTTGAAAAAAAAACATAAATTTTGGAATACTTTTTATATACAAAAATACATACAACTATAAATATCACATAGTAAATATCACATAGTAACTATATACAAAAATACATACAACTGATGATAACCAAAAACATGTTTTCAAATAGAGTATTATATTAGACAATGACTTACCATGGTCTTTATTCATAGACATTGCGTAAAACATAATTAACAAAAAATGTTTTATCTGAAATTTGAAAGAAATTTAGGATCAAATAGTATCAATGACATTCTTGGAATCAAAAGAGTACCACCAGAATTGCCCTTTGAAAGAACTCAACCTTCTAAAACATGGTTTCTCAGCCTTATAACAATTAATCTCGTGTCATTGCATAACTCAAGTGAATAAATTATGTTACGAAACAATATTATTTGAGTTCCAACCTTCAAATTTAACTCACAGTTTGAGATTTCAGAATATATAATTCAATTGAAATATTCACGAGTATGTATTGTTCAAATTTAACTCACAGTTTGAGATTTCAGAATATGTATTGTTCATTGATGTGATGTAATTTTAAAAAATTGCATATTAGTTTTTATATGACTATTTAATTGAAACCACACACAAAAAATAAAACATGTACCTCTTTCAATAACATAACTTATATATTACATTC
The DNA here is from genome assembly GCA_013146195.2 of Codonopsis lanceolata. Classification (NCBI taxonomy): domain Eukaryota; kingdom Viridiplantae; phylum Streptophyta; class Magnoliopsida; order Asterales; family Campanulaceae; genus Codonopsis; species Codonopsis lanceolata. The sequence goes on from CM028379.1 coordinate 27,127,865, forward strand.
CAACTTTCAATTACATAAAGAATTAACAAAAAAAAATGTCACTCTAATTTGAACATGACATAAAGTTCTCTATATTCTTACATATTTGTAATGGACCATCATAAAATGTATGTTTTTGTTTAGTTTATTGAGTTTTATCTTCTTTTCAGTTGTGTATTATGCATTCATCTGATATTTACAAAATCTTAAGCATATATTAATTCATTTGCATACTGTCCTCTTAATACATTGAATAAGTTCCATACTGACACCGTGTCATAAGCACGGACACAAAATCTAGTGATAATTTAAACTAAGACGGACCTAAACTAAAAAACAAACAAAGTCAGACCCATGAGAATACTGACATCATCAAAGACTTCCCAACCAGGACACCTTTTCCCATTCTGGTCTATCCAGGGTTCAGGAAACATGAGATAGGTTTCAGTTTCCCCTTTTCGTACAAAATAACCATTTAAGGTTCTTCTATAGGGTTGGAGAGGGGGATATTCATAAGGACGCCTTTCTCTTTCTGCCTTTCTTTTCTCACGTTTCTGTTTCATGACTGCGGCTATTTCAGCTGGAGTAGGCGTGTATCCTAGACCGAAAGGAGGGATACATTCCTTAAGTTCATCTTGGACTAAATTAACTAGTCCTTGCGCGCTGATTTCTGCCGAGACCTAGACCAGGCATATAATTCATTTTTCGGAACATGTTTAAAGGGACCATGTTTCCTAGGGAAGTAACTTTCTTACCAATGATGTCAGTTTCTCGGCCATATTCAATGGCGTTGACTACAGCTTGGGGGATAACCTCAAAGCCACTGAGAAAAATACCAGTGTCTTCATGTTCTATCTCGAGGATTGGGATCTCCTCACTTTCCTTATTCTCCACGATCTTATCGGCCAGAATAATTACTATGTGATCATCGTGGATGAATTTGACACGCTGGTGTAATGAAGAGGCTACCCCTTTTACCCCATGAATCCAGGGGCGTCCCAACAACAGGCTAAAAGTGGCTGGTATATCCAGGACTTGGAACTCAACTGGCATTTTTAAGGGCCCAACAGTTAACATTAAGGTGACCACCCCCAAAACACATCGACTGGTGTTGTCGTATGCCTTAACTGTCTACGAGGAAGGAGCGAGTTCTGATATCTTTATCCTCAGCTTGGCTAAGGTACTGGCAGGACATACATTCAGTGAAGACCCATTATCTATCAATACTCGGGGAACTCGTTTCTCCGAAATTCCGACAGTGATATGAAGAGCATCAATGTGGTTAGTTCCTTCCCTTGGCAGGTCTAGATCGGTAAACATTATTACGTTCCCGAAATGGATGTTCCCGATCATCTGAGTAAGCTCATTGGGGGAGGTTTCAATAGGAACGACTGCCTGGCTTAGTGACTTAGCCAGCGTATCACGGTGGGTCTTGGAAGCGCATAGTAAGCCCCAGATGGAGATGTTGGCCTGAGTTTTCTTCATCTGAGCTAATAAAGAATCTTCCACCGTTTTAGCCCCAGTATCTGTTACTTGATCTTTTCCAGAGTGGTCACCTCTTTCAGGGTTTGGCTGGTAGGCTCGGCCAGATCGGGTAAGGTGGCTAACATCTCCACCAACCCAAGTGGCTTTTTCAATGTTACAGGTATTTTGGCTACCAAGGATAGTGTCCCAAGAGAGCATGTTACAGCTAGGCTCTTTTATGGATAAGGATGGAGGAATAGGAATGAGGATATATGGAAGTGGGTGTTTATTTATTTCAAACTTGGGCATAAAAGGGTTTTCATCAACCTCAATCATATTGATTTGAGGTAGAGGGTTATTGACTACATTTGGTCTGGGTGGAGGTTTTTCAATAACCTTATCATCTATTAGGTCTTGGATAGCATTTTTGAGGGTGTAACATTTGTCGGTGAGGTGACCACTGGAGCGATGATATTCACAGTACTGGGCATGGTTCCAAGTCCTGGGCAGGGGGTCAGGTGGCTTATAATTTTCCAGCGGCTTCAACACTCCTTGTGCCATTAGCCCCTTCAGTTCATCAAAATGTCGGCTTACCCTGTTCTGATTTCTGAAATTTCTGGCCGGGCCATTATTTGCTCCCATTGTATTGACAGAACTGTCCGACCCATAATACCATGGAACAGAGCTATAATTTTGGGTAGAAAATGGGGTTGAGGCATTCCCTACCATATTGACGGCTGGTGCTGGTGCGGTTGTCTTTCCTTTGGAATAACGGAAAGAACTAGGAGACGTATTGGTTTTTAATTGGCCAGTCTGTATATCATCATCAATATGGGCTCCTATCTCCACTATTTCTTTGAAATTGGTATAGGGGAGGTACCGCATATGTTCCAGGTAAATGGGCTGGAGGTTTTTTATGAACATTTGGCATGACTCTACGGATCAGTGTCAAAGGTCTGCCGCCTTTCTCTTCCACTGACTGCAAACTCGGCGCAGGTTTCCTTTTCCCGTTGGGTGCACGATTCAAGGTCCCTCCTATTTTCAGGACTGGTATTATCTTTGTATCTTTCGAGGAACGCTTCGGCTATCTGGTCCCAGGTATTCATGGTACTGCTGTCAGACAGCATTAACCATTGTTGGCAGCTCCTACCAGGGTGAGGTGAAAGTTGGAAGCCATAGCCTCAAAGCTAGCTCCCTGTGACTGCATGCCAGTGGAATAAGACCTCAAATGGGATATAGGGCATCCAGTCCCGTCAAACTTTTCTATGTCGGGCATTTTGAACTTTGAGGGAAGTATTGCTGATGGTTGCAATGTTAGGGCCCGAGTAGAAAATTCCCCTTTATTGAGGAGTTTAAGCATCATGGCCTTCATATTTTCCATGTCGGCCTCCATTTTAGTGGTTGGGGGAGTTGGTTTTTGGTATATACTGGCTGGATTTGGGAAAGCTGGGTTATTTTCGGGTTGAAGGTAGGGATTTTGGGCTGGTGGGTTTTGGACAGTATATGGATTCTGAATTGGTGGGTTATTGGTAGTTTCAGCCGGGCGACCAAGATCATTAGGAGGTAAATATGTGGTAACTTGGCCTGGTGGGTTAAAGCTTTTTGGGTCCATATGTGGGCTATTTAGGAGCGGGTTAGTCATAGGAAAAGGGAGGTCATTTGGATTCTGGGTGTTTTGGGGAATATATGGTGGATAAGGCGGGTAAGGGTAGATATTTGGGTAGTAGGGACTTGGTGGAGGATTGGGATTTGGGATAGCGGTAGTGTTTGGAGGGTTAGTGTTTGGCTAAGGAGTTGGGTTTGGAGGCACCAGAGACGTGGATGCTTCTTGGGGAATAGTAGGGGAAGAATTCACCTCAACCACTGGACTTTAGACTTTGTACCAGACTAGCCATTTGACTCATCGTTGCACCCAACCTTTGGTCAAACCATTCCTGCATTGCCAGAGGCAGAACATACCCCGAGCCCCCGAACTGCACTCCATAGCCGATCGTTCACTTTCTTCACCATACCGCTCTCGGATCGTGCCACCGAATCGATTACGCCTCGCTCGATTCGAAATCGATACCCTCGATCGATTTGGTTTCCCGATCAACCGGCCAAGATATTCTCTCTTTCCAGATTCGGGCCAGGTTTCTGAGGAAAATGGGGTTTGGTAGGTATCAGAAGGCTGGCTGGAGGCTGTCTGGGCTTGGAGTACAGCGTGCCTTTTTATTAGTATTTTATTATTAATTTTTTTGTTCCCTACAATTGACCGGATAAGCACCTGCTTTATTTTGACAGTCTCAGGACTTTTCCTGGAACAGTGGATTCTTTCTCCAGAGTATAGGACCAACGTATTCCACCTGCCTTTCGACTCCCCAGGACTGGACTGGTCCCAGGCGAAGGGTCTATACTCTTTCCGGGATCCACCATCCGAAATGGACTAGGTCGAGTATCTGAGAATTACAAATCAGCCCCTGTTTATTTATTTATATTGATATTCTTTTTTTTGTGAGCACTTATTATGTATATTATTTCTTTTTGACCTTGCGCATTTTCTTTTTTGACATATATATATATTTTCGATTTTTTTTTTTGACAAGGGCTGACCCACAATTCAAAGATGCAAAAACCGGTCGGTCTGTGAAGTGTCCTGAAAAACTATATGCATTCTAACGTTGGCTTATGCAAGGGGTAGGCTGGCCATGGTGTAGGGTAACAGTTCGGAATATTCCTATATGCGTGCACGTGTGTGCGGTATCTAGAAAGCAGTAAAGTCTTTATTTATTTTACAAATATATGAACAGAATAAAGCAAATATGGCATGTCTTGCTGTTATATGTGAATTTTCTCGGCTTTTTATTTTTGAGCGCAGGCAAGCAAGCACACCATTTTAAGAAATAGAAAGAAAAGTGGGGAAACTATCTATCCTTATTAATTACAAATTTTGGTCCTATGTCCCCAAAATAAAATGATAGAATGAATGCAGATATGTATAAATGTACAGAATAAAGTAAAAAAAAATGAACTGAAGTAAATAATAATATAGAGCCGAAAGTAAAGCCCCAGCTCTTTTGTTGTGCTGCCCGGAATTTATTGTAATATAATATATATATATATTTTTTGACTTTTTCGAAATTATATATATATATATATATATATATATACATATATATATATATATATATTATTTTATTTTTTTTTGAATTTTTTTATACTCTTAAACATGCCCGTAACAGGTATCGGAACGAAACTGCTGCCAGATGGAGGATCATATCCACAAATATGGCCACGGCCGTATGGGAACACTTTATTCAAATGCGTAAATTAATATGACAAGCATATCGCAGTAAACAAATAAAAACAAAAAAGTTTTATTTTACGAGTCTAGCCCTCCATTTTATTTAAAATAAAACAACTCCCCAGCAGAGTCGCCACTGTGAGGTTCCTGGACGTGCGCGCCCGCGCCTGGATAGGGATGCGCAGACGCGGATGCGGACACCACCGCCTCGCTCCACCCTCCCTTGTTTAGGGAAGACGAAATCCAAAGCGCGAGGAGGAGTCGTCTATATTAGCACGTTGGAATGTGCCTCGGCTGCCTTGAGTGGATTTTGTATCCAATATGGGAACCGATGGTTTCCCCGCATCAAGTTATCCCTTGTTTAGGGATACCAGATATGGGAATGCATTACCCTTTCATTCCCATTTTCCCTTTTTAGGGAAAACGGAAAAGTGCAAAAAGGATATTGCGACGCCCCACTATGGATTTATTGAAAATAGTCTTATGGCCCATTCAGATTACTATGGGAGCTTGGGTTTCCCGCATCAAGTTATCCCTTGTTTAGGGATACCAGATATGAGAATGCATCACCCCTCCATTCCCATATCTCCCTTTTTGGGAGAACGGAAAGTGCAAAGATGGAATGTTGCGAGGCCCCACCGAATCCGAAAGTTTTAGAGTCGCCATCTTTATTTTAAGGCAAATAAAGCAAAACCAAAGAAAAGAAAAAATAAACCGTAGAAAAGAAAACGGGTTCTGAGGCTAAGTTACGAGTCGAAGGTGTTAGGCACCCAACTCGCCCTTTCGGTCTCGAAAATGGTTTTTGGTCAAGTATGCTTATTGTCACATTTATTTAGCAAATAAATAAGGTATTATAATGACAGGGGAAATTTAAACAAATACATTCGTGGCCACATTATTTACGGACTCGCAGCCGTCTCCTTCCAATAATTACAAACATATTTAAGAATATTTGGCCATTATAACGGCTCTTTTACATAATATTTCTTATTCTAATCCGGGCAGCACAACGGCTTATATGGGCTACATTGCGCCGGATTTCAATAACAACTTTTAAAAATAAATAAGAGACAGAAAATGTAAATAAATAGAAATAACGACGTTCTTAAAGGTTTTACCTTTTAGAGCGGTGGTGTGCTCGCTCTGTCCTTCAGGGAGAGGGAGTCTTTTTGTTGTTTGTGTGTGTTGTTGTTTTGATTTGGGCAGAATGACCGCTTTATTTCGAGAGTTTGGGCTTATCAACTCTGCAGAGTGACGCCTTATTTGGGTAGGTTTTGGCCTTTTGGTCATGAACCTAGACTTAATTTATTGACTTTTCACATTACTCGGGCAAAGTAACGGCTTACTTTGGGGTTTTTGGACTGGGGAAGTGAGGTGGACACCTAACAACTAGGCTAGGGATCACTTATAACCTATGGGTTTTTATTTTGGCAGAGTTTGGACAGGGTTTGGAGACTCTAAGGGCTTCCACTCACCTATCTCACACCTCTCGTACTAAATGTATTGAACAATCGCAGAAGCAGAGCTTCGCTGCGATTTTTCTATCGTGTAAATGAGCAGCGAAAATGAGAGGCCGGGGGTTTCTATTTATACTGAAGGCTGAGGATGCGCTGGGAATTTCTCCATTTGTTCAGCCTGCATCAACAGCTTGTACTTTGCGCTTCATGAGTTATACCATTTAAATGTGAGAGAGACGCACAGCAGTATACATGGTGCGGCCAAGGCACCCTTGGTGCGGCACCAAGGGGCCTTGGTGCGGCACCATGAAGCTTTACAAGTTTCAAAATTTTGCACTTTCCCTCGCAGCTTCACTGCTTTCGCGATCCTCGCTTCCTTTCGCATTTTTGACTCCTGTAACTTGACATTTGTTAAGTTTTAACAGTTCTTGATATTTTATGTCAGTCACATACCAGGGGTACGAAATTGGGGTGTCTACAACAATAAAATTTACATTGAAGCCCACAATTCCAATTTTAAACAATGGAATTGAGGTTCACTTTCTCTCATTCTCTACTCTGGATTCTCAACAAAATTTAAATTTACTGATGTGTTTCTCTGTATTAAAAAATGATATTAAAATATATATAAATAAAAGTTATATTAATGTTAAAAAAAATTGATAGCGCATATAATATCAGACAAAAGGCAAATTGTTTGTGATTGACTAACATGTTTTGTCATAAAACCTTAAAAACTACACTTTTCAAAATTGGTAATTTTTACAAAATAATTCAAGTATTATGGTTCAATTTAAAAATCAGACATAAAGAAAAAATAATTAAAATAGTATATAACCAACGAAAATAAAATGTAGGAGATGTGTCAAGGAAAATGAACCAAAAATTCAAACGATCGATGGATAGACATCGAAAAATTTGGTTTAAATCATGCTATTGATAACTTTTGGACCGCGACACGGTAAACACTCATAAAACCACGTTGTTTTAGTTGATGTATATAAACGAAAAGAAAACACTTTTACCCTAGTTTCTCCACACATTGCAATTTTTTTTGGCGCATTTTTTGCAGTGAGGGCCAACCCCAAGGTTACCACATAAAGAAAGTCCGGCAACGGATGCTATGACAACCGACTTGCGGGAAACTTGTTGGTATGTTCATGTTTCCAAAAATATTTCAAAAACTCTGTTTAACTTCAAAACTCCTTTATTAATTTTAATTTGTGATTTAGTTCAACTAATAAACGAATTCGATCTGAATGTTGATTAATTTTATCATCAATACTTTTTTTATATCTGAATTTTTTAACATGTATAAGTAACTAAAAAATCAGAAATTATCGGGTTCCCATTTTTTTCATGTAGCTAGTTGTCTCAAAAAATTGGTCATATCTCGATTTATAGATTTTTTTACAATAATAACTTTGGTTATGATGAAATAGATATAAAAAATTGTTAGATCTTGGTATTATTATTAATTGATTGTCTGTGAATTAGTTTTACTTCAAAGTGTGTGTATATGATTTAGTTTCAAAATCGTTATTTTATTCCATCTTTATTTTTCCTAACCTAAAACTTGGTTTTGTTACCTCTCATGTTTCTACTATGCATATTTTTCTTAATATACTAAATAAGAATGTGAAGAGGTTTTGGAATCATATAACCAATCAACCATAATAATAACATTTTCAATTTTCAATTTTTAATGCAAAAAGTGGCTTATATATAAATTAGAAATGTTTTTAAATTTGGAAAGTCACTTTTGGCGGGAACTTTCCAAACTTGCTCATCTCCTTTTATATATGTATAGATATAATAGATGTATCTTTCAAAAGTGTTTATTAAAATAAAAGAATTTTACTATTATTATTAATTATTAATAGAATAGATGTATCTCACATTGGTTAGAATATTTTCACTATTATTACCAGTGTTCTAAAACTCCCCGCCTACCTCCGCCTAGGCGCTAGACGCTTCTCCACCGCAACTAGTTTCTTAGTCTCCGCCTAATCGGCCAAATCGGCGCCTACGCTAAACCCCGCCGACCTTAATTTATTTTTGTAGCTTTCATTTTGTGGCGTGCGGTGACCGGAGAAGGAATGTGGACGAACTAGAGAAGGAAGGGAGAGTGGTAATGGTGAGGAAGAGAGGGAGGTAAAAAGAAAAGGGGTTTGATTTTGTGGATACTCGGTGGGCTGAGAGAGTGGATATATTAAAGGGTTAGATCTAGGAAGAAAGATTTTGGAGGATGAAAAAATGAGGAGAGTCGGTCTGCCGGAGAGAGAGAGAGAGCAGAAAAAAAAGAAATAAACAAAAAGGGGTTGTCGGTCTGCCAGAAATAGAAAAAAAAATGATGAAGAAGAAGGGGGCTGTCTCGGGACTCCGAATTTAGAATGAGGAGGGACTAGGGAGAATAGGTTTGCAAGTGGGTTGTAGGGGCAGTAGATAGGTGGAGTATTTTTATTTTTATTTTTAGTTATAAACTTGGCTTGTTTATTGCTTTGAGGTTGTTGGGAATTGGGATTAGTGGTAGGCTTGTATATTTTTATTCATTTTATAAATATAGACAAGTGTTTGATAAAATGATAAACATAAAAAAAATTAAATTTCTAATCAATGTGTTTGATATTTGATGCAAATTATTTTTAAAATGGTAATTATGTCTTAATTTTAGACCCCACCTAGGCCTCGATTACACCTCGACTAGTCCCCTAGGCGCTAGGCGCTAGTGTGCCGCCTAGCGGCCGCCTAATGATTTTTAGAACCTTGATTATTACCAATAGAATATATATATATATATATATATATATATTCAACATTGATTAGAAAATGATGGTGGTTTTATACTTCAACATTTTAATCATAATGCCTAAAATTTTAAAAATTATACTACTACTATTACTAAAAGAAAAAATATATGCCACATTTAAAAATTATAGTAGTATTATTATCAAAAGAACTCGTGCGGAGCACATGCTTTATAACTAGTATGAGTGATGTGAGAGAGATAGATTGTGTAATGTAAAATAACTTGTGAATTACTCATTCCGTTTCGGGCAAAAACTCCTTGTTTGAAAGTCAATTTTTTTAAAAAAATGACATTTTCAGTAGCTTATTAGTAATAAAATGATATTTTTATTCCTTAATTTTTGAAAGTGGACTCTTTAAGTGAAACATCCTAAAATAGAATAGTTGACTTTTTATCCGGAACGAAGGGAGTACTACTCAAATCAATTGTAATCTCTCCGTGTTTAAATTATTGTTCATTTTGACCCGACACACTCGTTTAAGAAAAAATAATTTATTGTATTATAAATATTGGTGAACTGTATGGTTTCCTTTAATACCCTTGAGTATGTGATCATAATTAAAGTAGGTGGAAAAAGTAAGGGTAAAATGGTAAAAATATCTTTTTAAAAGATAAATAGTTGTCTTTTGGGGTAAATTCAATTGTTCAACTTTCATAAGCTTTCAACCGCTACGGTACTCTACGTTTTTTTAATTGAAAAAGTCACTTTTGAGATAAAAAAATACTACGATACCCTTAATTAATATAAGGCGCCCTATCGATCACTTACACAATGTGCATCGCACTGTATCAATTTATGCACCATGATGTATCAATTTCAATTACATTAAATAACCTCAACAAATCCCTCCCACCTCTCGCCGACTGCACCACCTCACCAGGATCTACGGTTGCCACCATTGTGATGTAGAACAAGTAGCCGAGACGTACTTTTACCCTAGTTTCCGTTAAGCAATAGTAGAGAGCACCTAACGGTTGTCAGAACTTTAACGGAGCGTAACTTTTGCGTCCAGATGAATTACGGGGCCCGCCACATATCAAATCGAAGCTCTCAACGAGATCTACAAGACTAACGAGGTGGAACCCGGTGAGACGCTGTTTTGAAGCCCAAAAAACGCTGTTTAGATGCTGCTTGGGCCCTCCGAAGTTTTAGGGTTTTTCCGTCTTTTTTTTTATTCTTGTCCTTTTAAGGTTTGGATTGTTAAGGGATATAAATAACCCCTTAAACATTATTTTCATGAGTTTTTAATAAAATTTGAGTTTTCTTGCTTTGTGCTTGAACCCTAAGCCGTCATAGGCTTGTTCTAAGGAATTTCTCGTTGAAAGAGTTCCTATTTGATTGTTTCGCTGCATCACATTGACTCCCCCAAACAAATACTTTGGCAACTTCACCACCCCATCCAGCATCCTGGACGCCACATCAGTAGATTTAACCACTGGCAACTTCCCTTGCACCTCCAGAAACACTCTCAACTCCTCGCTCCTCCCTGATCACAAGATGCACCACTAGTTTCCTCAAGTACTTCTCCAATGTCGTCCTCCTTCGATCCATAAACTCTTGCTTCTGCATCATTTCCCCTCAACGACGCTTTGGTGAGGGGAGGAAGGCAGGGGATGATCGGCGACGGGCATTTGGCCGAAAGGTAATGAATCTTTTGAGGGAGCTGGAAGAGGGATTGTCGTCGAGAACTAGGGATTCCATTACCTTCCATTTTCCCACCAAACCCTGTTGTCCACTCAACATAATAATTGTAAAAAATGAAAAGATCAATTCCACGGTGCTTCAAAGAAAACTATACATTATATCAATATTAATAATCAAACTAATTATTTTTCCTTAATCTGTGTCTCAAGTCAAATTTGATAATATATATTAGAGTTTAATTTGTTTACTTATTAAACTGATTATTTAGTCAATTTAAAAATCATTTGAGTTAATTGAATGGCGAGTTTGAGTAACTTAATGTCTTCAGTTTAGATTGTTTTTCTAAGTTTGTCGATCTTTTATTAACGAGTCTATATAGTTTTAAGATTGATTTTTTATTAACGAGCTTAACTATATAGTTTTAAAGATTGATTTGATAATTTTACGAGCTAGTCTCGAGTTTTTTTAATCAAACGAGTTTTTTAATTTAATCTATCATTTATTACTTTAATATTGAGTAATCCAAATTGTAATTGTAAATATTCCATTGGATTTAATTTAATCTTAATTTTTTATCTAAACCTATTTAATTGTTTTACTTTATTCCTATCGTAATCCAAATTGTATCTAAACTTATTCCTATTCAATTTAATTCAATTGTAAACATATTCCTATTCACGTTTATCCAATTGTAATTGTAACTGTAATCCAATTGTAAACCTATTTCTTTTTAATTGTTATCGTAATTCATTTCCACTTCATTTATCCATTTATCCAGTTTCTTCTCTGTTAACGTGCATAACTGAATCAATTTAATTTTAGTCCATTAGTAAGTTTTGAATTTTTTTATTTTTTATTTTTAATTGATATCGTAATTAACTTAATCAATTTAATTTTTTTTCGACCCAAAATTTAGTATAAAAATAATTTTTTAAAAAAATCGTAAGTGTTGTAATTTCAAATATTTGTTATGTTATCATAATTAACTTAATCAATTTATTTTTTGAATCTCAATTTAATTTATGTCTAAGTTTTAAATATTTATATTTTAATTTTTTTCTTTTTAATTGTAATTTCAAATATTTATTTTAATTTAATCAATTTAACTTCAATTTTGTATACAAATAATTTTATATAAAAATCGTAAGTTTTTAATTTCTTTGTAATTGTTATTATATTTATTTACTGTTATCATAATTAACTTAGACAAATTATAATTAAATATATTTATATTTTAATTTTTTTCTTTGTAATTGTTATTATAATTAACTTAATCAATTAATTTTTTATAATTTTAATTTTAATCATAATTAATTTTTTCTTTTTAATTGTTATCATAATTAATTTTTTTCTTTTTATTGTTATCATAATTAACTTCAATTTAATTGTAAATATATTTATATTTTAATTTTTTTCTTATTTTTGAAATATTTAATTATCATTTAACTTAGACAAATCATAAGTAAATATTAATTCATTTCCACATTATTTGCATAATTTATTGATAAATTCTCAAACTAGCGTCGTGTTATCGGCACGGGCAAAAATCTATTATACAATAGGGCTCAATCTCATAAAGAACGACTGAGATTGATTATTTTACTTTATATCAAACGACTTAGATTGATTATTTTACTTTATATCAAACGGCTGAGATTGATTATTTTACTTTATATCAAACGGTCGAGATCTGATTATTTTACTTTATATCAAACGGCCTTTCCAGTGTTTCTCCGGCAATTCGCGTCTTCCAATTCCAATGGGTTTCTCCTCCTTTTACAGTTTAAAATGAAGATATGTATGTGATTTTTTTTGGTAAGAAGATTCTTGTTGAGGTGAAGAAAAAAAATAAAAAAATTATTTAGATTTGATTTCGAAAATATTAGGAGTACTAATTAAAAAAATTATTGTAAATTCATCAACAAACAAAAGCTATTTTTTTCTGTAATCAAAATCTAAATTAATTTGTTTTTTTTTCAAACTCATTAGCTTAAAGGCGTTAAAAATCTATCACGAAAATAAGCCACATGTCTCATCCTAATTAGTAATGCGTGAAAAGATACAAAAGAGTGGTACATGATATTGTTAGCACCTACTCGAGGAGCACCCAAGTTAATCTATTGGGGCACGGGCATGGGCTGTAATATATAAAACACAATTTTAGACTCTTTTTGAAACATGATTAAAATATATATTGATTTATTCTTCTTACTCGCGCACGGGCACGGGCACGGGCACGAGCTGTTATTTATTCCCCGCACAACTCTTATTGGGGTTTTCTTACAAAATATGTTCGTTTTTTTTTATTTTGTTAAAACCACTCTAAAAGAAAAAATTGTTTTTATTACTGTTTTTATTTTATTTTTTAATATATTTTTTAATACATCGTTCTCAATTATGGGACGTGTCAGTATTCGAATAAATGTCGATATATCCAAGAATGTTGTTAAGACCATTTTTTTATTGTTTAATACATTTTTAATTATTTAATGAAAAATATATAAAACACAATTTTAAACTCTTTTTGAAACATGATTAAAATATATATTGATTTATTCTTCCTACTCGCACCGTGTCATGGGCACGGGCACAAAGACTAGTACTAGTATAATATTAATCAACATCAATAGCTTAATTAGTTTGTTAAACAACCATATTTTGATGTGGAGAAGTTGATTTATTTCGGTTTGTCTGTATTTAATATACTAGTATATGTGTTCGTGTTATATACACGGTGTCAATATGTGATCAGTTCAATGAATAATTGGGATAAACAAAACAAATAACTGATGGGGTAATTCAAACAAAACCCACTGAAGGTTTTATATGTAATTGTAGAGGTAATTCAAACATAATTGATAACTGATGGATTCATTTGTAACTCACATACTTACGAATCAATCTGGATCATCAGTTATATTTAACACAATTCGATTAGGGCCATCAGTTAGACTCTGATCTTTTTTATAATATAGATTGTTTTGGTTATGAAGGAAAATGGGCACACATGCCCATTTATGGCTTACCCTTAATCATATATGAAATCGATATTTATGTCTACAAGTATTTGTTTTGTCAAATTACATTCTCTTTTTGTTAACGTATTTTTAAACTTGTACGTCTCTTTAAACAGAACTCAAATCTCATGTGTCATGATTTATGTGTCATTTCATCTTAACCATTGATTGAGATGCAATAGTTGGTTGAGATGAAATAGTACTTAAATGGTATATAATCTATGCACCATGATGTATCAATTTCAATTACATTAAATAACCTCAACAAATTCCTCCCACCTTTCGCCGGCTGCACCACCTCACCAGGATCCACGGTTGCCACCATTGACTCCCCCAAACAATTACTTTGGCAACTTCCCTACCCTATCCAGCATCCTGGACGCCACATCAATAGATTTAACCAACGGCAACTTCCCTTGCACCTCCATAAACACTCTCAACTCCTCGCTCCTCCTGATCACAGGACGCACCACTAGTTTCCTCAAGTACTTCTCCAATGTCGTCCTCCTTCGATCCATAAACTCTTGCTTCTGCATCATTTCCCCTCAACGATGCTTTAGTGAGGGGAGGAAGGCAAGGGATGATCGACGGTGGGCATTTGGTTGAAAGGTAACAAATATTTTGAGGGAGCTGGAGGAGGGATTGTCGTCGAGAACTAGGGATTCCATTACCTTCCATTTTCCCACCAAACCCTGTTGTCCACTCAAGATAATAATTGTAAAAAATGAAAAGATCAATTCCACGGGGCTTCAAAGAAAACTATACAATCTATTAATATTAATAATTAAGCTAATTATGTTTCCTTAATCTGTTTGTCAAGTCAAATTTGATAATATATATTATTTGAGTTTAATTTGTTTACTTATTAAACTGATTATTTGTCAATTTAAAAATCATTTGAGTTAATTGAATGGCGAGTTTGAGTAACTTAATGTCTTCAGTTTAGATTGTTTTTGTAAGTTTGTTTGATCGAGTCTTTTATTAACGAGCTTAACTATATAGTTTAAGATTGATTTGATAATTTTACGAGCTAATCTCAAACGAGTTTTTTGTTAATATAATATTAATCAACATCAATAGCTTAATTAGTTTGTTAAACAACCATATTTTGATGCGGAAAAGTTGATTTATTTCGGTTTGTCTTTATTTAATATACTAGTACATGAGCTCGTGTCATATGTACGGTGTCGATATAGGATCAGTTCAATGAATGGTCGGGATAAAACAAAACCAAAAGCTAACGGGATAATTCAAACAAAACCAACAACTGAAGGTTTTATATGTAATTGTAGAGTTGTAATTCAAACATAACTGATAACTGATGGATTCATTTGTAACTCGTATACTTACGAATCAATTTGGACTATCGGTTATGTTTAGCACAATTCAATCAGGGTCAGCAGTTAGACTCTAATCTCTATTATAATATAGATTGTTTTGATTATGAAGGAAAATGGGCACACATGCCCATTTATGGCTCACCCTTAATCATATATGAAATCGGTATTTATGTCTACAAGTATTTTTTTGTCAAATTACATTCTTTTTTTGTTAACGTATTTTTAAACTTGTACGTCTCTTTAAACGGAACTCAAATCTCATGTGTCATAATTTATGTGTCACTTTATCTTAATCATTGATTGAGATGCAATGGTTGGTTAAGATGAAATAATACTTAAATGGTATATAATTTATGACATAGAAGATTTGAGTTACTTTAAACGTACTATAACTTAGAAAAAAATTGAATCCACTTTCCGTAAATAAAACACGCACGTCTTCTTTTCCGTGATCAGATCAAATTGGCATGTTCCTATAGCCTTTGGTCCCAAACATAAAGTTAACGTCCATCCTTCCAAAAGAATTGGAAGTCCAATTTTTTAGAAAAGTGAATTAGTTTTAGAGTAGCTCCATTGTGAGATCGTGTTACAGATCCTAGTTGGTTAAACAGAGCATCACTCTTGGCAACTCATCCCACTAACACATGGTTAGTCGGGTTAGGAAAATTCGTATTTTAAAAAATACTCGCAAAATCATATTTCTTATGTTTTTACCGTATTTTCATGTATATTTTGCGACCGACACGTGACAGATATTAATTGTATTGATTCTTGTTCTTAGTTTTATAAAGTCCGTTGTGTTTCCTCTCTGAAAGTGGGATTGTAATTGTTTGTTGGGTTTGAATTTTTATTTGAGTGAGGCTAACGACACCCTAATTTCTTATCTTTACATCTCATGCATTGCATTGTACAACGTAGGATACAATATCTCCATTCAGTATATGAGGTGCAAAAATAAGAAATTAGGGTGTGGTTAACGCTACTCTTTTTATTTTTTTTTTTTTGTGGGCATTGTTCAGATTGTGAGATTGAAGACGAAGTGGGTAAGGGCATTTTGAGATTGAAAATGAAGAGGGTATGGTCATTAATTTCAGTCCCCCAACTTAGTAAGGGTGATTTGGGCATAAAAAAATTGAAAGGTTTGGGCGGAACGTCTACTGTAACTGAAAAAGGGCAAATTAACCAAAACAATTAACACACCAAATGAATAAAGTTTAAAAAGATGAGACTAGCAAATATTTTGATTCTATATTTTAATTATATTAATAATAAGAATAATAATAAGGGCAATGCTAGGGCCACTCTCATTTTACACCAAAATATGGGTACTTTATGATGTGGTATATTCTCATTGGTTTGACATTTTGTGGGTCTCAGCACTCCAGCCAATGAGAGTGTGTCACATCACAGAATACCCATATTTTGGTGCAAAATGAGAGTGACTCAAGTATTACCCTAATAATAATAAGAAAATTATCAAGTATGATTCTTTGACCCATGCAATGTTTTTAGATAGCCTTTCACACTTAAAATTTCAGAACAATTTGAACAGACAAAAATATATTTCAGATAATAAAGTCGATCAAAGATCTATTAACTCGACCTTTGATAGGCCTTTTAATAGACCTTTGATCGACCCAAAGATCGAGTTAATAGACCCAAAGGTCGAGTTAATCGACATAAATCTCACTATATTAGTTTTGAGCGCCAAAAGAGTATTATAGATAATTAATCACAAAAAGGCTATGAAAGAACATTTTTTTAGAGTTACGTTAGTTTTGTATTTTGTATATTTGAAAAGGTTATACATAGTGATAATAATATACACAGTGATAGTAATATGGGATATGTTAGGAAGTTCTCCTTGCTGCTACTCTTTCCGTTCCGGACAAAAAATCAATTAGTACATTTTGAAATGTTTCACTTAAAGAGTCCACTTTCAAAAATTAAAAAATATTAAGAGCGTAATTTTATTACTAAATGGCTACTAAAAATATTATTTTCTTAAAAAAATTTGATTTTTAAGCGATAACTTTTTGCTCGGAAAAGATAGCGGATCTCTTACTTTGTTATGATAATATATCAGTCCTTACACATGCCTATATAAAGATCATATTTCCTCATACACATGTAGCCTTTGCACCATGTAAAGCAAATACCTTAATTCTGGATATGTACCTTTCATGCATTGTGGTTCGTTCACATTTCATGCAAGAAATCAAAAGAAAAAAAATTGGGTGTCACGTTATCTATTGTATCATCAATTAATTAAAAGGTAATTATTAAACAGTTCACAGAGTGTGACCAATCAAGAAATATTAGGGTTTCGTACCATCGAGCTTCTTCAATGAAAGAAAGGAGGAAGGAAACACATCAAGTGAGCTTACGCCAGACATTATGTCATTGGTTGATAATACTACGTCATAATTACGTACTATTGTATCTAATATTCAAGGATGCGAAATACATTGCTCATTTATTGAGTTGATAGACTTTACAGCTATTGTTAAAAATGAAATGACTCGATTCATACGTTGGATTCTAGAAGGACCCTAGTACTTGAAGCGATTGCATCACTTCGATAGGTTGTCTCATGAGACGAAGAGATCACGTCATGATCATAAGTTGAAGTGGTTCGCGTCTTCTGGGTGACGCGACCATGTCGGTGCGGCAATCAGTTTTTCATGTTTTTTTATTTGTGTATGCTTAGAGTTTGGTATTATCAGATTTTATAATGTTGTCAAATTTGTCATACTCATAAACTTCATCCACTCAGCCAAAAAACAACATGCATGCAAATGATCATGTTCCCTTTCCTCTCTTATATAAGGCCTGCATGAACAAGTAATGCCTGCACCACATTCCTCAATAAAAATGAAGCCTTCTATTTGTTTAGTATCTGTATTCTCCCTAGTTTTCCTCCTCTCTTGCCCAATTTCCTTGGCACTTGATCAAACTCTAAGCAATATTCGTACCAATGATTTTCTTCATTGCCTTATCAAAAACTCTCTACCCTCACAACCTATTACCAAAGCCATCTACTCTCCCAATTACAACAACTCTTTTTCTTCCGTTTTTCTATCATATGTACGAAACCTTCGGTTTATCTCAAACACGAATCAAACTATGCCTTCTTTGATCGTCGCCGCCATGCACGAATCCCATGTTCAAGCAACCGTCGTTTGTTGCAAAGCTCATAATGTAATGCTTCGGAAACGAAGTGGTGGTCATGACATGGAGGGCATTTCTTATGTCTCACGTGCACACGTGCCGTTCATCCTCCTTGACATGTTTAATCTTCGACGGATAAGTATCGATTTAGATTCTGAGACCATGTGGGTTCAAACAGGAGCTACCTTAGGGGAAGTTTACTACAACATTGCGACAAAGAGCAAGACACATGCCTTTCCAGCCGGCCTTTGCCCTACCGTTGGTGTTGGTGGTCATTTTAGCGGAGGAGGGTTTGGAACCCTAGTGAGGAAATACGGGCTAGCGACTGAAAACATTCTCGATGCACAAATTGTGGATGTTAATGGAAAAATCCTTGATCGTAAGGCCATGGGAGAAGATCTATTCTGGGCTATTAATGGAGGTGGTGGAGCTAGCTTTGGTGTTATTCTCTCGTTTAAACTTAAGTTGGTGAAGGTTCCCAAGAAAGTAACGGTGATGAACGTCTATCGGACAACCGAACATGGCGCTACACAACTCATTCGTAAATGGCAAGATGTTGCGGTTAGCATCACCAAAGATCTCTTTTTGAGACTTGAGCTACATGCTATGAAGCCGAACATAAACGCTACTTTCGTGGGATTATACCTAGGAGGAGTCGATGACCTAATCAAACTAACGAGCAAAAAATTCCCTGAATTGGGATTAAAGAAAAATGATTGTACGGAAATGAGTTGGATACAGTCTGTGCTCTATTTCTACGCATTTCCGATTGAAACACCTCCGGAAATACTACTAAATAGAGCCCAAGACGACCGAAGCTATGTCAAATCAAAATCCGACTTTGTGAAAGAACCCATATTGAAGAAGAAGCTAGAATCAATATGGGAGAAGATGATTACACTTGCGGAAGAAGGCGAAGTGCTCATGCAATGGAATCCGTTAGGAGGACGAATGAACGAGATTACAGCAACTCAAACTTCATCACCACTTAGATCTGGATACTTGTTCAAAATCCAATACCTAGTGTATTGGCATGAAAAGGGGATGGACACAAAATATTTAGATTTGTCAAGAAAATTTTACGATTTCATGGCTCCGTTCGTTACCAAGTCCCCTAGAGAGACATTCCTCAACTATAGGGATCTCGATATTGGCAACAGTCCGTACTGTAACGCTACATACGAAGAAGCTAAAGTATATAATATCAAGTATTTCAACAAAAATTTCGAGAGACTGGTTCGAGTGAAGACTAAAGTAGACCCTAACAACTTCTTCATGGATGAACAAAGTATTCCGGTTCTTCCGACGAATTGAAGTTAAAAACAGTAGATTATATTGAGGTGCGGACGCATAAAGTCTATATATATGTATCCTTAAATAAAAAGGTGGGAATTATTTGAAATTATCAATAATTTGTTATTTCATTCCACCCAAAATAAGTGTTTCTTATCGACTTTATAAGTGATCTAATAAAGTTATTAACCCTATATAAATTTTCTGGTAACGCCATTTTAATATGAAGAACAACTAATTAGATATGGCTGTACTTGCTACTTCAGTTTAAGAGAATTTCAAGTTATGCAAAAGCTCATCATATGTTAATGACCCAATGTGGTTCCACGAAAACAACATCAAGAAATATAAATGGCTGAAAATTTCGGGAAAATTGCAGGCCGGTTGCTTTTTTAAAGTTTTTAACAACTGCACTCGTCCGTTTATTTTTTGGTAAATAGATATTACGAGTTAGAGCTTATTACGAGTTTTAGTGTTAGAACCGCTAGATGATTAAATTGGTGATAATTTGAATGTCCATGTTATTATTTAAAAAAAAAATATTTGATCTAATAGTTTAAAAATCTAAGTAGATTTAATCTAACGACACTAACACTAAAGTTTGTAATAATACCACAAGTTCTAGCTCGTATTATCAAACATCTTTTTTTTTACCAAAAAAAGACACTTTTAAAGGCAAAAAGACGACTTTGCCATTAATAAATCAGACACGCGCTAAGAATCAACTTGTCCATCGTGATGCATTAATTTGTATTTATTTACGGAAATCAATCAATTTGTGCATTGCAATACACCAATTTGTCTATCGCGATGCATCAATTTATGCTTATTTACGGAAATCAATCAATCAATTTATAATTAATCTATTAATTACTACATTAATTACAATATTAAGTAAAACAAGGAAACTTTGATTACATATTTACGGAAATCAATAAATCAATATATATTCAATCAATCGATTTGATTCCAACATTAAGTACAATATCGAGTAGTAGATAAGAAAATTTTGACTATATATTTACGAAAAAAAAATCAATCAATTTATAGATGAGTTCTACCTTAATTACAATATCAATGAAAATAAGGAAACTTTGACTAAAAATATAATTACTCGTTTACAAATGACTACCTTAATTGGATTTGATTCTGTGCATCGCGATATAAAATCGATGATGCGGAAAATAAATTGAATTCGCGAGGCACAAAATGGATTTGATTTTGTGCATGGCAATACAAAATCGATGCATGTACTAATAAATTGTGTTTACGTTCGGTTTATTAAGGGTATCGTTATCTTTTGGCTCAAAAAGTGTTTGTTTTTTTCCGATTAAAAAAATACATATGAACTAGAGCGGTTGAAAATGGTCTGGTCTGAATTTTACCCAAAATTTTACGATGGTTATGTCCATTTCATTAGCCTAGTCGGTCCGTAAACGCTGATTCGCGTACCGGGCCAACTAAACACTTGGATTAACTAGGTGCACAATCGTACGAGTTCATGGATAATATTGGTATTCAGGTTCAGCTCAACACTTATGGAGACTTAAAGTGAACTCCAATGTGAGGCCTTCTTAGAGTAAATAATAATTTTTTTGGTGAAATTCGGGTCAGTCCACTTTGGACAATTTCCAACGCTAAAGAATCCTCTCTTTTTTAATTAGAAAAATGTATTTTTGGGGCGAAAAAACTACAATATCCTTAATCAACGGAAAATACATGCGGGAGTCACTCACAAAATCTTGCATCCCGATACAAAAAATCATACATCGCAGTACAAAATCATGCATTACAATTTATAATCATGCATTACGATGCACAACATTATGCATCACGATTAGTAAAAAATTATTTATATTTTATTAATATTGTAATTAATGTATAAATCATTAACGGATTGATTGATTAAGATGATTTCAATGGGATTGAGCTTGAACGTGGCGAGGCTAGATTGAGCGTGAAATAGGCATACATGTACGAAAAGAATATTGAAAGGAAAATTCATGGGCAATAATGACATCTGCACTTCTCTGCTACACCACAAGGACTCCTCAGTTACACTCAACTCACACCAGCTCACCGAATACCCCTTGTTCACCAGTTTGCTCATCGAGTAAATCATGTCTCATTGGCACACCAGGCTCTCCCTAGCTCGCCGAAGACCCTTGTTCACCAGCTCGCTCCTCGAGCAAACCCTTGGCAAACCAGGCTCTCACAAGCTCGCCAAATACCTCTCGTTCACCAGCTCGTCAACCATTCCCTCACATTATCAACTCGCGTGCTCTCAACATCTTCTTCTCAAATTGGTCTCTACTAACGGTGATCCATCTTGCGGGAGCATATAAGAGAATATAATATATTTGTAATATATTATATTTATAGTATTAGAGAATATAATATATTATATTTATAGTTAGTTTATACTTTCCTAATCCCTTTGTATTTAGGATTCCTAATCTCTTTTGTATTTAGACTCTCTAGGTTAAACTTGTGTAGCAAGCAGTGTTCTAAAACTCCCTGTCTAGCTCTGCATAAGAGCTAGGCGCCTCTTCACCGCCACTAGTTTCTTAGTCGCCGCCTAATCGGTCAAGTCGGCGCCTACGCCAAACCCCACCGACCTTAATTTATTTTTGTAGCTTTAATTTTGTGGCGTGTGGTAATCGAAGAAGGTGGGGGGAACTGGAGAGGGAAGGGGGAGTGGTAATGTTGAGGAAGAGAGGGAAGTAGAAAGAAAAGGGGTTTGATTTTGTGGATATTTGGTGGGCTGAGAGAAGGGATAGATTAAAGGGTTAGATCTAGAAGGAAAAAGATTGAGGATGAAAATATGTGGAGAATCAATCTGCCGGAGAGAGAAAGAAGAAAAAAAAAAGGAAGAAAAAGGGGTTGCCGGATAGAGAGAAGAAAGAAGAATAAAAAAAGATGAAGAAGAAGGGGGCTGTCTCGGGACTCAAAATTTAGAATGAGGAGGGACTAGAGAGGATAGGTTAGACTGTGGGTTGTAGGGACAGTAGGTAGGTGGAGTAACACACACACACACTTTATATATATATATATATATATATATATATATATATATATATATATATATATATATATATATATATATATATATATATATATATATATAGTTCTAAACTTGGCTGGTTTATTGCTTTGGGGTTGTTGGAAATTGAGATTAGTGGTAGGTTTGTATATGTTTGTTCATTTTACAAATATAGACAAGTGTTTGATAAAATGACAAATATACAAATAAAATAAAAGTGTAGTCAATATGTTTGATCTTTGATGTAAATTATCAAAAAAAATTGTAATTATGTCTTAATTCTAAGCCCCGATTACGACGACCTGACTAGTCCCCTAAGCGTTAGGCGCTACTAGTGTGCCGCTTAACGATTTTTAGAACCTTGGTAGCAAGTATTGTACTCCTATATATATGTTCAACATATCAATGAAAATATCATGTCATTATTCTTAAACTTTATTAGTTTCTACAAGAACTTGTTGGTTCTACGACTTTTTTTTTTTGCATCATGATGCATTTATTTTGTATTATGATGCATCAATTTGAAATTAAAGTAAATCCCAAAGCATATGTCATTTATTGTGAAATTCGCGATGCAACTATTTGAAATTGTGATACATCAATTTAGAATTGGAATAAAAATGTAAATCTCGATGCATAGGTCATTTATTGCGATGCACAAATTTGATATGTGATATAGAAATTTAAAAAATGTATGGTCACACGCACGAAGGCATTAAAATATTATAATTACACTAATATTATGATATTATCAATATTTTTTAAACGATCTATTGTGTCAAATAAGACGATTATTTAGAAACTAAGAGAGTAATTTTTACTTTTTCTTGATAAAAAAAAATTAATTTCGTATTATATTGCAAATTTAATACGCCGTCGGTGTAGAAATTTGATTTACACAAACACTTCGAAATGCATCTATTATATTATGAAGCAATATGAAAATTCAGTTGACTTTATACGACATATTGATATCAAATGCATTTTACTTATTTGGAGAAATTGTGCCGGTCCCTTTCTCAAATATTTAACTCCTCAAGTCTAGTGTTCTTTTTCATCAACCACTAAAGTTCCTGTAACAGCCCCAAAATTTGGCCCAACTATAGGGGCCCACATAATGGTCACGTCATCAAAAACCTCCAAAAATCATACTACAACCCAAACGTAAATAATGTACCTTCCACTTAAACATCAAATATTCGAACACAAATTCATTAATAAAATTAACTTACAATAAAAATATATGTCTAATAAAATCTCCCAAAATCCAATTAACGATTATGAATAATAGTTCAAAACATAACAAAGTTTTAATCTCTTCAATTGGACTGAAACCGCACCGAACCAAAATTTTTCATGTTTTCATTCCTTACTTATGTTCTGAAAGAAAAGGAGTAGGAAAAGGGTGAGCGAATAAAAGCCCAGTAAGTTCATATACAACCCCTCTGGTTTCTAAGGAGGAATTGACCGGGAAGAAAGTCAAACGATATATTGTAAACAGTAAAAAAAATGGAGATGTTAAAAGAATTATTTTTCTAGATATCCACAAGATTAAGTAGACATTTATTGAAGAATAATTAACGAGTTCGCAAGAATCAATCAGATCAATATCAAATATTTAGGAAGATGTTATGATCACATAAGCGGTCATTTTAGACCAAACAAAAAGTGGCTCCAAGGAACCTCAAATATCAAAGTACCCCAAAAGGGTCAAAAGCAAAATGGTATATCCGGATTACCCCACCATAGTTCCTATGGCGTAATGTCGCCTTAACAGACCAAATGGTCATTCAAATTATCTTAGTGATCATAACAGAGTTTTTTTTCAAAAATATAATACAATTTCAACAAAATCAATAACAATGATAACCGAATAAAATATCGAACATCGAGTTTAAACAATTTGTGAGATTCATAAAGTAATTTCACAATTAAGAATAACGAAAGAACGGGTACGACGTGATTTCAAATTCAAAAACCAACCCAAGGTCGGCACACGTTTTCAAAGAAAGGTAAATGCCAAGGAAAATAGCGTAAAAACCTAACATTTTGGAATTAAGAATTCAAATTAACCTAAAACGATGCATAATCCCTTACCTTAGCGATGCGACGAAAATTTAGCTTTGAGAACAACGTACCGCTACCCGCGCGTATCCAAATCTAAATTAATACAATACCAAACAAAATTCTGACTTTTAGAGACCTTCTAATGATATAATTTTTTTTAACAATATTCTTATAATATCTATTTAGAATAATTATATAAGGTCTACTTAACAACCTTTGCTACTTGGAAAATTTCAGAAAGATAAAAAAATACATATAACAATATTATTCATTTAGAGTCCAAAGTACCAATACAGATTTATCAAAAAAATATAAATAAATAAAATCTCCAACCTTCTTAACTCACTAAGAATATAAATTAAGGGTTTTAAAATTCTAGGGACCAACCTGTAACTATAAAAATTAGTAATTCACAGATCCAAAGTTTAGGGGTGTGGTTGAAACTCTCCTTCATCATCTTCACCAAAACAGCTCTTCTGTTTTGGTGATTATTCCCGCCATAGAAAGCCTAAATACCAACATCTATCTACTAATCTACTAACCAAACAAAAGTCTCAACTTTAGTTTTTAAAAAGGAGACATTACTGTAGGAATTCATTTGGAAGCTAATTCATGCATTTCGGGTTTTTTTAAAAAAATTACAGATTGATTTTCAATAACCCAGTTACAATTTTTTGAATTCATAATTATTATTAAACCGAGAAACAAGGAATCCGGATTATAACAGTTGAAATT
>CM028379.1:27153267-27194349 GCA_013146195.2 Codonopsis lanceolata
CATTTTTGTGCATTCAAATATATATTCTAGCCAAAAAAAATATGATGAAGAAAAAAAAAGATTATATGTGTTATTTTACACCTAAATAGTTACTTTTTGCATCATAGGCATTATAGAAATACATTTTGGACATGTGTACTGCATTTTTGCATTATAGTATGCATAATAGAGTAAAAAGAGTGCTCATGCATCATGTTAGTAAGCATCCTATAATTTTTCTACATCACATTTGCATCAGATAAAGTAGTATATGCATCCATCATTTGTATTTATTGTCCAATAAGATGCATTAGGAGTGCGCTAAAAAAAATGTCATCAATCATGAAAATAAATATCTCTATGGCATTTGATATGTCCCTGCAGCATAAGCATGCATGAAGAATAAATTTTAGGGCATGAAATATATCTGTTTTGTCTTGTATTTATCCGAAAATGTGTTCGGAAAAATTTGAATTGTATTCCGAAAAGTCCGTCTCGTGAACATATTGCATGCAAAAATATGTTTTAGCTTAGAACATGCATCATATAGCTCCAATTGCATTTATAATATAAATCATACATAGTAGGGTCAAATAGTGACCACTAGTTCAATCATGCATCGCAAGAATAAATTACATAAATTTCATGCATCATTACCTAATTGCATCATTTAGACATAAAGAGGACATGCATAAGCATTATTAATAAAGTCAGGAGTGCTCCAAAAGTGTCAAACAATGCTAAAATCTAGCAGATCTGAAGTATATCCAGGCAAATCTAAAAAGAGGAAGAAACTTACAGAAGTATGTGGAAGATTTGACACATGACTGTCCCAATCGCGAAGAATGTTGCCCCAGTCGTCTGTGGAGTACCGATATTTGAGTTTATTTCGGACCAAGGGAGGAAACTCTTTCCTCCTTTCGCCAGATTCTGGGTGCATAGGTGCTTTCCCCTTCCTGGATCGCGACGAGGAAGCCATCTGCTAGATAAATCACTTGAGTTGGCGAAAGAATATTGAGAAAATGAGCGAAAATGGAAAGAAAATGAAAATGAACAACAATGGCGTCGGAGGGAACTGAAGAAAGAAAGAAAGAAGAAGAAAGGAGCGAGCTCCGCTTTCTTCCCCTCAATAATAACAAGGAGGAAAGGAATTTTTCCTTTTTTCCTCCGAAGTATGAAGCTGCGACACTTAAGTCCCCATGTTCCAAAAGTTGCAAGATGGCCCCAAAGCTTAACGAAGAGTTAACAAAAGTAATTTTGTTAACCAAAATTTACGGTCATCCATCCGAGGGCAAAAGAAAAAGTAATATCCCCAGCAGATCAATGCGAAAATAAAAGCGTAAAAGATATATATATATATATATATATATATATATATATATATATATATATATATATATATATATATATATATTCAGGCGGCAAAGGTAAGAAAAAAAAAAGAAAGAAAAAAAATGATGAAAGAAAAAAAAGAAAAAGAAAAGAAAGAAAATAAAAAATGATGAAAGAAAAAAAAGAGAGAAAAGAAAATAAAGAATTGTGAAAAAAGAAAAAAAATAAAAAAATGATGAAAGAAAAAAAAAGAGAAAAAGAAAAAAAAAGAAAGAAGCTGAAGAAGTGAAAGTGGCGTAAAATGTCAACATCAGTGAACCCACACTGACCACCCGAGCCTGAGAAAAAGGTAAGAAAGGTAATGTATTGTCATCCTAACTTCAAATAAATAAAAGAGAAATCTTTTTCAAATTTTGCTTTCAAAAACACAAAAAAGAGGAATATTTCAAAAAAAACAAAAAATAGGAATATTTCAAAAATACAAATAAAGAGGAATATTTCAAAAACACAAAAAAATAGGAATATTGAAAAAACAAAAAAAACAGAAAGAGAGAGAAGAAAGGAAAGGAAAAAAGAACAATCTTTTTTTTTCCGTATCTGGCGACAGATTTTTATCGGTCTCATACAGTTTTCGAAAAACTTGAAGAAAAATCTTTTTTGCTGTGCTCGGCGACAGATTTTAATCGGTCGAGTCCAGTTTTCGGGAAATTTGAAAATTTTCTTATTGTGTTTGGCGACAAGGTATTGACCGGTCGAGCACAATTTTTGAAAATTTCTCTTAACATATTTCGATAACAGGTTTTGCCCAGTTGGAATATGGTTTCCGAAAAACTTTAAAATCTTCATACTGTATTTAACGGCCGTCTTCGACCGTTTGAGTACGGCTTTTTCGAAAAACATGAAAATCTTTTTCCTGTTGTGTTCTTGGTCGGGTTTTTGGACCCGAAGGACATGACATCCTCGTTGGTTGTAGTTTAGGTTTTGGCCTGAACTACGTTTGGTCTGATTTTCTTTATTAAGGAATACGTAGACAGCCTACATTAGTAGGTCCGACCATCAGAGCACTTAATTTGCATATCTGCTTAAAAACTGCGATAACCTATTATAACCGACTAAACATGTCTAGGTTATGGAGTTTGGTTAGCATGATAAACTGTTGCATTATAACTGTTACCTGTTGCATTTCTCTCCAATTTTAATTGAACGAAATTGGAAAGTCTATTGTTTATCAACGATGTTCGTCTACTCATTAAGCCTCGGGTTACCCGTAGACTCCATCGTTGAGGGGCTCTGTAGACACCCCAATTTCGTACCCCTGATATGTGACTCTGACATATGATATCAAGAACTGCTTAAACTTAACAAATGTCAAGTTACATGAGTCAAAAATGCGAAAGGAAAAGCGGGATGCGCAAAATAGTAAAATGCGAGGGGTGAAAGTGCCAATTTTGAGACTTGAATAGTCACTTGGCGCGACCTAAAGGTTGATCTGGCGCCGCGCCAAGCCAAGGTGGTTTCCGCGCCCAACAGGCTACAGTCCCTCTCCAAGTTAACGCATTGTACAATGACCGAAGGCTGGTGTACAAGAATTTTGAACGCGTTGAGGATTTCTTTAATCCCCGATGTGTCCTCTTGCCCACCTATAAAAAAAGGTGATGGGGCTCACTTCAGACAGAAGAAAATGATCGCAAAGAAACACTGAAGAAAAATCTCTACGTCGTCCCAACGCTGAGTTTAGCGAGAGAAATGAGATAGGGAGTGTCTAGCCCACAAAGCTTCGAAACCCCGTCCAAACTTTGCCAAAACAAAACCCACCGGTTAAAAGTGATCCCTAACCTTTTAGTTAGGTATCCACCCCACTTCCCCGGCCCAAAATCCATAAAGTAAGTCGTTACTCTGTCCAAGTAATAGGCCGAAAAATATACAAAATAAGTCGTTATTTCGCCCAACCAAAAAGGCCAAAACAACCATAAATAAGCCATCATTCTGCCCGAGTGAACGAGCCAAAACCATTCGAAATAAGCAGTCACTCTGCCCAAATCACAACAACAAAAAAGACTCCCTCTCCCTGAAGGACAGAGTGAGCACACCGCGCTCTAAAAGGTAATAGCATTTAAGGGCGTTACTTTTTTTATAAAGTTTTTCTTTAAATCCGGCACAATGTAGCAAGTATAAGCCGTTGTGTTGCCCGGATTTAGTTAGGAAATATTATGTAAAAAGAGCCGTTATAATGGCCATATATTTTTAATATATTCGTAATTATTGTAAGGAAATGACTGCAGGTCCGTAAATAATGTAGCCACGGATGTATTTGTTTTTATTTTCCTGTCTTTTAATGCTTTGTTTATTTGCTAGATAAATATAGCAAAAAGCATACTTTAGCCAAAAACCATTTTTGAGACCGAAAGGGCGAGTTGGGTGCCTAGCACCTTCCCAACTCGTAACTTAGCCTCCGAACCCATTTTCAATCTCTGGTTTTTTCTTTTCTTTTTCTGGTTTTGCTTTATTTTACCTTAAAATAAAGATGGCGACTCTAAAACATTTTGGATCCAGTGGGGCCTCGCAACACTCCTTCCTTGCACTTTTCCGTTTTCCCCTAAAAAAGGGAGAATGGGAATGGAAGAGTGATGTATTCTCATATCTTGGTATCCCCTAAACAAGGGATAACTTGATGCGGGAAACCCAAAGCTCCCATAGTGATCCGAAATAGGCCATAAGACTATTTTTATAAAATCCATAGTGGGGGCGTCGCAACATCCTTTTTTGCACTTTTCCGTTTTCCCCTAAAAAAGGGACAATGAGAATAAAAGGGTGATGCATTCCCATATCCTGGTATCCCCTAAAAAAGGGATAACTTGATGCGGGAAACCCAAAAGTTCCCATATTGGATCAAAAATCCACTAAAGGCAACCGAGGTGATTCCAACGCGCTATCTTAGACAGCACTCCTCTCGCACTTTTAATTTCGTCTTCCCCTAAAAAAGGGATGATGGAATGAGAAGCGATGGTGTCCCGCATCCCGCGTATCACGCACCTATCCAGTGGCGCGGCGCGGCGCGACGTCCCTGAACCCACAAATGGCCTTCGTCCAATATTGGGACGTGGTTCACATTTGATGTAGGCATCATGTAGTGTGTTTGTGCCATTGGATCGAGTCTCTCAAGAGTTTAATCTCGGAAAAACTTGTTTTCAAAGAGTCAAGCTCTGATACCAATTGTTAGTCCCAAAGGGCACAAGAATAAGCTAGAAGGGGGGGTTGAATAGCTTATTATACACTTAAAAACTTTTCGTATTAGTTCCTCAAACAAGAACTTGCAATCTATTAAGGAGATTGAAGTAGCAGAAGTCTTGTAAGGAAGACAGTTCAAGTCTGCCGATTAAGGACTACCAGAGACTTGATGAATACTCAAGTCTGTTTGAAGATATAAGTAAAGGAAATAAGAAACAATTCAAAGCAGTAATCAACAGTAAAGGAAGAACACAAGTATTTGAGATGGTTCACACTATAAAGAGTGCTACGTCCACCACCAAGGCAGTCAACCTTGGATTTAAAATGTGCACTATGTTTTCCACTAGTTCTATTACAAGGAATATATCCAATGGATCGTGTACAAAAATATTGACTTGTGTTTGGGGGTTTGGGAATTGAATATCTGGATAAACAAGATATTCAATTGTGCAGAAGAATAGTTGAAAGGGAACAACAATAAGAAGCTTAAGATAAATGTTGATGCAGATCTTCTTGATTGTTGTCGAGGACTTCTTGATCAGTTTAAGATCTTTTGAATGCACTGAGTATAAAAACTTTAAGTTGTTGGAGAATTTCAGAGCATTTCTGGAGAATAGTCTTCAGTCTTTAATGGCAGTATTTATAGCTTGGGCATTCTTGAGATCCGTTGGAGAAGATGAAGTGTAACAGCTCTATTAGGTTGAATGCATTAAATGTATGGAGTTGTCTTGTAGATTTCGTCTTCACTGATTCAGAGCAGGGAGTGGTGCAAAGTTGTTGCAGCAACTGATAGATAGGAAAGTCAGAGGAGCAGGTCTGTAATAGTTGGTACAGACTGTAAGAGACAGTCTGTTCACCTGCTCTGTCACTATTCAGAATGCGAAAGTCTTCCTACTTTTCGGAAAGCTGGTCAAGCGTGTCTGAGAAGTCAGGGAATGTCTTAATTCAAATTCAAACTAATAAAGGATGAATTTAATTAATCCACTAAGACTTGGTGATTGGACACGTCAGCTTGAACACGTGCAGACAAGGTCTGCCGCTGGATGCTGTTGAAGGTCTTCCGGTGAAGCATAGCTGAAGTCTTCCGCTGAACCTGTGAAGCCTATAAACAAACTATTCTATGGCAAAGTTCTATACACAGTTGCCACGCTAATTGATACGCAGCCCAATTAGCCACTAATGTAATGTATGAACAGATGTAAATCAAAATACAAATGAGAAACAACACCCTATATTCCCGTCCTCTTGCTTGAGTACGGCCTGATCCGCCAGCTTCATCATCATCATCTCAGCGCCTGGCCCGACCCACGGCATCATTCCCCCGGCAAGTAAAATCATCTATCATCCGCTGGTACAGCTTGGCAAGGCCGAAGATGCCTTTCACCAATTTGCGGTATGATGAGACGTCCACCTAAAAAAAGAGATATTAGTCCAAAAAAATAAAGAAAAAATGGAAAGTGTATACCGCTCAGGAATCTGATATTGCTCCGGGACCTCAGCATTAGGCAAAGCCTCCTCCACAAGTCTTCCCTCGTGAGAATGCTGAAAAGTGGAGAAGTCTTCAGCAGGCACAAAATAATCAGCCTAGATACCAGGAATCATCACGAGAGACAGTATATCTCACCAGGCACTGATATCTATTCGGTAAGAAATTCAGAACGATTACCCAGGCTAGTGGTGCTGGTGGTGTCACTGGGTCCATTAGATAAAGAAAATGCTGACGGTTGACCCGCTCGCCCATGTATAAAGATTTTACCATAATCGACACCATCAGAATGCGTCGACGACTTATCTCTAGATAAGTCAGATAAAACCTAGCCAAATTCCTCAAGGGAAATAGATGCACCATATCAGAACGAGAGCTCGTAATCATCTCTCGTGGCATCGCTACGGACAGCCTGGTGCCATCCCAATCTTCCTCCACCCTGTTTCCATTCACGAACTCAACAAGAAAAGGCGGCTCGTGAATATGTCTCTTCCGTGGGCCAGGAGCAAAACTGAAGACTGAGTAAGCCCAGACCTGCAAAGAAAAAAAAAGAAACAACAAAAAAAAAAATCAGCCAGTGAATGATGCATGAATTCAAATAGGCAGCAAATAAATGAAAAGAGAGAAATACCTCCCAGGCCGGAGCAAAGCCATTAAGGACTGGAAAGTCGTTGCGGCTAGCACGATCCATAGAAGAATAAAACGCAGCTAAGCCTGCTTGCCCCTAGTCAAACTCAGAAATCTGATACAAATTAGCAAAAATCGTCGTCCCCAGAAAGAAAAACAGGAATGCCTTGGCCACACGAGTGACAGCCTCGTAATCATCGTCGTCGACCTGCCTGGCATTATGTTCCAACCATCTTTTCACACTAAGGATGCACACCTCATCAGTACTCTTATAATCAGGTTCGAAGCCCAATAGGTCCTCGAACACGTCATGCTAATGCCGTAGAGTAAAGTTCGGCTCTAGATTCCTACCTATACTGGTAGGGATGCCCATGATCGCAGCAAAATCGCAGAGAGTCGTGGTGGCCTCTCCCCAGCTAAAGTGAAAGGTATGTGTGGTGTCCTACCAATACTCTCTCAGAACCTCAAAGATAGGCAGGTAGCTGCGGAAGTGGCTAAATGCTCGCAAAAATGTCCCCAACCATGGCTGCTCGATCAGGTTCACTGCCTACGGAGGTAGAGACTTAAAAATGGAAGTCAGCTTCTCCGAACTGGCCTGCACACGATTAAGGGTATTACGTACATGTGAAAAAAAAATGAATGAATGAAAAAAAAATGAAAAAAAGGGGAAAGAAGAAAAAAGAGGTAAGCTCTTATTTTCTTTCATCTCACCATGCATGTTATATCTCATGTCATTGCATTATGCCATGCCATACTCATATGCATCAAAAAATATATATGCATGAATATTTCTCTCTTATCATCTAAAATGTGCATTTATTCCCTAAAATATGTGCATATTGCATTTTCAAAAAAAAAAAGAGAAAAAAAATCATTTTCCTGTAAAGAAAAAAAGAGATGAGAGAATTATCTTTCTTTTTATCTCTGTACATCTACCCGCATGGCATGTTTATCTTATCCTATCTAAAAAAAACATGTATATTAAAAATAATATTTTTCTTGTATCCGTGAAATATATATCAGTTGCATGAGCATGCATCATAGAGCAAAATATATCACTTGCATAAAATATGCATCACAGAGTCAAATAGTGTCAATCGCATAAAATATGCATCGCATAGTCAAATAGTGTCAATTGCATGAGTATGCATCGTAAAATTTAAAAAGCATTAATTTCATATTTTTGCCTATACTTTCATTGCCAAATTACATCATCCTAGCATAAATCATGCATGCATAGGCATCAAAATTGCAACAGGTATACTCCAAGAGTGCCGAAAAATCAAGACATTCAACTAAATGGGTTGGAGAAAATAAAGACTTACGGCCGGATCTGGAAGATGAGCAATGTGGGTATGCCGATCTCGGTGTATGTTGCTCCAATCATCCCTGGAATGCCAGTATCGAACCACGTTTTGGTTCAGTGGAGGTAGCTCACGGCGTCCTTCGCCAGATTCTAGGTTCATCGGAGCTTTTCCCTTCCTAGATCAGGAAGAGGAAGCCATCTAGTGAGTGAAATAATTAATTTGGCAGAAGAAAATTGAGAAAAGATGAAGAAATGGATGAAATATCTCCATTCATCAACAATGGCGGAAGAAACTAAAGAAAGAGAGAAATGGGATTACTGCTCACTTCTTCCTCCATCCCGTAAGTGATAAACGGGAGGGAATTTTCCCTTTCCTCCCCTCTAAGATCCATTTCAGCACTTAAATCCTCAAGTTTGCTCAAACTGAAAAGTGGCCCTGAAGTCGTAACGGAAAGTTAACGAAGGTAACTACTGTTAACAAAGTTAACAGCCATCCTTCTAAAATAAAATAAAAATAATAATCATATCCACATCAGGATGCCCGCAACCAAAAAAAAAAAGAGAAAATAAAAGAAAAAGGGTAAAAGTATATGTGTTTTACTTTACCTGTTGCATGCATTGTATATTTTGCCATGCTATTATATATGTTGGATCCTTTCCACAACGGATGCAAACCACGGGTCTTGGAAATGATTAGCCCACTGAAAAAAAAATGTTGGATCATTTTCACAATGGATGCAAGCCCTAGGTCTTGGAAATGATCAGTCCCATTTGGAAAAAAAAAAAGCAGAAAAAAAAATGTTGGATCCTTTCCACAACTGTTGCATACCCCAGATCTTGGAAATGATCAGCCCTATCTGAAAAAATGTTGGATCCTTTCCACAATTGGTGCAAACCCGGGTCTTGGAAATGATCAGCCCCATTTGAAAAAAAAAATATTGGATCCTTTTCACAACGTGCGCAAACTTTGGGTCTTGGAAATGATCAGTCCCATTTGAAAAAAAGAAAAAAAATCTGTTAGATCCTTTCCACAATGGGTGCAAACCCCAGGTCTTGGAAATGATCAGTCCCACATAAATCTGTGTTGGATCCTCTCCGCAACTGGTACAAACCCTGGGTCATGGAAAGG
This sequence comes from Codonopsis lanceolata, assembly GCA_013146195.2. NCBI lineage: Eukaryota > Viridiplantae > Streptophyta > Magnoliopsida > Asterales > Campanulaceae > Codonopsis > Codonopsis lanceolata. Next base: position 27,162,355 of record CM028379.1, read on the forward strand.
ATCAAAATTCATCTATCCCACCCAGTGCTGGTATTTGCTTGTCGGCTAAAGTCGAACTCCGTTTGGTCTGATTCCTAAAAAGGATACGTAGGCAGCCTACTCAGTGGGCACGACTATCAGAGCATTTCATTTGCATCATATCTGTTCTATCCCATCGGTCCATAAAGAGTGTTTAGGGTATGAGAGAAACTGTTGCATTATTGTTAGTCCCAAAGGGCACAATAATAAGTTAGAGGGGGGGGTTGAATAGCTTATTAACACTTAAAACTTTTCGTATAAGTTCCTAAAAAAAGCACTTACAATCTATTGTAAAGATTGAAGTAGCGGAAGTCTTGTAAGGAAGACAGTTCAAGTTTGCCGATGAAACACTACCGGTAGACTTTGCTGAATACTCAAGTCTGCTGTTAAGGAGTAAGTTCGCAGATATGAAAACAGTAAAAAGCAGTAAGCAATAGTTAGAAAAGAACACAAGTATTTTGAGATGGTTCGCACTATAAAGAGTGCTACGTCCACCACCAATGCAGTCAACCTTGGATTTAAATGTGTACTATGTTTTCCACTAGTTCTATTACAAAGAAGTATAATGGATCGTGTACAAAATATTTGACTTGTGTTTGGGGGTTTGGGAATTGAATATCTGGACAAAACAGAATATTCAATGTGTAGAAGAATAGAATAAAGAACAACTATAAGAAGCATAAGATAAAGTGTTGATGCAGACCTTCTGGTTGTTGTTGAGGACTTCGTTGATCAGTTTATGATCTCTTGAATGCACTGAAATGTATAAAGACTTGATGTTGTTGGAGAGATTCAGAGCATTGTGTTCTTCAGTCTTTAATGGCAGTATTTATAGCTGAGACATTCTTGAGATCGTTGGAGAAGACGATGAGAGTAACAACTCTATGAGGTTGAATGCATTTAATACATGGAGCTGTTTGTGGATTTCGTCTTCACTGATGCTGAGTAGGGAGTGGCAGAGAGTTGTTGTAGCAACTAGCAGGTGAGCAATCAGAGTTGTAGACCTGCAATAGTTGGTACAGTCTGTAAGTGTCAGTCTGTTCACCTGCTATATCACTGTTCAGAAGGCGAAAGTCTTCATGCATTTCGGAAAGGCTGGACAGGGGTGTTTGAGAAGTCAAGTGATGATGGAGGATTGGTTTAATTCAAATTCAAACTGATAAAGGTTGTATTTAATTAATCCACTAAAGCTTGATGATTGGACACGTCATTCTTGAACAAGTGCAGACAAGGTCTGCCCCTGAATGCTCATAGAAGTCTTCCAGTGAAGCCTTCAACTGAAGTCTTCCGCTAAACCTGTGAAGTCTAAAAACTATTCTAAGGTAAAGTTCTATACACAGTTGCCAAGCTAATTGATACGCAACCCAATTAGCCACTATGTATAGAACCTAATGTAATGTATGAGCAAATGCAAATCAAGATACAATGAGAAACAACAATTATAAAATAATGCATGTTTCATTCCTCCCCAGTATAATTTCCACAAAATTTGGGAGTCTATTTTTTAATAATGATGTTCGTTTACTTGGTAAGTTTCGGTTTACTCGTAAACTCCATCGTTGAGGGGCTCTGTAGACACCCCAATTTTGTACCCCTGGTATATGACATGTCATAAAATATCAAAACATGTTAAAAGGACTAACGAATGTCAAGTTACAGGGTTGAAAATGTAAAAAAAAAAGAAGTATGCTTAAACAATGAACTACATGGGCCAAAGTGCCAAAACTGGAACAGAAAAGGCGTGGCGCCGCGAACCCTTCTGGGCGTCGCGCCCACAAGCTATGTAGGCAACGCCCACAGCTCCCAAGGTTACTGGTGCAGTTAGCCTAAGGTGCAGTTTTTTCATCGCACGATACAAGCCGTTGAAGCTCAGTTGATAAAACTTTACAGTAAATGAATCCCTCATCCTCAGCTATAAATAGAGGTTCCCGGGTTCACAATTCCACACAGTTAAGAAAATTCACTGCATGAGAAACTTTCACCGCAGTCTGTTCTCCTGAGAGAACGCTAATGACATTTTCCTCTCCATCCCCGAAGCTCTGTCACATCTTCCCTAAACACTTAAACTCTCCGACCAAAGTGAACCCTAGTTACCCTGCTAGGTTTCCGTCCTATTTCACTGGTTCAAAAGAACCAAAAAAGCGTTACTGCCAGATTCAGACGTCAAATCTAGTCGAAGCAAGCGGTTCGATACTTGTTGCCCGATTCGAGGCGAGCGTTCGAGGCGTAAGCAAGCTAGCAAATCCAGCCAAAGCAAGCAGTCGTTCCGCCTGGATAAAGAGGCAAACACAACCAAACGGAGCAGTCATGCTGCCCGAAATCAATCAAAAGGAAAATACTCTTTCTCCTTGAAGGATAGAGCGAGCACACCCTAAGGACTACCAGAAGGAGGTTTGGTACGGGATAAAACCCCCACTCTTCAAGAGGTATGTACCTTTAAAATTTATTTACTTTTTATCTAAAAATGTGTTATTTAAAATAATCATATATCACGAAATAAGCAGTTATGTTGCCCAAAATTCTATAACAAAAAGCACCAAAACAAGTCGTTATTATGACGAAATTTTTATAAATATATCTGCAACTCTAAAATGAGGCTTCTATAAGTTTCTTTATTTATTTCATTATATACGCATATATATATATATATATTTTAAATATTTTATTTAAATTTTTAATTTTATAAAAAAGCATATTTAAACAAAAACCTATTTTGAGACCAAAATGGTGAGTTTGGTGTCGAACCCCTTCCTAACTCGTAAATTAGCCTCTAAATTTTTTTTTATAAATTTGGTTATTTTATATTTTTCAAGATAGCGAATCTGTCAATTATATTTTGAGTTCACAAATTAAAACCAGACGTATTTCACGTACTTAAAAAATTTTCTTTTCTAAAAATCGCCCGCTTTCTCGGTCGCGAAGAAGGGGACGAAAAATAGATCACCAAAGAAATAAAGATAGTATTGATGACGGGGTGTGATTTTGTCATTTCCCAAGTGGCCACTGCCATTAATATATGACCTTTGCACTAACGTATATCTACCTCATGAACCTTCCCTTCTCTGTCTCTGTATCAGTGTCTTGTCAATTTCTAGGAACCTGTCTCTTTCGATTTATGGCAGTTTTCTCATCGAGCAAAGCTAGTGCTATTCAATAAGTATTTAAATTTATATATCAAATGATATGATATCTTATATGTTATATTATTAACATAACTTTTTAACTGATAGTAGAATTCATAAAATGTCAAATAAAATGACATATTGAAAATCATATTATTTAATACACAAATTTAAGTACTTATTGAGTGACTCTCGCATTCCTCGTATTGATTACCCACTTCTTTGATCATATCTTTATATACTTGGATTCAAGCACTTTATCACAGTCATTCTAGGCAAGAAAATATAGACACACACATTTCTCTTCATCTTTCAATATCCCTTCTCTCTTGAGGATTTTTTTTATACAACCTCATCTACATGGCTCACCTTCATGTCTTGTTCTTGCCGTTCATGGCTCATGGCCACATGATACCTATACTAGACATGGCCAAACTCTTCGCCTCCCGAGGCGTTAAAGCCACCATCATCACCACTCCTCTCAATGCCCTTGTCTTTCAAACAGCAATTGAGAGAACCAACCACTTGCCCATCCAAATTTCCCTCCAAATCATCAAATTCCCGCCGTAGAGGTCGGTTTACCCGAGGATGCAAGAGTCTGATCAAGTCTCCAATGACTTGGTCCCCAATTTCTTTAGAGCGGCATGCTCCAAGAACCTCTCGGCGCATTCTCCAAGAATCTCGCCCGATTGCCTCGTAGGCTGACATGTTCTTTCCATGGACTACTGATGTTGCGGCCAAATTTAATATCCCAAGACTTGTTTTCCATGGAACAAGTTCTTTCGCGCTATGTGCTTCACATAGCGTGAGAGTCTACAAGCCTTTCGAGAACATATCATCGATTCACAACCTTTTATCCTGCTGATCTCCCCATGAAATCAAGTTAATTGGGACACGGCTTTCTCAAGATGAGAGAGAAGATCCGGCAACGTTTACGAGTTTCGTAAAGTTCATACATACGAGTTAGGGAGGCGGATGCCTCAAGCTATGGAGTCATATTTAACGGCTTCTACGAGCTTGAACCCGACTATGTTGACCATTATAGGAAGGTATTGAATAGCGAGGATATGGCACGTAGGACCAGTTTCTCTGCAATAGGAATTTTCAAGATAAATCGGATAGAGGAAAGAAAGTAACCATTGATCAACAAGAGTGTTTGAAATGGCTAGACTCAAAGAAACCCTATTCAGTAATTTATGTGTGTTTTGGGAGTGTGGCAAATTTCGGTAGTAGTCAATTGTATGAGATCGCTATGGCGCTCGAAGCTTCTGGCCAAGATTTCATTTGGGTAGCTACGAAAGTGAAAAATGTAGAAGATGAAGATTGGTTACCGGAAGGATTTGAGGAGAGAGTGAAAGAGAAAGGACTAATTATAAAAGGGTGGGCACCCCAAGTGTTGATTCTTGACCATGAAGCGGTAGGGGATTCGTGACTCATTGTGGGTGGAATTCGACTCTAGAAGGAGTGTGTCTTTGGGGTGCCAATAGTGACATGGCCATTTTTGCAGATCGGTTTATAATGAAAAGTTGGTGACACAGTGTTTTGAGAATTGGGGTTGCGGTTGGAGTGCAGAAATGGAGTAGAGATGGTGCTGATGGCATAAAAAGAGAAGCCATAGAGAAGGCCATAAAGAGTTTAATGGCAGGGAAAGAAACCGAGGAAATGAGAAGGAGGGCGAAGGAGCTCAAGGAGATGGCGAGGAGGCTGTTGAAGAAGGTGGATCATCTTATTCGAATTTGAGTTCTTCGATTGAAGAACTGAGTTGCTATGGTTCTTGAAGCATTCAAGTTTAATGTTAGAATATATTATGATATTTTTTTAAATATGATAATATCTTGGTGAATATTGTATATAGTTAGGAGATGTATTTTGTATTTATCTTTGGCAACTGTCTACCAATTAGTAGAGCTATAATTTAGGATAGATTAGCTTAGATTGAGGAGTCTTCGGACTATATATAGCTTTGTAATTGTGGTTTGATTTTTATCGAAATATCTTCCCTTTCATGGTATCAGAGCGACGGTTGTTCCTCTCCTAAACAAAGTCTTCCGCTTTGCGCCGTCTCTGAGTTGCCGGTATTTCTTTCATCTTCTCTTGCATAACATAGTATCATGTCATCTTCCAAATCCTTCTACCATCCGGCCTTGGCGGTGTCGAACATCAAAAATCACATCGCCATCGTCCTTGATTTGGAAACAACTCAGTATGCGACATGGGCAGAACTTTTCAAGTTCATGCACGATCCACCCGTGTCTTCCATCATATCATTCCATCCGCGAAGAACAAGGTCAAAGAACCTACTACGGAGGAAGAAATTGATCTGTGGGTGACATTGGATGCCACCGTATTGGGGTGGATCTATTCCACCATATCGCCGGATCTTCTCACCACCATCCTTGAACCCGATTCTGCTGCCCAGGCTGAGTGGGAGGGCCTTAGGGATATTTTTTTGGACAATAAAAACTCGCGTACGTGCAGTAGCTCTTGAACAGGAGTTTTCATACACTGTCATGGCAGATTTTACCTCGGCTTCTAACTATTGCCAAAAGCTTAAACAATTGGCTGATCAGTTGAAAAATGTTGGGGCACCGGTGTCCAATGAGCGGCTCGTGTTGCAGATAGTGGCTGGGCTAACGGAGGCATACAGCGGGGTTGCTACGCTCCTCCGTCAGAAGGATCCTCTCCCACAGTTTTATCAAGCTAGGTCCATGGTCACATTGGAAGAGGCTGCGGCAAAGAAAGCGGTTACGGCTTCGGCGTTCATGGCTCGCGAATCTGTGTCTGCTCCGGTTTCTATGACTGGGACTCCGGCGGCCGTTTCTCCTGGTACTCCTAGGACTCAGTCGAAGGGGGGTAATAAAGGTGGGAATAAGAATAGGGGTGGCGGTCGGGGAGGTCAGTCCACAGGGGGTGGTCGGCATCATGCTTCATCTCCTTCGACTGGTCTTCATCAACAGCCTCAGTGGAACAATGCCTGGAGTTGGCCTTGGGCGATTCCACCCTGTTCTACCCTACTTCAGTAGGCTCGTCTGGTCCATGGGCTAGGCCACCTCCTTCAGCCCACTCTAAGTAGCCCTCAAGTATTTTGGGTCCTCGACCGCAGGCTGATACTGCAGCTTCTCCTCCTTCTGCGACAGACATTGAAGCCGCTATGTACACGCTTAGGTTAATTCCTCCCGACAACAACATGTACATGGATACCGGGGCGACTTCTCATATGTTTTCTTCGCCAGGTACTCTCACTCGCTATTTCAATATGAGCACTCATAATGATATTGTAGTAGGCAATGGTCATTCGATTCCCATAAAAGGTTTTGGTCACACTAGGTTAGATCCCCCACATCCACCTTTTGTTCTAAACAATGTTCTTCATGTTCCTAAAATTGTTAAGAATCTTATTTCGGTTCGTAAGTTTGCCTCTGATAATTCCGTCTCCATTGAGTTTGACTCTTTTGGTTTTTCTGTAAAGGATTACAAGACGGGGAGGCAACTCATGAGATGTGACAGTCAGGGTGATCTTTATCCTATCAGCTCTTTCTCCTCCAAGTCCTTACCTTACGGTCGGCTTTTGTTGCGCCAGTTGGCACGAGCGTTTAGGCCATCCGTGTCTTTTTGTTTTAGAGACTCTTAGGAAAAATAAATTGATCATGTGTAAACATTCACAATTCACTAATGTTTGTCATGCATGTTCTCTTGGGAAACTTGTTAAGTTACCTTTTGTTTCATCTAATTCCAGTACTATTCTTCCATTTGATATAATTCATAGTGATCTTTGGACTTCTCTAGTCCCAAGTACTGCTGGTCACCGTTTTTATCTATTATTGTTAGACGATTATTCGAATTTTTTATGGACTTTTCCTATTGCTAAAAAATCCGACGTCTACGATATTTTCCTTGAGTTCCAAAATCATATTTTCACTCAGTTTGAACGGAAGATAAAAAATTTTCAATGTGACAATGGCAAAGAATTCGATAATGCTCATTTTTGGAATTTCTGTAAACAAAACGGATTATCTTTCCGTCTCTCGTGTCCATATACTTCTCCGCAAAATGGCAAAGCCGAACGCTCTATCCGTACACTCAATAATATGATTCGTACTCTTTTGACTCATGCATCCTTGCCATCTTCATTTTGGCATCATGCGCTTCAAATGGCCACATATCTTCTTAATATAATACCCCATAAAACTATTGATTCCGCGTCTCCTCTTAAAGTGTTATATCAAAAAGATCCGGCCTATTCTCATCTCCGCGTTTTTGGGTGTTTATGTTATCCACTTTTTCCTAGTCCTACTATCCATAAACTCCAAGCTCGCTCCACACCCTGTGTATTCTTAGGATATCCGTCCCATCATCGTGGCTTTAAATGTTATGATTTATCTTCCCGAAAAATCATTATCAATCGTCATGTCATTTTTGATGAGAATCAATTTCCTTTTGCGAATATACATACTCCGTCCCCCAGTACGTATCATTTCTTGGACGATGCCATTAGTCCCCACATTCTGCATCATTGGGCTACTCAACCTCCTTCTGCTAGCCCGGTTGCCCAACCAGCCCCTACTCCTCTAGCCGACCACAGCCCCCCTCAATCCTCTGTTGGTCCAGCTCCTCCTTCCCATGAGCCCCCTTCTGCTCAGCCTGTTCCCGCTTCATCTCTACCACAGCCCACTCCAAATGTGTCTCTCCGTCCTGTCACTCGCAGTCAACGTGGTGTTTTTAAACCTAAATCTATTTTTAATTTAAATACCACCATTAAATCTGCGATTCCTCGTAACCCAGTGTTGGCTCTTCAAGACCCTAATTGGAAGATGGCTATGTCTAGTGAATTTGATGCTCTTATTGAAAATGGGACGTGGGATTTAGTACGCCGTCCACCTAATACTAATGTTATTAGATCTATGTGGATTTTCACTCAGAAGCACAGGTCTGATGGTTCCTTTGAGCGACATAAAGCTCGACTTGTGGGTGATGGTAAGACTCAGCAGATTGGTATTGATTGTGGCGAGACATTTAGTCCGGTTGTCAAGCCGGCTACCATTCGGACGGTGTTATCCCTATCTCTTTCTAAGGGGTGGTCTATGCATCAACTTGATGTTAAGAATGCCTTCCTACATGGCACTCTTAATGAGACAGTTTATATGCATCAGCCTTTGGGTTTCCGAGACAAGAATTTTCTCGATCACGTCTGTTTACTCAGGAAGTTGTTATATGGCCTTAAGCAAGCCCCTCGGGCTTGGTATCAGCGTTTTGCAGATTTCGTCTTCTCTATTGGGTTCACACACAGTAAATCGGATAATTCGTTGTTTATTTATCGGCAGGGCCGCGACATGGCATACCTACTCTTATATGTTGACGACATTATTTTGACCACATCTTCGGATTCTCTTCGGTGCACTATCATGTCTCAACTTAGTTCGGAGTTCGCTATGAAGGACCTTGGCCCTCTCAGTTATTTTCTTGGTATTGCTGTCACCTGGACACCGGACGTGCTTTTTCTGTCACAAAAACAGTATGCTTTGGAGATTGTTGAGCGTGCTGGTATGGCCTCGTGTAAACCTGCAGCTACTCCTGTGGACACTAAGTCCAAGTTACGGGCTACTTCTAGTCCTCCTTTTGCTGATCCTTCCTATTATCGGAGCCTTGCCGGGGCTCTTCAGTATCTCACTTTCACTCGTCCAGACATCACCTATGCTGTTCAGCAGATATGCTTGTTTATGCATGATCCACGTGACATACACATGAATGCGTTGAAACGTATTATTCGGTACATCAGTGGCACTTTTGACTACGGCTTGTCTCTTTACCCATCATCGACTTATGCGGTTTCGTACCGATGCCGAGGGCGGTTGTCAGGACACTTTCGCCGGATTCTACGTCCGGCTATTGTATGTTTTTGGGTGATAATCTTGTGTCTTGGGCTGCTAAGCGCCAACCCACTATTTCGAAATCGAGTGCTAAGGCTGAGTACCGTGGAGTTGCTAATGTAGTGTCGGAAATCTTGTTGGCTCTGCAATCTTTTACTTGAGCTTCATTGTCCCATTACGAAGGCCACTCTCGTTTACTGTGATAATGTGAGTGCCATTTATCTGTCCGGTAATCCTGTTCAACATCAACGAACGAAGCACATAGAACTTGATATTCATTTCGTTCGCGAAAAAGTTGCTAAAGGGGAGGTTCGGGTATTGCATGTTCCTTCTCGACATCAAGTGGCAGATATCTTTACGAAAGGTCTCCTTTTGGTTCTTTTTGAAGATTTTCGGGACAGTCTAAGTGTTTGTAAACCTCCCCCTTCGACTGCGGGGGTGTGTTAGAGGATATTATGTTATTTGTTAAATATCATAATATCTTGGTAAATATTGTATATAGTTAGGAGATATATTTTGTAGTTATCTTTGGTAACAATCTGCCAATCAGTTGAGCAATATTTTAGGATAGATTAGCTTAGATTGAAGGGCTGGAGTCTATATACAGCCGGATGTAATTTTGGTTTGAGGTTATCGAAATATCTTCCCTTTCAATATTAAAATGGGGTTACTGGAAAATTTATATAGGGTTAATAACTTTATTAGATCACTTATAAAGTCGATAAGAAACACTTATTTTGGGTGGAATGAAATAACAAATTATTGATAATTTCAAATAATTCCCACCTTTTTATTTAAGGATAGGTATATATAGACTTTATGCGTCCGCACCTCAATATAATCTACTGTTTTTAACTTCAATTCGTCGGAAGAACCGGAATACTTTGTTCATCCCTGAAGAAGTTGTTAGGGTCTACTTTAGTCTTCACTCGAACCAGTCTCTCGAAATTTTTGTTGAAATACTTGATGTTATATACTTTAGCTTCTTCGTATGTAGCATTACAGTACGGACTGTTGCCAATATCGAGATCCCTATAGTTGAGGAATGTCTCTCTAGGGGACTTGGTAACGAACGGAGCCATGAAATCGTAAAATTTTCTTGACAAATCTAAATATTTTGTGTCCATCCCCTTTTCATGCCAATACACTAGGTATTGGATTTTGAACAAGTATCCAGATCTATGTGATGCTGGAGTTTGAGTTGCTGGAATCTCATTCATTCGTCCTCCTAATGGATTCCATTGCATGAGCACTTCCCCTTCTTCCGCAAGCGTAATCATCTTCTCCCATATCGATTCTAGCTTCTTCTTGGATATGGGTTCTTTCACAAAGTCGGATTTTGATTTGACATAGCTTCGGTCGTCTTGGGCTCTATTTAGTAGTATTTCCGGAGGTGTTTCAATCGGAAATGCGTAGAAATAGAGCACAGACTGTATCCAACTCATTTCCGTACAATCATCTCTCTTTAATCCCAATTCGGGGAATTTTTTGCTCGTTAGTTTGATTAGGTCATCGATTCCTCCTAGGTATAATCCCACAAAAGTAGCGTTTATGTTCGGCTTCATAGCATGTAGCTCAAGTCTCAAAAAGAGATCATTGGTGATGCTAACCGCAACATCTTGCCATTTACGAATGAGTTGTGTAGCGCCATGTTCGGTTGTCCGATAGACGTTCATCACCGTTACTTTCTTGGGAACCTTCACCAACTTAAGTTTAAACGAGAGAATAACACCAAAGCTAGCTCCACCACCTCCATTAATAGCCCAGAATAGATCTTCCCCCATAGCTTTACGATCAAGAATTTTTCCATTAACATCCACAATTTGTGCATCGAGAATGTTTTCAGTCGCTAGCCCGTATTTCCTCACTAGGGTTCCAAACCCTCCTCCGCTAAAATGACCACCAACACCAACGGTAGGGCAAAGGCCGGCTGGAAAGGCATGTGTCTTGCTCTTTGTCGCAATGTTGTAGTAAACTTCCCCTAAAGTAGCTCCTGTTTGAACCCACATGGTCTCAGAATCCAAATCGATACTTATTCGTCGAAGATTAAACATGTCAAGGAGGACAAACGGCACGTGTGCACGTGAGATATATGAAATGCCCTCCATATCATGACCACCACTTCGTTTCCGAAGCATTACATTATGAGCTTTGCAGCAAACGACGGTTGCTTGAACATGGGATTCGTGCATGGCGGCGACGATCAAAGAAGGCATAGTTTGATTCGTGTTTGAGATAAACCGAAGGTTTCGTACATATGATAGAAAAACGGAAGAAAAAGAGTTGTTGTAATTGGGAGAGTAGATGGCTTTGGTAATAGGTTGTGAGGGTAGAGAGTTTTTGATAAGGCAATGAAGAAAATCATTGGTACGAATATTGCTTAGAGTTTGATCAAGTGCCAAGGAAATTGGGCAAGAGAGGAGGAAAACTAGGGAGAATACAGATACTAAACAAATAGAAGGCTTCATTTTTGTTGAGTAATGTGGTGCAGGCATTACTTGTTCATGCAGGCCTTATATAAGAGAGGAAAGGGAACATGATCATTTGCATGCATGTTGTTTTTTGGCTGAGTGGATGAAGTTTATGAGTATGACAAATTTGACCACGTTATAAAATTTGATAATACCAAACTCTAAGCATATACAAATAAAAAAACATGAAAAACTGATTGCCGCACCGACATGGTTGCGTCACCCAGAAGACGCGACCACTTCAACTTATGATTAGAAGTGGCGCGATCGCTTCGTCTCATGAGACAACCTACCGAAGTGACGCAATCGCTTCCAGTGCTAGGGTCCTTCTAGAATCTAACGTATGAATCGAGTCATTTCATTTTCAACAATAACTGTAAAGTCTATCAACTCAATAAATGAGCAATGTATTTCGCATCCTTGAATATTAAATACAATAGTACGTAATTATGACGTAGTATTATCAACCAATGACATAATGACCGGCGTAAGCTCACTTGCCGTGTTTCCTTCTTCCTTTCTTTCATTGAAGAAGCTCGATGGTACGAAACCCTAATATTTCTTGATTGGTCACACTCTGTAAACTGTTTAATAATTACCTTTTAATTAATTGATGATACAATAGATAACGTGACACCCAATTTTTTTTCTTCTGATTTCTTGCATGAAATGTGAACGAACCACAATGCATGAAAGGTACATATCCAGAATTAAGGTATTTGCATTAAATGGTGCAAAGGCTACATGTGTATGAGGAAATATGATCTTTATATAGGCCTGTGTAAGGACTGATATATTATCATAACAAAGTAAGAGATCTTCCTTTCTTTTCGAGCAAAAAGTTATCGCTTAAAAATCAATTTTTTTTAAAGTAAATGATACTTTTAATAGTCATTTAGTAATACAATTATACTCTTAATATTTCTTAATTTTTAAAAGCGAACTTTTTAAGTGAAATATTTCAAAATGTACTAATTGATTTTTTGTCGGAACGGAAAGAGTAGCAGCAAGAAGAACTTTATAACATATCCCATATTACTATCACTATGCATATTACTATCACTATGTTATTTTTATTTATGACCTTTTCAAACATACAAAACACAAAACTAACGTAACTCTAAAAAATGTTTTTTCATAGCCTTTTTTGTGATGAATTGTCTATATAATAACCTTTTGATGCTCAAAACTAATATAGCGAGATTTATGTCGATTAACTCGACATTTGGGTCTATTAACTCGACATTTGAGTCTATTAACTCGATCTTTGGGTCAATCAAAGGTCTGTCAAAAGGCCTATCAAAGGTCGAGTTAATAGACCTTTGATCGATGTCGATCGACTTTATTATCTGAAATGTATTTTTGTCTGTTCAAATTGTTCTGAAATTTTATATTTGAAAAGGCTATCTAAAAACATTGCATGGGTCAAAGACTCATACTTGATAATTTCCTTATTATTACTCCCTCCGTCTCTTAATAATCGTTCTGTTTGACCCGCACACAATTTAAGAAAAAACAATTGACTTGATTATTTATATTGGTTTAATGTGTAGGTTCCTTTAAAGCCCATGTGTATGTGTCACATAATTAAAGTAGATTGAAAAGTAAGTGTAAAGTGGTAAGGGATGTTCTAAAAAGATACATTTTAAACTGGAGAATTATTTTGGGACGGACGAAAAAGAAAAGAAGGATGATAATTTAGGGACGGAGGGAGTATTATTCTTATTATTAATATAATTAAAATATAGAATCAAAATATTTGCTAGTCTCACCTTTTTAAACTCTATTCATTTGGTGTGTTAATTGTTTTGGTTAATTTGCACCCTTTTTCAGTTACATTAGACGTTCCGCCCAAAATTTTCAATTTTTTTATGCCCAAATCACCCTTACTAAGTTGGGGGACTGAAATTAATGACCGGACAATGTTAGTGTCACTCTTATTTTGCACCAAAATATGAGTACAATGTGATGTGGCACACTCTCATTGACTGGAGTGCTTGAGCCACTCTCATTTTGCACCAAAATATGAGTACTCTGTGTCTGTGATGTGACATATTCTCATTGATTGGATATTTTATGGGTCCCAGCACTCCAGTCAATGAGAGTGTGCCACATTACAGAGTACTCATATTTTGGTGCAAAATGAGAGTGACTCATGCATTATCCTTAATGACCATACCCTCTTCATTTTCAATCCCAAAATGCCCTTACCCACTTCGTCTTCAATCTCACAATCTGAACAATGCCCGCAAAAAAATATAAAAAAAGTAGGGTTAACCACACCCTAATTTCTTATTTTTGCACCCCATATATTGTATTGAGATATTATATCCTATGTTGTATAATACAATGCATGAGATGTAAAGATAAAAAATTAGTGTGTGGTTAGCCTCACTCAAATAAAAATTCAAACCCAACAAACAATTACAATCCCACTTTTTAGAGAGGAAACACAAAGGACTTAATAAAACTAAGAACAAAAATCAATACAATTAATATATGTCACGTGGCGGTCGCAAAATATACATAAAAATACGATAAAAACTTAAAAAATATGATTTTGCGAGTATTTTTTAAAATACGGATTTTTCTAACCCGACTAACCATGTGTTAATGGGATGAGTTGCCAAGAGTGATGCTCCGTTTAACCAACTTGGATATGTAACACGATCACACAGTGGAGCTACTCTAAAACTAATTCACTTTTCTAAAAAATTGGACTTCCAATTCTTTTGGAAGGATGGACGTTCACTTTATGTTTGGGACCAAAGGCTTTAGGAACATGCCAATTTGATCTGATCACGGAAAAGAAGACGTGCGTGTTTTATTTACGGAAAGTGGATTCAATTTTTTTCTAAGTTATAGTACGTTTAAAGTAACTCAAATCTTCTATGTCATAAATTATATACCATTTAAGTATTATTTCATCTCAACCAATCATAACATCTCAATCAATGGTTAAGATGAAGTGACACAAAAATTATGACACATGAGATTTGAGTTCCGTTTAAAGAGACGTACAAGTTTAAAAATACGTTAACAAAAAGAGAATGTAATTTGACAAAAAAATACTTGTAGACATAAATATCGATTTCATATATGATTAAGGGTGAACCATAAATGGGCATGTGTGTCCATTTTCCTTCGTAACCAAAACAATCTATATTATAAAAGAGATCAGAGTCTAACTGATGGCCCTAATCGAATTGTGTTAAACATAACTGATGATTCAGATTGATTCGTAAGTATGTGAGTTACAAATGAATCCATCAGTAATCAGTTATGTTTGAATTACCCCTCTACAATTACATATAAAAGCTTCAGTTGTGGGTTTTGTTTGAATTATCTCGTCAGTTATTGGTTTTGTTTATCTCGACCATTTATTGAACTGATCCTATACCGACACTGTGCATATGACACGAGCACATATACTAGTGATATGCCCGGCCCAAACCTGATCACGAGCAAGACACAAGCTATCATCACGTGCCGGTCACGAGCACAATGAATATGAGACCCACAAGCCTAGCGAGCAAAGTAATAGAAGCATCAAACAGCGAGCAGTGTGACTCCCGTCCAAACCTGGCCGAGCATAGGCCTTGTCTGTGCGACCAGGGGCTATAACCGGACACCACATTCATACCTAACAAAGGAGTCAGATTCATCCCGTCCAAACCTGATCGAGCATTGGCCCTGCTTGCCCGACCAGGGGCCGTCCCTTAGACCTACATCAAGTTCAGAAACAGTGCACATGGAACAGCCCGGCAGGGCCCTGCTCGCTCGGGTACATGTCAAGCAGGAAGCACCAGAGGCTTGCTCTCCAAGACAAGTCAAATGTTTCCATATTTGAGCAGGCACTTACCTTATCTGCTCCTACATCTACGCGGCCAGCCGCCTATCATGCCTAAAATCAAGGGATCCTCTCCTTGATTGATTAGGTAACTATGGAAACTGAATCCTAGACGGATTCAACCACATTGGGGGCCTATAAATACCCCTCCATAAGCCATTAACAAGGTACACACACTTTGTTGAGCCTTGGCACTCTGTCAAATTGTTTTTAGACTTACACACGATACTTACTCTTACGCCGGAGGGGTTTCGCGAGGCCTTGCCTTTCACTTTCACTCAGGTTTTCTTGTGCTCTTAGCCAGGTTCAAGGAAGTCGATCCAAGCCCAGATATCCTACCCAACACACGGATGGCCCAAGCTGTGATTTTGCCACATCAGTTTCGTTCCGTTGCCGGGAACGAAGTTCTAACACTTCTTTCAAGTTTTTCCGGTGTAAATCTTCAAAAACCTCTTCATTGCAATGGCTGGAAATGGTAGCAAGCATCACGCCACCATCAGCAACCAACAGGCTGGTAGCCACCAGACTGGAAACAATAACCCCCCACCGTTGGTTGATCTGCCATCGAAGGCACCACAGGGGGTGCAAACTAGAAACCAAAGGGTGGCTGCTGGGCACGCGACCCATGACAATGAGGTGCCATATGTGGAGGAACAGCTCTCCCAACATGTCAGTCAAAGTCGTGCCAACGCGATGCCAATCAGGTTATAAATGAGAAGCGCGATGCTCGCGCCCAAGATCTCAAAATACAGCTAAACCGCCAACGAGAGAATGGCCAGGACAGCCACGTGAACTTTCCCGGGAAAAACCATGACCAACAGGCTGCTGCCCTGCAGGTCCAGGCAGAGTACTACAACAAGATGTACGCCCTTAACCAGCAACTGCTCACCTTGGGCCATGCCCCGGTACCAGTTGCAGATCTTGTACTGCCCGCTCTCAATAGCCCAACACTTGTTGGAGATGGCCATGCCTCTCAACACTTTCCCGCTCCAAGCAGGCGGATCCCATCCGTCGTTCACATACCGTCGGAGAAGGTGGAGATGGTGAAGCAAACAGATGACCAGGCGGAAAGCAGATACAACCGCCATAATCTTTCCCACATACACCATCACCGACAAGAATACCGTGCTCGGGAGGAGAGCAACCATTAAAGTATTATTTCATCTCAACCAACCATTGCATCTCAATCAATGGTTAAGATGAAGTGACACAGAAATTAGGACACATGAGATTTGAGTTTTGTTTAAAGAGACGTACAAGTTTAAAAATACGTTAACAAAAAGAGAATGTAATTTGACAAAAAAAATATTTGTAGACATAAATATCGTTTCATATATGATTAAGGGTGAGCCATAAATGGGCATGTGTGCCCATTTTCCTTCATAACAAAAACAATTTATATTATAAAAGAGATCAGAGTTTAACTTATGACCCTAATCGAATTGTGTTAAACATAACTAATGATCCAGATTGATTCGTAAGTGTGTGAGTTACAAATGAATCAATCAGTTATGTTTGAATTACCCCTCTACAATTACATATAAAAACTTCAGTTGTGGGTTTTGTTTGAATTACCTTGTCAGTCATTGGTTTTGTTTATCTCGACCATTCATTGAACTGATCCTATACCGACACCGTGCATATGACACGAGCACATATACTAGTATTTTAAATAAAGACAAACCGAAATAAATCAACTTTTCCGCATCGAAATATGGTTGTTTAACAAACTAATTAAGCTATTGATGTTGATTAATATTATATTAAAAAAAAAACTCGTTTGAGACTAGCTCATAAAATTATCAAATCAATCTTAAACTATATAGTTAAGCTCGTTAATAAAAGACTCGATCACACAAACTTACAAAAACAATCTAAACTGAAGACATTAAGGGCACGTTTGATTTAGCTTATTGATATGTGTCGATGACTTATTACTCATGACTGATAACTTATTACTTATGACTTATGACTGATAACTAATGACCGGTGATGTTTGATTTAGCTTTTTAAAAGTGTTTATTAGCTTTCATAAGTTAGTGTGTGTGTGTTTGATTAATAAGTTGAAATAGTGCTGAAATAAAATAATAAATAATATTAATATTAATATTAATATTAATATTAATATTAATATTAATAATATTAATAATAATAATATTATTATTAACAATAATATTATTATTATGATTAATAATAATGATAATAATAATAATAATAATAATAATATATTATTATTATTATTATTATTATTAATCATAATAATAATAATAATAATAATAATAATAATAATAATAATAATTATTATTATTATTATTATTATTATTATTATTATTATTTGATCACGCTTTTTTGGTGGTGATCTTGTCTTGTCGTCCACGTGTGAGCGAGGATGATGTGGCAGCTTCTGGTTCGTCCTTTTCACTTGACCTGCACAAAGTAAACAATAAAAACCGCTAAGGTGTCGGGGTGGCCCGACTATAACCCTCCGGCGTGAGAGTCAGGTTTCCGGTAAAGAATTGGTAATAAATAGGCCGTGATAAATGTTTGATAGGAAGCTGTGATAAGAGAGTTGTGATATCGCTGAAATTACTTACCTTGTCCTGAATGTGCGTTCTCATACTTATACCTGAAGTTTATGGCGACGTGTCAGATAGTAATTGGGGAGCATAAAGCGGCAGTTATTAAATGCGTTGAGGGTCTTCGTCAGGAATGAGTGAACTGTGCACTTGTTAGAGAGTTGGTATTGGCGTGCATGGTTTTTCTCGGGCCTAGGGAAATGGTTTGTCGGGGTGGATGATTGATCTGAGGCCGAGGCCGAGTGGTTATTGTGACGAAAGCTTTTATTTGTTAGCCGAGGCTGAGGATGATGGGGACTGTTTTGGTGACGGGGCCGAGGATGCTAGTGGTCTTTAGGCCAGTCGTGGCCGGGCTCGTCACTGTGCCGAGGGTCATGATGCCGAGGCTGATGTGTTTTATCTTATGGGCGCATGGTCCTGTCCTCGTTACTGGTGGCTCTTTAAGGTGGGACCCTTCTTTGTGCCGAGGGTCGAGTCCTTGGCGAGTCCTTGGCAGGTCAATCCTCGGTTTAATCCTTTGGTGGCCCCCACTTTTTGGGTGCTTTCGACGAGAGGGCAAAAGGTAATACTGTTGCTTGACGGTAGGAGGTCGGCGTCGCGTTTCTGGCCGGGGACGACTTATGGGTTTTAATTCGAGGCTGATTCTGGGTTTTTTGCCGAGGTTGTCCGCGAGGCTTAAGTCGAGGTTGGAAGTTTATGGGATGTTTTCGTACATCCGTCCAGTCAGGTCATTTTGTTTTTTCAGGCTGTCAGCTCATTAAATGCGGGTTTTGGCGGCTTCTCGGTTTTCGTTTTAGGCGGCTTTTCGAATTTCGAAAAGTTTTTAATGCCGCCTTTTCCCGCGTCTCGAATCTAGAGAAAGTGATGACGTGGCGTCGTTTTAGGTATGCTCAGAAAAAACGTGCGGGTCGACCCGATGAATATCCGGGTTTTTGTCTTAAAACGATGTCGTTTACAGGGGGGGTATAAGAGCCTTCTTTTTGTCTTTCATTGTTACCTTTCTCATTCTCTCTCTCCTTCAGATTTTTTACTGTCCATAGGCGATTTCCGGTGGCTTCTCCGGTAGTTTCATTCCGTTCACCTCCCTGTCTACTTCGAAAACCGTAAGTGTTTTTCTACCTTTTTCCACGTTCTTCCTCTTCCTCGGGTGGTTTCCACGACGATTTTTGTGTTTTTCCGGCCTGGTACTGGGTTTGGGTTTTCCTCCGATTTGGGGTTTTAACTTTTCCGGTATCTTTATCTTTTTTCAGGCACACTTTCCCACTTTCCTGTAGATTTCTCCGGCAATCCTCTACTTTGACTTCATTTGGTACGGTTTTCTTTCCTTTCGTTTGTTTTCTAGTGGAGTATGTCTCGTAGGATTCCTTTTCCCTATTTATCTTCTTCGTCTTCTTCTAGCAGTTCCTCCATGGAACTGATAGATTATCTTGGAAACAGGTGATTCGAATACCCGTTTCGGTTTGGAGTCCTCCTCTTTTTCTTCCCAGTAACGTTCTGCCTCGGCCAAGAACGTTTCGAGTGAGTCTCCGGTGGCCGAGGATCTTTCTCGTGCCTTGGTACCCTTTCAGGGCGTAGCCCGTCCTTTAGGCGAGGGTACTCTCGCGGTTTTGGCCGAGAATGATGCCTGTGGGCGCCGACCTCGGCGGTTTTGAGGGTGGCGACCTATATGATGACGAGGCTGAGTCTGTACCTCGCGGTCCTGCTTGGAGAGGTGTGGAGGTGAAAGTTTGTTTGGCCGAGGAGATTGTGGTAGATACCGTGATCTATAAGGAGACGGTCGTGGGTCCTCTCAGCTTGGAGAGCTCTGGGCCATGCTTGATTTCTTCCTTAGACTCGGATGGTGAGGGCCCCTTCATTGAGTCAGTCTTTGGGAAGTCTCCTCGCGGGGGTCCAATGTATAGGCAGTGCGAGGATAGATGGGCGGCGGTTACTCCTCGGCAAGCGAGGTTTCTCCTTGCGAGTTACGGGGTGAAGGTTAGCCCGACTGGAAGTTCGGCGATTTAAGTTTTTCTGCGCCTTTTCTGCCCGGACTATCCATCTGACGCCCCTATGAGAGTGTTTTCGTGCCGAGTTCGTATTGGCTTAAGTCTGATTACTCAATTTTTTACCAGGGAGAGAGTCTTGCACTTTCGACAGATTGAAAGAAGTTTACGGCAACGACAGCTCGACAGAATGGCTAGTGGAGCTGAGGCATCTGTTTCAGGAAGAGATGGGGACGAGGGTGCCTCGCGTTTTGAGGCCCTTCGAAAATAAGATAGATTTGGCAGATGTGGAGGCGTGGTCGCGGGCGTATGGCTCTGATATTTTCCGAGGTTCCGTTCCAGATTCGAGATTTGGGATTTCCGAGCTGCGGGGCCTTCGTAGCCATGTTGGTTTTTGTGGGTCCCAATGAGCACAATAATAAGCTAGAAGGGGGGGGGGTTGAATAGCTTATTAACACTTTAAAACTTTTAAGTAAGTTCCTTGAAAGTTACTTGCAATCTATGAAAAGAATCAAGTAGCGGAAGACCTTCAAGAAAATTGTTCAGTGCGCCGATAAGGACTACCTGAGACCTTTACAGATTACTTAAGTTCTCAATAAATGGATAATATAAACAATGAAACTAAGCAGTTCAATAAATAGACAGAGAGGAAATAACACAAGTATTTTGGGATGGTTCACACTATAATGAGTGCTACGTCCACCACCAAGGCAGTCAACCTTGGATTTAAATTGTGCACTATGTTTTCCACTTAAATCAATTACAAAGAATATCCCTAATGGATCGTGTACAAAATATTGACTTGTGTTTGGGTCTAGGGAATTAAATATCTGTAAAAACAAGATATTTAATTAGATGTAAGTATAGTTAATGGAAGTTAACAACAAGAAGAATAAAGCAATAAATGTTTGAAGAAGCGACTTCTTGTTGTTGACGAGGACTTCTAGATCCGTTAGGATCTATTGAATGCACCGAGCCGAAAGACTTGGAGTTGTGAAGATTCGAGCAATTCTTGAAGTGTTCGATCGATTCTGCATGCTTGTCTCTCTGTTCAGTCTTTAATGGCGTATTTAAAGCGAGTGCATTTCAAAAGAATCCGTTGGAGAGGACGAAGACTTCAACATCTCTATTCATAAATGCATTAAATGCATGGGTCGTCATCAAGGATTTTCGCTCCACGATATCTAGAGCGATAATCATTTCGAGATCTTCAAAGAGGTGGGCGATTTGGTGTCGATCTCGAGAGATGAAGCGTAAAGTAGGGGACGATGCGCTTTACGCTTTCATCGCTCAGACTAAAAGGTCTTCCTACTTTTCGAAAGTTGCTTTCGGCTTGACATGTCGGAATGACTTGGATTAATTCAAATAATATATGGAAATAAGTTTGAATTAATCCAGCCTAGCTTCACCGGAGAGGACACGTAGAAGCGCATCACCGACACGAGGTCTACCGATCTTAAGCTTTGAGCAAGTGTCTTAGGTGAAGCCGAGAAGGGTCTTCCGCCTCGAAAAAGTCCTACAAAAACTATACAAGGCAAAGTTCTATACACAGTTGCCACGCTAATCGACACGCGACCGATTAGCCAGAAGTATAAAACTAATGTAATGTACTTGATCGGATATAAATTTAACATAAGAATCAACAATCTCCTCCTATTTATATCTCGGTCATCATTACTACAAATGAGGGTTTTAAAACAAACTATTTAATAGATAATAGCATGTCCGAGAAATTTTATATATTAAGTAGTCGGTAGACATGCCTCTATTTAAGCAGAATAACAATAACACCTCAAATGCAAGGGACTAATCTAAGTGCATACAAGAATAAGAGAGTCAAAGAACAAGACACAGATTAGCGGCCGGTTTAAATAAATTTAAATGAATGTTTAAATTCTAATTTAGATAAACAATAAAGCGGCAAGAATTTAAACAATATAATTTTTGAAAAAGCAAGTAATCATCGTATTTATAAACAAGATGTTTACATTCAACGAGTTTTCAAAAATAAGATAAATACAAAGGAAAGGGAAGAAAGATACAAAAGCTACCAAGGTCTTTTCCTTTTGCCTTTGTCTGCAACCTCCTTTCTCTTCTTTCTCGCTCTAGCTCTTCCATTCTTCGTTGGTATTCGTCATACGCATCGGTCGGAGTGCGGTGGAGCGAAACGGTAGTCCAGTTCTTCACGAAGGCGGTGTTCTCTTCCATCGATTCGTTGATAGATCTCATTTGCTTCTCCTCCGTGATGGCGGATCACGATCACGGTTGGCATTCATAATATCATGAGCGAGTTGCGGCGAGGTTGTTGAGTTCCATAATAGAGTACGGCCAGGTGGTGAGATGGAGAGTGATGGTGTGGAATAACTCGTAGAAAATGGAGCCTATGATACGGCAACCTTCATCTCGTTGAGCTTCGATGTTGATCTTGACATCGGTGAAGTCGTGCCGCATCTGTCCAAAAGCGAGTCCGGACATCCTCTTGAAATTGTCGAAGAGTAGTGGCGATCCGTCGTTGGCCTTGGCTGCTGCGGTGGCTACTTGACGATAGCGGTAGATATGCTTGTGAGCTCGCTTTGGTAGATGGCATCTAGCCCAGGACAAAACTTCATTGGTGATGGGAAGTAGATGCTTGGCCAATGTGAATGGTGCTTGGCGGCAGAGGTAGAGTCTGAGCTGAAGAACGTTGTAGAGGGGGAGTTACGGAGGCGAGGAAGAGGATGAGTCTTGGGTTGGTATGGTTTTGGTGGAAGAGGATATGGTTATGTGGGGGGGAGGGTGGAGGTGGTGGGTGGGGAATCAGCCCATATCGGTGTCGAATTTTCACCGATATGGGAGAATTGGGGAATGGGTTCTGTAGAAACCGTAAAGAAGCGCGAGGGTGGTAGAAAAGAGATTTTGGTTTTGGAAGGGAAGGTTGAGGAGGTTGAGAAGGTTGATGAGTAGGGGAATAGATGCACTCAAGCATCGACCTAAAGTTCAAGAGGAACTTGGCACAGAGGTCTAAAGGCCGTGTGGTGTGGTTGAAGAAGTTGGTTGGGATTGGGGTGGTGAGGAAGGTGTGGATGGGTCGTGAGTAGTTAAAGGGTGAAGGAGGAGGAGGAGTTGGGGTTACAGGGGTTCCGCCGGCTCCTCGATTTTGAGTCCGATAGGCTCCTCCCGAGGATAGATTTAGGTGGTCCTCAGAGGTGGTGATTCTCCGAGTAGATGACTCGGGAGGAATAGATGAAGGGTTGATAGGTATAGATGAAGGGTTGATTGTAAGGTTTGGGCGTGGTAGTTGGTTGGGCGTCGGTAGTTGGTATAGATGAAGGGTTGACAGGTTGAGTGTTGGGCGTCGGTATAGGTAGTTGGTTGGCGGTAGAGGGTTGGGGACAGGTAGCTCTCTTTTTCTTCCTCGGTGGTGAATAGGAGACTTCAGTTTTCATCGGTAGAGGTTGGAGGGAGGCGCGGTGGGCTGGTCTTGAAAGGTTTTCGAAGTTTCCTTCGTTTTGGTTTGGGAGTGGGTGCGGAGTTGGTGAAGGTGGTTGGATGGATTGGGTAGGTGGGTGAGAGGATGGCTTGGCTTGGGTAGATGGAGGAGAGGAATGGCTAGATTGGCTGGTGCCTTCTTCCGGCCTTCCTTCATCTCCCCGATCCATTTGGCTGCTCCTCTTCGGTTGGAGGTGCCACTTCCGGCCTTGTCTTCTTGGCTTTGCCTCGGTGCTATTTTGGACCTAGCGGCGGCTCTGCCTCATCGGCCGGGCCTTTGGCCTTTAGATGGAGGTCAGTGGCCACTTGATCGTCAAATTTTGCGAGAGGCCTTTTTGTAGGTCACGCTTGCCTACATGTGCTTCCATATTGAAGCGGGTGACCAAGATAGGTGCGGGCTTGGCCACTTTGTCAAGAGAGGCCGCGGTAGACCTTTACGCATCCGGCGCTTGTTCTCGTATTCGGTGTATTTTGAAAAAGCGAGGTTGTGGTGCTTGTCCTTGGCATTTGTATCAACTCATCTTCTTCAAAGAAGAGTTGATGTTTGCATCATCCCGAAGGGCATTGATCAGCTGACGAAGGGGGTTTGCAAGTGGGGTTGTTCTTAGCTTTCTCCACCACTGCTTTAGCTCGTCGAAAATGATGAGCCCCAGTTGAGGCGTAGGCTGTAGAAATACTGCAGTCGGGTTGATTTGTTGGCGATAAACATGTCATGTGCTCCACTCTTGAATAAGACCCCTTGTCTAGAAGGTGGCTGGTGCGATAGGCGTCGAGGGAACAAATTTGGAGCATCTTCCTTGTGGCTCAGGAGAGTGTCTACTCCCTCATGGCTTCCAGGGCATGTAAAGCCTCGGCCATGGTTCTTTGAAGAGCTCCTCAAGTAATGCACGCGATGATGGTGGAAATAGATTTAGCGGTGGCAGATGGGGACGGCCTCGAATCCACCACGAAGAGCGATCTGGTTCATGAGCTCCATTCTTTGATAAAATTCTTACGCGGGAAGATCGTAGTTTTGTCGTTGAGGCGAGAAGAGGCGAATCAGGCGTCCATATCCTCGCAAGCTTTGGCCGGCGGCTATAGAGTTGATTGGTGAAGGTCAATGCACATGCCGGAATGTATAGCCCGGTCCAAGCGACAATAATGTCATGAGGCGGGATAGATGGGATATCTGGAAGGTTGATATTTGAATGGGAGGAATGACATTTTCGAGTCAAAAGCCTTCCATTTGTCGCGCTTTGATTTTGAAGTTCTTGCTGAAAGAAAAACAAAAATAAAAATGGGGCTTTTCATCTAGACATCTAAACAAGTAGGAATTTCAAAGTTTTCTAAAATAATTGAAATTTTCGAAGCAAAAACTTGAAACCCTAGAATGTTTAGAGAGAAACCACACTCGAAATGCATAACGAAGTTTTCATAAGAATGAACAATGAATAAAAACAAAAGATTGTTAGTATTCAAGATTCTAAGAAAAAACAATGAGCGAATCCTATAAACTCGAAATGACCGCTTGAATTCCAAAATGATTTTAGGTTGATAATGAAATGCGACGCTCATAGAAAATTACTTAGTAGAGTAGAGAAGCGCAATCATTGTTGAAGATGAGAAGAAGAAACAAGAAGAATTTGAAATTTGCGTAAAAGTAGTTACTCAGAGAGAGAGAGAGAGAGAGAGAGAGAGAAAGATTTCTGCTCAAAGGGTTTTCAGAAAGTTTGGAAATGACGGTTCAAGGACTATTTAAGGGCGAGAAAATATCGCTTTGAAAAAGTGAACTTAAGATATTTTCTTAAGTACCAAATTTTGTCCTGACCCCCTTTATTGCTTTAGAAACCCTTTAGCAAAAATAGACTAAGTAAGAGTACTAACCTTTAAGTCTTCCCAGAAGGAGAACTTACGGCTTCCGATTAGACTAATACTGGTCTACCAAGATGAAAGAAACATTAACAAAATTTTTAAGCACAAGAGGGATCAATCATACCAAGATTTCTCCTTAAATAAGCAAACCTCGGTGGCATCCAAGGGTTTGTGAGAATGTTCGCTAATTGATGCTCGGGCTTGAACATATTCCGCATCGATGTCACCTTTTTCCACATGATTTGAGAAAATGATAACGAATATCAATGCTTTGTTTTGAATGCATCATCGGGATTTGGAGATCGAGATAACTGATGTTGTCACACATGATTGACGCCGCCTTGATGTTGTAGTCCACTAGTTGCTGCTTCATCCATAGCTAGCTTGAGAGCAATGTACTGCCATAAAGAATATATTATGCTTCGTGGGTCGAGTTTGCCACCGATCCTTGTTTTTGCAAGACCATGAGACGAGTCTATTTCAAGAAATTGACAAGTCCCATCGGTGTTTTTCCGCCACTTTGCAGTCGCATTCCATTTCAGTATCCAACTAGATTGAAGTTGTTGGATTTTGAATACCGATGCCTAGATTTGTTGTTTTTGAAACATATCGATGATACGCTTGGGTGCAAGCAAATGTGACTCCTTTGATCCGCCTCGCAAATCTAGCACAAACACAAACAAAGAAACATAATGTGTCTAAAAGAAGGTAAGTGAACCTATGATTCCTCGATACTTGGTCATGTTCTCTCGCTTCCTTTCATCTTTGTCAAGATGGCGCCGTAGACATTGGTGCTTTCAAATTTTGGTCAATCAAGACCAAACTTCTTGATTAGTTCCTTTTCGCATATTTGGTTTGGCCGATGAAGATTCCGCCCCAAGTCCTTTAGACCGCAAATTCTAGAAAATAGGTAAGTTCACCCATCATGCTATCTCGAACTTGCTTTGCATCAAATCTTTCAAGTACGTGCTTTTGTTAGTTGATCCAAAGATGATGTCGCCCACATAGATTTGTACTAGAAGAGAATGACCTCAGGCTTGAGGATGAATAAAGTAGTGTCGATTCTTTCCTCTCACGAATCCTTGTTCAATTAAGAACTTGATGGAAGTTTCATACCAAGCTCTAGAGCTTGCTTCAGTCGTAGAGAGAGCTTTCTTTTGAGTCGGTAGACGTGGTCCGCTTTGTCCGAGATGACAAATCCTCGAGGTCGCTCCACGTATACGCTTCTTGAAGATCACCATTCGTAAAGGCACTCTTAACATCCATTCGATACACTTTGAAGTCCATGAACGAGGCATAAGTTAGAAAGATTCTCGACAGCTTCTAGTCTAGCAACAGAGCAAAAGTTTCATCAAAGTCAATTTCTTCTTCCCCGTCGTAGCCCCGAGCAACCAATCTAGCTTTGTTTCGTGACATTTCCATCATCTTCATCTCTTTTATTTCTCGAATACCACTTGCCGATGATCGGATGATCGCCGGGT
This sequence comes from Codonopsis lanceolata, assembly GCA_013146195.2. NCBI lineage: Eukaryota > Viridiplantae > Streptophyta > Magnoliopsida > Asterales > Campanulaceae > Codonopsis > Codonopsis lanceolata. The sequence continues at coordinate 27,189,041 of CM028379.1, forward strand.
TCGAACTAAGCTCCACACCTTACATCTTTCAAACCGATTCATTCTTCTTGCATAGCTTCAATCCAGCTTATGATCTTCGATGGCTTCATCAATCTTCGTTCGAGTTCGATACAAATGCATAAGCAAACAAAGTTTCTTCGAACCTTATTTCTCATTTAACTCCGAAGTCGAGATCACCAATTATTTGAGAAATGGGATGATCTTTGCTTCAATAATGCTTGAGGAAGATCACTTCCGTGGACTTTCCCTTAGAATTCCCTGAGTTGGTCGAAGGAGATTCACCAAAATCGTTCAAGAAATAGAGTCTTCAAAACTTTCATTTTCCGTGAACAAGAAGGATGAGAGATTCAGGTGCTTGGGTAAACAAGAGATGGGTTCGTGTCACCAGATGAGTTGTTATCGGTATCGTAGAGGTCTCGCTTCACCGTGAAGAGCTATCGGTATTCACGGGTTCACCGCTGTCGCTCGATAAGGAGAGAAGTAGATATGTTGTATTTGTACTGCTCATCATTATCGTAATCATTAGCAACGCTCGAGCCATTCTAGGCTCTAACAAGTCATATTCATCAAAAAAGAAACATGCATGATTCTAAGATTTTTAAGTTAGATTTATCGAAAATGCGAAATGTTAATGTTTGGAATACCCTTTAAAAATTCCTTCGCCCGATTTTGCATCAAATTTTCCTCTATACTCTTTTCCATTATAAAGAATAAAAACATTTGCCACCAAGATTTTAAGAAATCCAATGTTTGGGATCTTCCTCTCCATATTTCATATGGAGTTTTATTATGAAACTTGTTTACTGTGATCTATTTTCAAGCAAGATTGATCGCCCGCCTGTAAATACTGAAGTTTAGCCGCCAAAGATTGTTCTAGCCGCTCAATCGTTGTTCTCTTCTTCCGCTCGCCTACACCATTTTGTCGAGGAGTACCGGCGCAGTGTCGGGCCGATCCTACGGTCATCGCAAGATTTTCTACACCATTGCTTTTGAATTCAGTTGTGTCCCGATCTTATGTCACAAATGTCTTCAAGCTTTTGAGTTTGAAGTCTTCTAAAAAGTGCTGACTTAGATCATATGCTTTCATCTTTAGATGTCATAGTTTCAATCCAAGTGAATCTAGAGTAGTCATCAACTACTACAAGTGTGTACTTGTCTCCCAAATAATCGGCCGTTGTAATAGGTCCAAAGAGATCCATATGCTTGGGGAAGAGGTCTGCTTGTTGACAACACTTTCTTTTGAAGGAAGACTTGGAAAGTTTTCCTAGTTGACAAGCTTTACAACTGGCCATGATCGGCAGAATCGTAGTAGACCTCGACAAGCCCATTTTTCGAGAGCTTGAGAGTTTGAAGTTGAGGTGATCGAGACGCTTTGTGCCATAGAACCGTTGTCGCGAACATTGTTGGCTACTAGACACGTGCTTGAGAATCTCCCTAAGATTTAAGTCCACCTACAGACGCTTTCCTTGTCTATTGCCGGTTCAGATTGTAGAGCATGATTCATCGTTTGATGAGGCACCGGTTTGAATTGAATTGGCATAGAAGTCCTTTGTCGCACTGTGATATGCTTAGAAGATTGTGCTTTAAACCACTTACTAGAGAAACTTTGTTGACGGAGAGACTTCCTCTAGTAATCGAGCCATATCCAATTGTCTTTCCTCTTGCATTGTTCCCGAAAAATAACTGTGGGGTCCTGCTTCAGCCTATATCAGAAGAAGACTGCTCCCAAATATGTGTCTTGAACAGCCAACGCTTCAGGTACCGATGTCTTTGTTTTCTCGATTCTATAGCCATGAAGCATTCTCGTAAAGAGTTAAAGCAAAACAAGGTACCCTTTATTTGGGTCCTAAGGATTAGCAACCTTTGCAACCCATACCGCTGACTTTGAGAGAACTAGGTCTCTCGCATCTGGGTGAACCTCCTTCGTGCATTTCGGGTGCCGATGGCCTAAGCAATGGCAAGAATGACATAAATGGAAAGTCCAGAGAACTGCGAGTCTTCAACCCGAAGAGTGCTTATGATCATTTCTTTTCTTGACATTCATTTTCGGTTCACTTGCTTGTTGACTGTGTAGACTTAATTGGTTTCTTTCGACTCTTCCTAGGTAGGTTACCAAATGCATTTAGCTTTAGCTTTTCTGCTGAAAACCTTTTCGTGATACCTTAAGTTTGCTCAACAAAAACTTTGCCTGTTTCATAGACAAACTTGATAGTTACCTGCAGGTTTAGTAGGTCTACCGCCGCCAGACTTTGCCTTGGCATAGTCATTGCCTAGACTTCACTTTCTACCGCTATCTTCTCAAGTTTCTATTTGAATCATTCATTTTGGCTTTTCCTTTTTCGAGCTTTAGGTAAACATAAGGAACACTCAAGTAACCAAGGCCTTGTTTCCCTATATTTCCAAATGTCTGCTTAGAGAAAGATATATCATTGCAGCCGAGGATTCTCCTTTTCTTCGAAGAGATTGTCTAAGAGACACATCCTATATCCTATGCCTGCTTTATCATTGCTAGATTTTTGGCTTGTAAGGATTTCTTCAAATGCATCCTTGAGCTATTCCAGAGTCAATTGTTGCAAGGCAATTTTCTCAGGTCAAGTCCTTTGATGTGCTCGCCGTGATTAATAATTTTGTCATGAAGAAATTTGTTTTCTCCTTCAGCTTGATACTCTCTTGTTGACAACTATTGAGAGTTTGAATCTCACCGCCATCAAAGATTTCTCACAAGTGTTTCTCACGCTTCGCCGCTTAACATAGCTACTCTAAAGGAATTAAATTCTTCAAGCATATCCCGATTATCCTGAGAAGTTCTTCCTCATCAAACTATCAATCGCTGGTTTCATTTTTGTCCAAAGGACTTGGTGAAACTACAACTTCATTTTCAGAGTCATAGGTAGGACATGAATCATGAGCTATTGCATATGTTAGCTTGCTCACAATCCTCTTCCTCCTCTTCTCCGAATCGGCTCAAACCATGTAGCAACCTGTTTGTCTTCTATGTCTTCACCAACATACCCTTTGTTTTTGAAATTTTCTAAAGAGGGTTTTCGGTATGCTTCATTTCGGCTTAGGACATTTTGAGGCAAAATGACCAAGTTATAACACACAAGCTTTCCTTAGATGAGCTTTCACCAATCTTCCCGAAAGGTTGTTGTGAGTGTTCTTCCTTCCATATTTTGCAAATTTTTGAAAACGCTTAACAAACATAGCAAATTGTTCATCGATAAAAAATCATTTTCACCGGAAGAAGTAGAAGGTTTGTTTTCAACAATGATTTCTTCTTGACCATGGTCGGCAAAGACACGCTCAATCTGCTTGTCTTGCTCTAGAGCTTGATTAACTTCAAGTTCATAAACCTTTAAACCTGCGTAGAGACTACGAAGAGTCATCTCGTTTAAGTTCTTAGATTCTTTCATAGTCGTGGTCTTCACATGCCATAAGCTACCTGAGAGCCTAGAAACCTCATGTTCATTTCCTTTTGTCATACGTTTTACCAAGAGAAAAGCAACTATTTATTACCTCACCGAATCGATCGTGATGCTTGTCTCAAGGTTTCCTTAGGATCCTTTTGAAAGAATCAAATGGCCGGATGTATGTATATTTTATGTTGTCTCGTGTCTTGGTCTCCTTCCAAGTATTCTACAAGAGCTTCCCACATCTCTTCAAAGCTTGTACATCGAATCACTTGCCGGTAGGTGCTTGTATCTCTAGAGAGCCGGTGATTATATTGATTGCTTTGTCGTCAAGCTCAACCAGCCTTTCTATCGCCCTCCGTCCATTCCCGATTCTTCTTTAGGAACTTCAAAGTAGGTTCCCAGCGATGGAGGCTAGAAGATTTGCCTTCATTGGTACATGTTGACCAGCGACACATTTCCATAACCTCGTTGTCAATAGAGTTCATGAATCTCATTACTTTATCCTTCCATACATCAAAATGACTCTTCGCCCAATATTGGGACGTGGTTAGCATTAGATGTAGGCAACATATAGTGTGTTTGTGCCATTATGTCGCATTCTCAAGAGTTTAATCTTGAAAAACTTGTTTTCGAAGAGTAAGGCTCGATACCAATTGGTCCTAATGAGCACAATAATAAGCTAGAAGGGGGGTTGAATAGCTTATTAACACTTTAAAAACTTTTAAGTAAGTTCCTGAAAGTTACTTGCAATCTATGAAAAGAATCAAGTAGCTGAAGACCTTCAAGAATTGTTCCAGTCCGCCGATAAGGACTACCAGAGACCTTTTACGTATTACTTAAGTTCTCATTGAAATGGATAATATAATCAATGAAACTAAAATAGACGCATTTAGAAATAACACAAGTATTTTGGGATGGTTCACACTATAATGAGTGCTACGCCCACCACCAAGGCAATAACCTTTGATTTAAATTGTGCACTATGTTTTCCACTTAGATCAATTACAAAGAATATCCCTAATGGATCGTGTACAAAATATTGACTTGTGTTTGTCTAGGGAATTAAATATCAGAAATACAAGATATTTAATTGCAAGTGTGTTATAGTTAATGGAAGTTAAACAACAAGAAGAATAAAAGCAATAAATGTTCAAGAAGAGCTTCTGTTGTTGATTTAGGACTTCTAGATCCGTTAGGATCTATTGAATGCACCGAGCGAAAGACTTGAGTTGTGAAGATTCGAGCAATTTTAAGTGTTCGATTGATTCTCGCATTGTTCTTTGTTCCAGCCTTTAATGGCAGATTTAAAGAGTGTGCATTTCAAAAGAATCCGTTGGAGGAGACGAAGACTTCAACATCTTTATTCATAAATGCATTAAATGCATGGGTCAGTCATCAAGGATTTCGTCTCCACATATTCAGAGCGTATAATCATTCTAAGATCTTCAAAAAGGTGGCGATTTGGTGTCGATTCCGAGAGATGAAAGTGGGATTACCGTCGCTTACACTGCTCAGATCTAAAAGTCTTCCTGCTGAAAGTTTGCTTCGGCGGCATTGACATGTCGTAATTAATTGGATTAATTCAACAATATATGGAAATAAGTTTGAATTAATCCACTAGTCACCGAGAGGAAGCGCATCACCGACACGAGGTTCACCCATCTTAAGCTTTTGAAGAGTCTTCCCAAGTGGCCGAGAAGAGGTCTTCCGCCGTTCCTGAAAAGTCTCCACAAAAACTATACAAGGCAAAGTTCTATATTACTGCCACGCTTAATCGCGATACGCAACCGATTAGCCAATCAAGTATAAAACTAATGTAATGTAATCGACGATAAGCAAATTAAATTTAACATAACTGCACGTTTTTATTCCAGCCAATCTCCGGCTTGCCCTCGA